>JARHVA010001489.1:1662500-2100000 GCA_037957365.1 Torreya grandis | reverse complement strand
AGATAAAGGCCCAGTCCTTCAAGAAAGAAAGTAAATTATCTTTAGATTTTTTTCCCTTTGTCATAGTCTCTTGTAATATCATAATTTCAAGTTTGTGGAGGTTGCATAACCTCTTCAAAGCAAATTTTTTAAGAGGCACTACCAAGCCCTCAAGTATTAAGGGAGAGCACCAAAATTAAGTAACTTTTATAGGGGAAAGACTCACTCTAAGTGCCCCATCAATAGTTTGTTGTTTTACACTATGGATATCCCTAATTTCTTTATCTTGTGCATGTTACATGTTTGATTTCCTCCCTAAAATAGGTTTACATTTCTTCATTGTAAGATTAGGACAAAGACCACCCAAAAATTCAATTCCCATAACATCAGCAGGCTCTTTTTTTGATCTGAGAAAATAATTATTACCTCTAAAAAAGGGTACCCCTTCCTTTGAACTATAAGAGGATTATTCATAGAAACTGTTAAAATTGAAATTTATGTTTTGAGATGTTGTAAACTCCAAAGTATTCAAAGTAAAATTTTGGGGGGTCAAACCCAAAGGTTGTTTGTCTTCTACCGAAGAAGACTCTCTAAGTCCATCATCAATAACAAGGTTGTGATGGACCTGAAATGGATCCTCCAAAGGCTGGCCAATGCTTCAAAAAAAGAAAAATGGAATTAGTGTTTTTTATAGAGAGAAAATGGGGAAAAGAGGACATCCCCATGTCTAAAGTAAAAGGAACATAAGGAAGAAATGTAGAAGTATTGTGAGGACTAGTAAATTGAGAATTCCAAGTGCCCAGAGTCAACAAAGGAGGGACCATTTCCCTCAGTCCCTCATCCTGACCTTCCCTATTTGCATCAAGTAAAACATTCTTTACCCCCTCAAAAAACTCCCTTGGAAAATTATATTCAAACATTCATTAGCACCTCAACTTTTTTGAAGTCTAGATTGCTCTATTGTAGACCTTTGGAAACAAATATCCCTTATCGAGATTGATTTGGAATGACCTTTAAATAGCTTAGAAGTGGCTATTATTGGACAATGCACTTCCTTTCTCCACTATGTGAGTAGTATGCTTCTTCTCAGATCTCCTAGGAGAGGGAGAGTCCATCCTCGTTTATCTCTAGATATGTCTATTAAATTTCAACATGAAAGCATCTTCTAGATGTCCATATGCATAACAACAAGCACATAAAAAGGGCACTTTTGAATAATCAAGTCTTTGGGAGTATTTCTAGGAACTAATTTCAATCTCAATGTCCTCAAAAGCCCTGAACTAAGGTCCAATTCCATGAGAATCCTAGCCAATGATAGATAATTTCTCTTTAAGCGATCCTCATCCCAAGTCAAAAAGGTTCCCAATGAGTTCCAAATTTCTCGAAGAATATGAGAAGACCATAATTCTAGAGGTAATCCTAGAAATTTGACCTAAATAGGCTACACTGCTTTGGATTCCCTTTTCAGATCATAACATGGAGACCATTTCTACAAACCCAAGAAATAAGAACACCATAACCATCTTTTTTGTAAGATCCTTGTAGATGTCTCATCTATCTTAAAATAGAAAACAATTCATCCTCTAGCCAAGAAAAAGAATTTAGGCACATAACCTTAAAAAGGACTCCACACGGATTCAATCCAAGACCTCAAAGACTTTTTGGAGTAAAATATGCCATAGAATCTCCCCATTAGTGTCAGAGCTTCCATCTCTTGGACTTGATGCAAAATGATATCTTCCAATAGGACCAAGTTTTCCCTTCCTTCTCTCAGCTTGACACACCTTTTATGTTTCTTCCCAACTATGACTAATCTGACCTGTGGAAGAAAAACATCTGAAGATTGTTCAATTAACTCAAATAACTGTAGTTTGTCCCCTCAAAAACCATCCATGTCTAACATCCCTTTGTTCCTCAACTATTCCAATGATGAAGATAATTCCATAGCTGTAAAATACAAAAATCCTATTTCACCATCGTAAGAGCTACCACAATGAGAATGTTGTAATAAAGCCTCAAATTCACTATATGATACCACTAATTCATAACTAATTGAATAATGTCCAACTAGATCATCTACCATTTGTGCCAAATCACTCTCCTTTTGCCACTTATGAGACAAGTCCAAATCACCTGGAAAAATCCTTTCCTCCCTAGAAAGATCTAGGGAATAGTCTGTCTAATTGACCAGATCCTCCTCTTGACAAGCACTTATCATTGAACTAAAATAAGGGTCAAAAGTAAAAGCCTAGCTCAAAGATTCAATTGACAATGGCCCAATAGGGATGGACTTTAAGTCATCAAAATCTAGAGCTTATTAAGTTAGTCTAAATAAAAACACTACCCAAAGTGAGGGGAATAAGAAATAACTTCTTTTATTGAGAAATAGAACCCAAAATAGATAAAAACACTCAAGTTCTTAGAAAAATTGAAGATGTCTATGCTAGACATTTTGACAAATAGGTCATAGACATAGTGTCATCCTAGTATTGAAGAAATTGGAAAGGGACAGATGACAAATAGACAACATGTACCTAATGAAGACCTACTCCCATCAGTAGTAATACCAGCCCCTTCTACAAACTCAAACCAACTAAAACCGTAAGTGGAACTAAACAAACCTAGCTAGAGAAAACTCGCATTATAACAGACAGTTTTCATGCATCCTATTTCAAGGAGTCAAACTAAAAAAAGTTGCAATTCAAATAATAATTAAGAGAGCTTAGAACACAAGTGGCTGAAATAAATATAAGAAAACATGGATAAAATCTACATGCTCCACCACATATAATGGGGCACAAGCCAAAACCAACTATATGAGCTCTAAAAAGCAGTTATTTTTGTGGAAGTGAGTTATTCTATCAGCTATATAAACAACTAGGGAGAGAAAACTGACCCTCATGTCTACCTTCGCATAATGCATGTTTCCTCTCACCATCCTGTGCCAAGTGTTATAGCCTCCATTGAAACATAATCAATTTTCAAACCACATGTTATTATTAGTTCATTCATTTTCTTATAAGGTCAAGGTTTTATGGTTTAGGGTTTAGGATTTAGGATTTAGGATTTTAGGCTTATGGTTTGGGATTTAGGATTAAGGGCTTAAAGTTTAGGTTTTAGGGTTTAGGGTCTAGGGTATAAATTATAGGGTTTAAGGTTTTAAGTTTATATGTTTAGGGTCTAGGTTTTGGGGTTTAGGTATTATTATTTAGGGTTTAGGGATAATGTATTAGGGTTAAGTGTTCAAGGTTTATGGTGTTTAGGGTTTAAAATTCAAGGTTTATGGTGTTTAGGTTTTGGGGTTTGGGTTTTAGGGTTAATAGTTTAGATGTAAATGGAGTGTACTAAGGTGATTAGCTACATTTATGTTTGGTATGAGTGACTATATCATGAATACAAAATATTTCATGTATGAGTGATAACATACATACATGTAATATTGTAGATATCCAATTCCTAACATCATTTATGTTAAAATTGTCAATCTTACTTGAATTGCACTCAAATCCATATTTTAGGTTAAAATCTATAAAACATCCTAAATGGTTTAAAATTTTCACTTACAAGTGATAGTTTAGGTCAAAGTATCCCTAAATAGGGCAATTCATTTTATGGGCCATCTAACTTTGATCAGATCATTTTGAGTCAAAATGACCATTTCACCATTTAGTGCTCTGGATCACTCTTTTTTTTTAATTCAGTGGTACACATCATGTACCTTTGTTATTTGGTGTTGGCAACATCTTAAATGGGAATACATCTCCAACGCATCTAACATCACCTTCTAGTTCCTCTCTAGTCAAATTATGACCCAGTAATATGACTTTTTGACCATTTTGATTAATTGAGAGCTAATTTTCAAATAATTACACAAATATTTATTAACCTTATTTAAGGCTAATTAAATCAAATCTAGAGCTTAAGTGGATTTTCCATGAGAGTTGTTGAATATTTCTTTTTGAAAATTGATTCCTATTAGATCATTAGGTGACATCATTTCTTGAGAAAGACATCCCTAGGTCATAAATGCCATAAATATCAAGATTATGGGTCACCCATGCCTAGTTAATGCCACCCATACCTCTTCAATGCCCCTTCTTCCAAGGTCATGATGAAGATAATTATGGATTTAATTCCAAATATTAGGATTATCCATGGCCACACATCTCAATCTTGAGATGGACGGTCATGGTTGATCCTGGCCAATCTCAAAAATCTATAAATAGAGAGGCCATGGATGTGCATTTTAAGTTATTTTGGTGCAAAGTTATTATGCTTAAATATCTTCATGAAAGCTTGAATATTGTAAAGTTATAATGTGGAATTGTTTCCACAAGATTTTGCATTTGATCATAGATTTTGTTTGCAAGCTTATTTCATAGGCTAGTTTAGTGATTTGGAATCAATAGCCTAGGTCTTATGGAGTGTTCTTGAGGCATTGAAGGAGCTTAACACCCTTTTTGACAAATACAAGGATGTTTGATCAAGGGAGAACATTTTTTTGAGCCACATGGGTATGGTGAATCTATTTGGGAAGGTAATATGGTGTTGCTTTCTTTCATTTGTTTCTTGACATCCTTTGTAATTCCCATAGGAATAGATAGGCTTGGTTAGTTAGTTCTTTATGCATGTTTCATTATTTATGGACTAATGCTTGACTACCTTGCTTTGTAATCCTCTCTACATCTTGGCACATCCAGTGGGACAAGATGCATCTCACACGTAAAGAAAATCACTTTACAACTCTAAAATATCCATTTAGACCCTTAAAACTCATGCAAATTAATTTTCTAACTTTATTTTGTTATTTTTGTTTGCCATAGTTTTACACAATAACTGATGTCGACAAGTAATACGGACATTAGTTACTTGGGTTAACTGACATCAATTAGTAAAACTGACATTAGTTAGATCTCAATTAGCCAAAGTAACCATCATCAGTTTTAATAACCAATGTCGGTCACTATGTTTTTCTTAAAACACAGACTCAAGAGCTATTTTTCCAAAGTTCATTGTTTCAAGCTAAAAAGAGCTTAAAAGTTAAAGGACATGCTAACATTTTTGCTATAGGACCAAACTTGACATTTGATAAAAACATGTTTAAATCACTTTTTGCATGTGTAAAAATCAATTATGAACTTTGTTTTGGTGTTTAACAAAGAATTTAGATGTTTTAGTGAACGTTTTCAAAGATTTCAACTAAAACCAAGGGGTCAAATGAACACCACCAAATATTTCATTTGGGCTTTAAATTGAACACACTTGTTAATTCTTGTTTTTAATAGTTGTTTACTTAGGTTTTGTTTGGAAAAAAGAGGAATGTCATGTGTATGCTCTTCCATTTATCTCCTTTAGGGAACCCTTGGAATCAAAAATACCATTCCTATTGAAAATAGCCTAGCCCAAGGCTTAGATAGAATGTCACCTAAAGCACTCCCCAAAAACTCATAAAAGTTTGGGTGATCTTGAAAATGACCCTAAAGTCTTTCTATTTTATGCTTTCTTTATTTTCATGCAAACTTGGCTTGCGAGGGTAATGTCATTACCTCTTAGTTATTTAGGGAAGCTTTGACTTGGGGTTTTACCTCCTAACATTGACTTCATTAGGCTCCTAATTGGAGTTGTACATGAGACGTATCTGCATTTGGACATCGCACTACACTGAGCAAACAATAGGATGTGGTGGTTGTAAAAAGGACTAGACCTTTTTACAACTAAACAATGCCGTGGTCACCCAATTTTTATGCTTGTCTTTTTCATCATTTGATGTGAAAGTCATTTTGCAATTAATTCTCCTAAAATGATTGAAACCTTGCTAGTTTAGGAGACCCCACTCTGCCATACCTTGTCAGTTTAGACTTAAGACATTTGTTTTTTGTCATTAGCTTACTTGGTCTTGATTTATGTCTAAAACTGCTTGTTAACTCAATGAACTTAACCAAAACACATTGTCCTCAATATTCTTGAGCAAGGGAGGCATTACGCTATCCAAATGGAAAATTCATCTTTGCCTTGTTCAAATTGTTATAAAAAACTTTGTGTGATGTCATCCACTTTGGCACAGTCATGCTGCCCAACTGAGTCTAGATCTTTTACCCAATTTGTTTAAATCCTTCATTTATAATCCATAATCAAAATTGAACCTTTTTGAGTTATAAGGGTTGGTGTGTCAAAGTGGGTTCACCATTTGCATGCTAAGCTTATTTTAACTTAGGTTCAATTTTCCATTTGGATTGAAGGTCATTTATTTAGACTCAAAATCACATCATCATCTTGGTGGACTCAAGTCATCTTATGTATCGCTCATGCTTTGAGTCCTAGAATATATTTTATCCTACTAGAATCATGTGGTGATGTTGTGTTGCCTATTTGGTCCTAGCTTTATACTTAGTGATTCACGTAGCTTTTTACATCTTGAGTTGCTTAGTTCATTTTGTCTTCTTCGTAATCCAGAGAGCTTTCCTCTGAACTTATAGGGTCAACTTGTCAAAGTTGAAGCTAGATTTTATAGTGTGGGTGTATCACAAATATTTAGGCTTTAGTGTACTAGTTTTCACTTTGGGTATTTGAGTTACCTTACTCTCTTGCGATCTATATGATTTCAACTTTACCAAAGGTTGAGTAAACTCATGAACCAAATCTTCTAAATTGTGTATGGTTTCAAACCACCCTCCCTTAGAGTCTCATTGGTACCTTGGTTAATTGTTTAAGAGAGCCAAAACATACTTTGATTGGTTTTTGAAGCATTGGTCCAAAGTTAGTCAAACACACAGAATAACTATTTTTAGACATGACTCAAAGGTTCATTCATAGTGGGGCCTCCTATGGTCTTAGTTATGAAGATGAGCAATTTTATGATGGTCAAGATAACCCCATTTTTTTTGATGATATCCCTATAAAAGTAGGATCCAAATATGATTACAAAGGATATCAACCCCAAGAAGTTCAAGAGGAACCCCTTCTTATATTGATCGAATCAGGTGCTAGACTACCTTCTGACTTTCCTACAAAATAGTTGTATACCTTAGTTAGATAAGGAGAACAATGGAAAGAGCAAGCTTTTACAAAAATAAACATACTTTCTTCCTCTAATAAAGGAAAGGAAATACAAATAGATTCAAAACCCATAAATCTAGATCTTCTAGCTAAGATCAAGATAATAAGTTAACAATATGCAAATCAACTTGTCGCAGACTCAACAAACTCGCTAATTTCCATTTCAATTCGCAATAAAGCTTCGAAAGAACAAGGAAATGTGGTTGAAAGTATGCAACAAATATTGGATGAGGACATTACCATAGTGGATCAAGGCAATCTAAATGAAAATTTAAAGTCACAAGAGACCTTACAAAGTGTTCCATTTGATACAGAACATACATTTTTCAATCATCAAGAACCTCTTGTTACTTTACAAACTCAAAAACCCAAACATTTAGTTCAAATTGAGGAAATCCCTCAAGACAATTTGGCTAGTTCTTTTCAACCAACCCAAATATTAGTAAATAAACATAAAAATTTTCAAAATCAACAAAGTGTGAAACAACCAAATTCAGGGAATGTTTTACAATCCAAGAATCAACGGCCTATGTTCTCAACTCAAGAAGAAAATTAGAACCAAATCATAGATCGAAAGGTATATTATCCTTATAGATCCACACAAAACTAGGGGCACATTCCACCCTAATAGCAACAAAACTAGGGGCACATTCCACCCCAACAACAACAAAACTAGGGGCACTTTCCAACCCAACAACAACAAAACCAAGGGCACATTCCACCCCAATAACAATAAAACCAGGGGTAAATTCTACCCCAATAACAACAAAACCAGGGATACATTCCAACCCAATAGCATCTTATCCAATCCAAAAATGCACCAAACATGCAAGAATGAAATTCTATGAAGGAAATTGTCCAAATATTGGAGATGAATAATAAAGTCAAAAAGTACAAATTTGATGAGATATGCCCATATCCATTTGACTTATCTATTCTCCAAAACCCTTTTCCACCTAGTTTTGAGGCACCCAAATTTGACAAATACAAAGAAAAAGGAGATCCATATGAGCACATACAGACATTCTTCATCCTATGTCAAGAGGTTGCTTAGAGTAGCGATTAATTACTACAACTATTTATATGAAGTTTAGAGGGACAAGCTCTTGATTGGCTACTTAAACTACCCAAGGGATCAGTTGTAGATTAGAACAACTTATCAAAAAAGTTTGTTAACCATTTCTCATATAACATAGAACATGAATTGACCATTGTTGACTTATGCAAAGCCAAGCATCATGATGGTGAAAGTTTTGTTGCATATTTGCAAAGGTGGAGAGCATTGGTAGGTTGCTTTCAACACAATTTTCTAGAAAAATAATTGGCTGACATCTTTGCATAAAATTTGCAACCTGAAGTTGTGCATAATCTATTATTAGCTTGTGCTAACTCATTTTAAGAAATTATTGACAAAAGAGTTAGATTGACAAGGCTCTTATTACTAAGGACCTTATTAAGATTTTTGCATAAGGTCAAGCATCTAATGAGACTAAATCATCAGCTCCTACAATTATGTAGGATAAACCTAAGGGCTTTACCAAAAAATAAAACATGGTTGGAAATGAAGTGATAGAAACAAGACATGTACAAATGGTACAAGATATGCCTCCTTCAAATGTATAATTAACTCCATCAAACCTACTACCTACTTTGCAGAGACAACCTCCATGAAGGACATTTCATAACAATTTTAGAGTCTTTGGTAAGCTAGGAAAATCAGTTAAAAAAGTCTTACAAAAGCTCATTACAGCTAATTTAATTATATGGCCAGTATCAAGGCCATTTCCTCAAGATCAACCAAAACCAGATTGGTACAAAGAAAAAAAATGGTGTAACTTTCATCTTGTTATTGGTCACGATGTATATCATTGTGTTCAATTGTGACAATTATTGAGGACTTTATTGAAACTGGTGAACTAAAAATTAAGTTAGCCCCTAATCATGACACAAATCAGGATATGGGAATCTACAAAGACCCTTTTACTCGACATGATCCACCACCACTAAGGAACAATCAAAATGGTCATAATTAAGGATAGAGGTAGAATCAGAACCAATAATAAGGTCAGAATCATAAAGAGTAAAATTGAGATCATAATGTGCATACTAATAATATGGCTTATAACAATGTACCTTACGACTATAATAACACTGTGGGACATATTTATGCAACCTACATTACCAATGTTACTGTGAAGCCATGTGGCCAATCCCATGTTCCTTACAACATAAGACCCATCATTATAGGGTCAGTACCCTCTCCCCCTAGTAATACTGTGTCAGGTTTGCATCATCATGTTGCTACTTAGTTTACATGAGTTACTAATGTTGAATAACAATACCTTTATTATAAGATCTCCTCATTGAACTAAAATTATCGCAATACTATTAATCACCCACAAGTCACCATCCAAGGCCCTTTCCTCCCTCTTCTAATTATAATAACTCCTTGCCACCTCTAGGTTGTGTAGTTGCAACTAGACACCATGAGTTACCATTTAGGGCCCTTCACCCACTTATTTCCATAAACCCAATGAGAACATTGTGCTAATGGTTCCAAAGTTGAATACTCTCCCAACAAAGACTAAACTAGTTCAATCCACAGTTCAAAGGCCTTATAGTCTAATGGATCAATTAGATAAAACCCCTACACAAATTTCCATATTAGAACTCTTACAGACATTTGATGTTCATAAAACCATTTTCAACAAACTTTTACAAGAGTCTATTGTGCCTAATGATATAAACCTTGATCAAATCTAGAACCTAGTTGGGCATTTATCCTAATTTTGACAAATCACATTTGATCAAAAGGACATATCCACCCTTGGCCCTAACCACAATAACCCACTATACATTGAGATAATCATTGCGGATCACAAGATCAAGCGGGTTCTTATAGATAATGGTTCAGGGCTAAATATCATATCTCTTAAATTAGTGTGTTGATTGGGTTACATGGATAAATACATTCAGACATAAATTATTACAATTAAGGCTTATGAAAATGTTGAGGAGTCATCTGGTAAAATTTGGTTGCCAGTCATAGTTGGTTTTATTTCTCATCACACATTATCCTATATTGTGGATATTGAGCTTCCTTATAACATACTTCTTGGTCATCCTTGGATCTATGAAGTACATGTGTTGACGCTGTGGACTACACCCTTGAAAGAAGGTTGAGCTTCTCTCTTCCATGTAGCACAATGGAGACTCCCCTCTTGTTGTGGGTTTGGCAAAACTAAGAGAAGAATCTCTAGATAAGAGCTAGCTCCCTTTGATGCATCTCTGAAGTCTTTTACTACTACTTCTAACAATGGGGGGTAAAAAGGGAGAAGGATACAACCAAAACAAAAACTAATCTAAGTGGTGATGCACCAAATGATTTTGATCTACTCAGCTATTCACACTTCAAACCAAAAGGGGAAAACATACACTTTATCTGGTAAAAAGACCAGACTGTAGGGGTATTTTAATAGGGGGATTAATAGAGACACAAGGAAAATGAATTTACCATAGGCACTATAGAAAATAGACTATCTGATAGCTAATCTTCTATCTCTATGCTCTAGATGAATCACTTCCAGTTAATCTTGTAGAAATGGCTTTGGATACATTAGGTATGTTGGTGTCAATCTTGTGAAAGCATCAAACTAAAATGACTGAACATAGAATTGATACATAGAAACACTCAAAAGAATAACCAGTTGGATAGAGGTAAAACACATTCTTACTAATCAAAGGTGAAATTTGATAGGGCTTCACCTTAAAAAATGAGAGATCCATTCTCAATTGAGAGGTTACAATATATATATAGCATCAATGAAAAGACTTTGGCACTTTCTAGAATAAGCGCCCCATGCTATGTTGAATACATTGGAAAGAGGAAACTGTTGAAGGAACCATGCTGTAGGTGTTGCCAGTCCTGACTCTGGTGCTTAACCCATATTAAATGTCACTGCAAGATCATGGGTCATATTAAATGTCACTATGAAAGCATGGGTCACTGTAATAACTTCTTGTGTCGATGTTTCTTTTACCACCTGGGCTGATTTAATTCATGTCTATGCTTGCCTAGGTGCATCTTTTGGAACATTCCAAATGTTGTCAGATGTGGGCGTAGCTGTGTTTCAGATTCTCTATTTTATTCCCTCTTTCCTTGCTATTTCTTGTCTCTTTTTGACGATTTGAGATCTCAGGTTATTCTTCCATCTTTTATTGGCTCTTCAGGCTCCTTTCTTGGTGGTCTTTTCCAACTGTTAATCCATTTCCATGTGCAGGCCCATCCCTAAGCATTTAAAAATTAATGTCTATCTTATCACCATAAATTTGATGTCTGTAGGCCCATCGCTAGTTTTTAAAACCAATGGCTATTTCATTGTCCTAATTTTGACGTCCACGAGGATGTCACCAGATGTTTGAAACTCCAACGGCTAGTTCGCTATGCTAAAATTGATGTGCTGGGGCCTATTATTACTTTGCTAATTCTTTCAGCTTTCTTGAAATTAAACATTTAACCTTTTGCAATTGAATCTTCTCGAAGGGAAGGTGACCTTTTGGAAGAATGGAAATGGTCCCCTTTTGGTCACTGAGAGCCCTCCGCAAGGGCACTTGCCCTTTGGGCTCCCTTGGTCATCTCAATTCCTTCAGACAAAATGTTCAAAGGAATTCTTTTGAATATTTTGTCTAAAGGATATCCTTCATTCAAAGTCCCGGTCCTTTCTTTGTAATTTCCTTCAGATAAAATGTCCAAAGGAATTCCTTTAGACATTTTGTTTGAAGGCATTTTCCTTGATTCTTTTCCTTGTGAATTTCTTCAGACAATTTGTCTGAAGAAATCCTTCGAGCACTTTGTTCGAAAGAATTCACCCTTTGGTTCCTTTTCTTGGATTTCCTTCAGATAAAAGTCTGAAGGAATCCCTTGTCTTTTTTGCTTGTCATTTACCCGAAGGAAAACTTTCCTTTTGGCCTTCTCTTTAATCTCTCTCAAATGTGTTCCCTACCCCCTGCAAGTGTTCCCTACCCTTCATAAGGGCACTTTGGGCCCAAAGTTGCCCTTCAAACCCTGTTGAAAGGTCCAATTGATCACCTGCCTACCCTCTGCAAGGGCACTTGACCTTTAGGGCCTTGTAAAAGACTTGTATTTATTTGAAACTAGCTCCTTTAATCAATAAAAGGCCTGTCCAAGGTAATCACCTAAAGCGAAATAAGCCCCATATCAAGCCAACAACTTACAGGTCTTAGATCTTTCAACTTTTAATAAGAATAGGGCTATTTCAAAGGGAAATGGAGCATTTGTAGTCAGGTGGATGCATATAAGACTAATGCATAGAACAATAGGAAAAGAAAATAGAGCAATTTTTTGGCCTACAGGACCAAAATGGTCAAGAAATTTGGTAATTCCTAGGGGAAGCATGCCTACTATGCTTTAGGAAAACTAGTGGCTTACAGTTCTGTTGGGCACAAAGTCAAAACATAGCCTGAAAGGTTGACAATAACCTTGATAGATCCAAGAATCAATCATGAATCTTTTACCCCAAATGGTAAACAAAACACACACAAGGCTAAAAAAAACTATGAATATGTGCAAGAGCACTTAGGGAAAATATGAAAAAAATAAGGAAAATACATACATGATGAGAGAAGGCTCAATGACAGTGCTTAATATATATCCCATTAACTGGGATATGCAGTTCTTCACCATCCAACCTAGACAGTTGGAATGCATTGTGTTTCTTGTACTGAGTGATGACATACAAACCACTCCATAAGGCATCAAACTTTGTGTGTTTTCTAGGCTTAGCTTAGTCGTCATCTCATTTTAAGATGATGTCACCTTCAGAGCAGCTTTTTGACAAGGATTTCTTGTCAAAGTGCTTCTTCATTTACTGTTGACAGCTGGTCATAGAAACCGTGGCTTGGTCCCTTATCTCCTGAAGTTCCATCAATTCACATAGCCTGAACTCCATGCTATCGCATTCTTCTAATTGTAGCTGGTGAGTAAGATCCAAAGCTATAAATTCAAGTGAAATAAAAATTCTATCTTCCCTTCCATACACAAGCGTGTATGATGAATTTCCAACTGCCCTCTTTGAAGTAACCCTATCTACTCATAGGGTTTTTTTCAGCTTGGCATGCCAAGTTCTCTGATTCTCCTCCATTGACCTTTCGATAATTTTGATTAGATTCTTGTTAGTGGACCCAACCAGCCCATTCCCTTGTGGGTAGTAGTTGGAAGAAGTGCTAAGGTAGTGTTGTATTCCAATGCCCACTTGCTTGTTTTGGTTCCCAAAAAATCCAATGCATTATCTGAGATGATGGTAGCTAGGAGTCTAAACCTTGTCATTAGGCCTTCATAAAAGTCTAAGATTGCACTTTCCTTGACCTCCTTCAAAGCAACAACTTCTACCCATCTCGTGAAGTAGTTTATAGCAGTTAAGACCCATTTGTGGCCATCACTGGAAGGAAGGTTGATCATCTTGATGAAGTATAGGCCCCATTGCATGAATGGTTGTTCTACTTGAATAGGCTGTAGAGGCATTATAGCTAGCCATTATTTCCCATCAAAGAGAGCATACTCTGGCACTTTCATATACAGGCATGGGTGTCTCTGAATAGATTAGGCCAGAAGTAACCAACTCTCATAATCCTTATAGTTGTAGGCTTAGGATCAAAGTGACCACCAACTAGCCTGTCATGGAACTCGAACAACACCCTGTCGACCTGACCTAGGTCTATGCACCTCAAGAGTACTCTTAAAAAATCTCTTTTGAACAACACCCCATTAATTAGGACATAAAGGAGAGATTGGAGTCTGAAATATCTCCTCTTGGTCCTATTAAGGCCCTACGAGCACTCACCGATGAGAAGGAAATGTTTTATGTCTAATGCTCAATCCTTCACGACTTTTAGTTCTTCTATTGTAGCTTCATCATAGATTAGCAAAATGTCCTCTTTCTGCTATTTAAGGTCTGTAGCAAGGTGTTCACACAGGCCTTTTCCCCTTACCAGCTTAGTGGTTTTGATGCCTACATCATATTCCATTACTTTGGTGATCCATCCTGCTGTCTTTTCATTTAGATCACAACTAATCAAGAAATATTTGACACTAGGATGTGGCACCATGAGATGAACCATGTTGTTGGACAACATATGTCTAAATTTATTTAGGCTTCATATGACCGCAAGGACTTGCTTCTCCACATATGTATATCTGATCTCAAAACCTTCTAGACCTTGGCTAAAAAATGCAAGTGGCTATTCGAAGTTCTCATCATTTGCTTGGGTAAGCATGGTGGAGATTACCTCTTCATTTTTGAAGGTGTAGAGGTTGAAATCTTTAGTGAAGTCAGGACTGATCAAGGTAGGAGCCTAGGTAATAGCCTATTTGATCCCTTCAAAATTATCCTTTCTTTGTGTTATCCACGTGAATTTCTCATCTTTCTTCAACATGGAAGTCAGTGGCTTGACTATCTTAGAAAACTTTGGGATAAATTTTTTGATGAAATTTATTTTTCCAAAGAAACTTTGTAGACCTTTTTTATGCTTAGGCAAGGACAGCACTAGGATGGCATGAACTCTTTCTAGATCAATGGTCAAGCCCCCTTTCGAAACAACACAGCTAAGGAGTTTACCTTCATGGATATGGAACATGCATTTATTTGGGTTGAGAGAGATACCAAACTCTCTACACCTCTCAAAGATTTTCCTAAGGTGTTTCAAATGTTAGCTTACTTCCTTAAAAATACTATCACATCATCAAGATAGACCAGTACAATATTATTTATCAGGCCTTGGAAAGCCATGTCCACGGCTCATTGAAAAGTAGCTCCAGCATTGGACAGTCTAAATGGAATTTTATGATAAGCAAACATTCCCCACTTGGTAGTGAAGGCTGTATTGTATTGATCATAGTCTTGCACTAAAATCTGATTGTACCCTAAGTACCCATCCAAGAGGGAGAAACATTTGTTGCATGTCACCATTTAGAGGATCTGCTCCATACTTGGGAGAGGATAGTGATCTTTTCATGAGACTCTATTGAGGTCTTTGAAATCCATAGACAGTCTGATATCCCCATTATTTTTCCTAATAGGAACTAGATTGGCTAGCCAAGAAGAGTGTTTGATCAAAAATATGATCCTGGACTCAATCAGCTTGGTGAGTTCCTTCTACATGAGAGGCTCAATTTTCAAGTTGACAAGCCTTGTCTTTTGTTTGATGGGCTTAGCACCTTCCTCCAACTCAATGTTATGTTGGGCCAAAATTGGGTCAAAACCCTTCAAGTTGCTATACTCCCAAGTGAAGACATCGATAAATTCTTGGCACAACAAGATGAAAGCCCACCTTTCATGATCTGTACATACCTTCCAAAGTGCAAGAAACCTATTCTTGAATATTTTAACTTTTTCATAGTTCTCTTTCTTCGTTGTGATGCTTAATTTTTCACCTTTCAATTGGTCATCCTCATTGAAGATACTTTCGAGAGTGACCAAGCCTTTGGGAAGTTTATTGTTCTTCAATTGAACAATCTAGCTACCATACTGTTGCTATAACTTGGCTTGATTTTTAGAGGCAAACTCAACCTCCTCTTGCAAGAAAAATGATATCTGCTAATCATTGTGAAAAACCTACCAGTTGGTGATGTTATCAGGCATGAAGGGTCTGATTACCACTTTTAAATGGCATAGATTGTTGTCTCAGCCTATCTCCTTGGGGATGTCAAACTGGGCACCAACTACTGCTAGTCTATCTGCTTGCTTATTCTACTCTCTTGGAATGGAATTAATATTAAAAGCAAGGAAACTCTTAACTAAGTCCTATACCCTATGCTTATAAGACTTAAGCAAGGAATTTTTGGTCATATTTTGACCTCTCACTTGATTTATGATCAACTCACTGTCCCTAAAAACTTGTAGCTCTTTAATTCCTCTTTTCCTTGCCCACTCCAAACCATGGATAAGAGACTCATATTTTGCAACATTGCAAGTGCAAGAAAATTGGAACCTAAAATGTGAGAAGTATTTCTCCTTTGAGGGGGAAGTTAACACCACTCCACCACCAGCTCTCAGTTTGCTTCCTGAGCCATCAGAGAAGAGTTTCCATAAACCCAAGCTCTCTTAGTTTGTTTTCATCAAATTTGGCACAAGGGTACTGTTGATATTGGAGATTGCACCCAGTGGCAGGAAAACAAGTTCCTACCTTCTCCTCACAACATGGAAACTCTCCTCTCGCCTGTGGGACCGGCAAAGCTGGAGGAGAGAGTCTCTAGGTAAGGGTTAGCTCCCTTTGATGCATCATGTTGTTTCCAGCAAAAGTTAACAGGTATATATATAATATAGGGGGGATGAAAAGGGAGAAGAAACACATAGAAAACAAACTACCTACTCTAAAAGAGGTGATGCACCAAAATAAAGGTTGACCTCCACACATCCACTCTCAGAATCAGACAAATGCATACATACACTACGCACTTGGCAGAAGGACCAGGCTGCAAGAAACTAGCAGGGAGGCTTCAATGGAAAATCCAGAATAGAGATCACCCAAGGTGCTATGAAACACACACTTATGAAGTAATTTCTTCTGCTCCTTCACTCCCAAATACTGCTCTTCTCCTGTCAGCTGCAACAATGGTGCCTTGTAGACATTAGGTCTGTTGGTGTTGAACCTGTGAGAGCATCAAAAGACAATGACTGGACACAAGCAAACATTCAACACATACACAAAAATGTCTATCCAAAATGGAGGTAAAAAATGCATTTGTATTGATCCAAGTGAAATTTTTGCAGAGCTGTGCCCTTTACAAAATGTGGAAGATGATTACAAAACTGACCAAGTTCACAATATATAGGAGAAGCAAGGAGGCCATTTGGCGCTCCTTTTAGTGGCATACGATTCCCTTCATGGGAAGAACAAGTTGCTCCAGGAATTAAATGGACTGCGCTTTTTTGTCTGCTCAAAAATCATCCTATTTTTGATGACTTACACGGTTTGTCAATCCATTTAATAAAAAATGGAGGAAAACCGATCTTATCTCAACTGTTTGTGCCTTTCATGATAAATTCGCAGGGACTGCTCCACCTACTGAAGTCACTTCCCAAATGGCACCACTTGGATCAACTGCCAACTCACTCTGTCCTTGTCACTTTGCTTGTCACTTGGAATTTGCCTTTCTGGCCGCTTGGCTCCTTTTAGTTAGTGTTTCTTTGCTTTGAACACAAACGGTTATTTCCTTTGGTCAAACTTGACGTCCTCAAGGACGTCATTGGGCTTGCTGGCTTTTCTATAGCTCCTGCACCTTAGCGCCCAGTCGGGCACTTTTCCTTGTATACTTGGCAGATCCTTTAGATTCAAACTGTTGGGGTGGGTCGCTTCAATTTGGCTCATTTCTGATTAGCACTTTCCACGTTTTAAAACCAACGGCCACCCTGCTTTAGTCAAACTTGGACGTCCTCCCTGGACATCCTCGTGCGTTTGTTTTGTCAGCGGCCTGCTGGCTTTTGGGCCCCTTAATTTATTCGCGGCTTGCTTTTGTTTTATATTCCGCGGGCTTTTGCCTTATATTTTTTTTAACGCGTCTGACCTTTGCATTGTTTTAAGCCAATCCCGAATTCCTTTTGCCCTTAATAAAAGCAGAGCCTTTACTTGAGACGCCTACCTTTGTGTTAAGCCATGTGCGCCAATGAACCAAGGACGTTGAACCTCCATGAACTGAACCCGTTGAACTAAGTACGTTGAACCCAGCCCGTTGAACCAAAAAATTGGTTCAACGGTTCAACGGTACGAAAGTTCAACGCATATTGAACTGAGCATGAACTGAGCAACCCAAAATTGACTATTTTTTTAATAGGAAAGGGAGGAGTTGACCATGATTTTACCAGTGGGCAAAATTGGTCAACAGAATGGCGACTCACAAGGGAAGCATGCCTGCTATGCTTAGAACCCAGTTGCCTTGCAGTCCATTGGGCGCGAAGTCAGATGCAGCTATAAAAGAATTATCAACAGCCTGAAATATTCAAGAATCAAACATGAAGCTTTTACCCCCAAGCAAAGGGAAACACACAAGGCTAAAAATGCTACCTATGCAACTGCACTTAAGGAAAACAACTGAAAGCAAACTACTATATATAGCTAACCAGGAATGATCGCCTCCCTCCTGGATCGAAAGGAAAATTTCTCAAGTCCCCTTCCTGGCGAGAAGACTTATTGTGGCGGGCAAGTAGCTGAAAGAAAACAAGATTTGGTGACTTGCTCCTCCTGCCTGTCACCTGGTTTGGCTGGAAACCGAGTGGATATTCAAACATGCCTCCGATATATACGTACTCTTCTTATTTTGGGAGGCCTGTTGGATGCTGATCCTTCAGGTTGGTGCATCCCATCAAGAAGTCAATTGTTGTCGGCTCATCACCAAAAGCATCCTGATATCCATCATTGACTGGCTCATTCTCCTCTGCCTCATGCTCGGGTTCCATGGTATGGCCATCTTCCTTGATGATTTCGGAGAAAGTGTCCTTAGATTCACCAACCTCTTGAAGGGATAAATCTGAAGAATTGCCACCTCCTTGCATGCTTGTTTAAAACCCAATGCTACCTTCTTCATTCTTATCCAGCTCATAGCCTCCTTGAAGAATAGTGCAGCCTACCTCAATGGCTTCAAATGAATCATTTAAAACATGAACAAGAGATTGCCCATGCTCCTCCATGTAACCTAAGGTGATCTCCTCCTCATCTGCACTCATGGAGTCTCCCTGATCAGTCATGAACTGAGCATACTCTTCTTCACTTGCTTCCCTCAAGACAGGCTCCTCTGCAGGGTCTGAAAGCTCCACCATTCTTTCTCTTAGCAGTCTTATCTTAGCCTCTAATTCCCCAACCCGCTTATCTAGATAATCCTCATTTTGCACTTCTTGGAGCTCGTGGGAAACACCATAGAGATGGGGAGTGCATGAAGATTGTAGTGAAATGCAAGGAGCTTCCTGAAGAAGGGTGGAGGGAACTTGAAAAGGACTAACCTGGTATTTTACCTCACACTCTTGGACAATGTCTTTCACCCCCTTACTATTCTGTGACTCAACCACTTGAATCCAGCTCAAGAAATTTAGACTGAGCATCTCCTTTGGGGTTGATGAGGCCATAATGTGAGAAGGCAACAAAGACTTAGATTCTACCTCCCTTGCTGCCAAAATGGACTGCTGCATCTGAAGGTTTGCCAATTCAATCCGTCTATCAAGATTAGCCTTAAATAGAAGATTCACTGTTTCAAAATTCTCCTCAACATGATTGGGGAACGGACTTTGACAGGCTCGAATTGGCTCAAGAATAGGGGCTGTATATGACTGATATGACACTTTGGGCAGCGAGTATGCAGGTTGATAGACTTGGTAAGGCTGCCTCTCATGCACACTCAGCTTCTCCTCCACAGATGCAATTAAACCGCTCACATCCAGCATCTCATTTGAAAGCCTGTGCCAATTCGCTCTTTCAATAGGAGCCCATTCTTTCTTAACCTGATCCAGCGCATTCCTCACTTGATGGATGATATGATCAAGAATATCTTAGCCGTACCCCTTTCTGGTGTTAAGATCAATTACATATTTGTTGTATCCCAGCAGTGCTCGCTTGAAGGCAGAAACTGGTTGATTGGCAAAAAGATTGGATTGAGTGGGGGAAGTGACATACTGAGAAGACTGAGCACAAGGGTGATATAGCTCCTAGCTGGGTTGAGACTAGCCATATTGGGTGTGATAAGGATCAACATAAGGCTGGTAAGGATTGTAGCCATGCTGGCTGAAAAAAATAGAGTCCATGACTTAAAATGATGGAATTTACACATATCAAAAAAAATGTGCTTCTGATGGTATGGTACCAGACTGCTTAACCAGTTGATTTAACTCAGAGTCGCTAGATGCTAAAGAAATCAATTTGCTGTAATAGGACCAGCATCAATCCTGAAACACTACTACGTTTAAAAAACTTGTGGTCCCATCGGGCGTGCCAGAACTGTTGACGTTGGAGATGTGCACTCAGTGGCAGGAAAATAGGTTCCTGCCTTCTCCTCGCAACATGGAAACTCTCCTCTCGCCTGTGGGACCGGCAAAGCTGGAGGAGAGAGTCTCTAGATAAGGGCTAGCTCCCTTTGATGCATCGTGTTGTTTCCAGCAAAAGTTAACAGGTATATATATAATATAGGGGGGATGAAAAGGGAGAAGAAATGCATAGAAAACAAACTACCTACTCTAAAAGAGGCGATGCACCAAAATAAAGGTTGACCTTCACACATCCACTCTCAGAATCAGACAAATGCATACATACACTACGCACTTGGCAGAAGGACCAGGCTGCAAGAAACTAGCAGGGAGGCTTCAATGGAAAATCCAGAATAGAGATCACCCAAGGTGCTGTGAAACACACACTTATGAAGTAATTTCTTCTGCTCCTTCACTCCCAAATATTGCTCTTCTCCTATCAGCTGCAACAATGGCACCTTGTAGACAGCAGGTCTGCTGGTGTTGAACCTGTGAGAGCATCAAAAGACAATGACTGGACACAAGCAAACATTCAACGCATACACAGAAATGTCTATCCAAAATGGAGGTAAAAAACTGCATTTGTATTGATCCAGGTGAAATTTTTGTAGAGCTACGCCCTTTACAAAATGTGGAAGATGATTACAAAAATGACCAAGTTCGCAATATATAGGAGAAGCAAGGAGGCCATTTGGCACTCCTTTTACAAGTGGCATACGCGTCCCTTCATGGGAAGAACAAGTCGCTCAAGGAATTAAATGGACTGCGCCTTTTTGTCTGCTCGAAAACCATCCTCTTTTTGATGACTTACACGGTTTGTCAATCCATTTAATAAAAAATGGAGGAAAACCGATCTTATCTCAACTGTTTGTGCCTTTCATGATAAATTTGCAGGGACTGCTCCACCTACTGAAGTCACTTCCCAAATGGTGCCACTTGGATCAACTGCCAGCTCGCTCTGTCCTTGTCACTTTGCTTGTCACTTGGAATTTGCCTTTTTGGCCGCTTGGCTCCTTTTGGTTAGCGCTTCTTTGTTTTGAACACAAACGGTTATTTCCTTTGGTCAAACTTGACGTCCTCAAGGACGTCATCGGGCCTGCTGGCTTTTCTGCGGCTGCTGCACCTTAGCGCCCAGTCGGGCACTTTTCCTTGTATACTTGGCGGATCCTTTGGATTCGAACTGTCGGGGCGGGTCGCTTCAATTTGGCTCATTTTTGATCAGCACTTTCCACGTTTTAAAACCAACGGCCACCCCGCTTTAGTCAAACTTGGACATCCTCCCTGGACGTCCTCGTGCCTTTGTTTTGTCAGCGGCCTGTTGGCTTTTGGGCCCCTTAATTTATTCGCGGCTTGCTTTTGTTTTATATTCCACGGGCTTTTGCCTTATGTTTTTTTTTTAACGCGCCCGACCTTTGCATTGTTTTAAGCCAATCCCGAATTCCTTTTGCCTTTAATAAAAGCCGAGCCTTTACTTGAGATGCCTGCCTTTGTGTTAAGCCATGTGTGCCAATGAACCAAGGACGTTGAACCTCCATGAACCGAACCCGTTGAACTAAGTACGTTGAACCCAGCCCGTTGAACCAAAAAATTGGTTCAACGGTAACGAAAGTTCAACACATATTGAACTGAGCATGAACTGAGCAACCCGAAATTGACTATTTTTTTGAATAGGAAAGGGAGGAGTTGACCATGATTTTGCCAATGGGCAAAATTGGTCAACGGGTACCTTCTTCATGCATAAAATAAATTCCAAGCCCTACCTCTTCTATAAATTTGTATGGGTCATGTTCAAAGTTCTCACTTTTCCATTCATCTAAGAGCAGGTTAGCAACTCTTTCAAACGTAGAGGGTAGAGATTGATTCACTTGAAATTCTTCTTCATCAATAATGGCATAGCTAATATTTGTCACTACCTTAGTCTCATATTTGGTTCTAAAAACCATATAAGACCAGTTTGCTGCTAGGTACCCACCTATTTTAGATGTGAAATCCCTGGACAAGCAGATAGAAAAGTAAGGAAGAACATCTACAAATACATCATGGGGAACTAAGAAAGTGGGATAAACATGTAGTGTTATATTCAAGCCTTGTACCACTCCTAGTGTCTTGGCTGGTGATCCATCTAGTTGCAGGACTCCCTTGGTCATCTCTTTGTATTTGAGTCCCAGCTTATCCACTATGCATTTGGGCATTATCGAGGTGCTTGCCCCACTATCAATAATGTAGTTATGTATGAAGAAATCTCTTATGACTAAGGATAGATAGAAAGGGGGAACCTTTTCATCTTTCTTTTCTTGGCCTACTATGGAAGGGTGCCCATTCATGATCAAAACATTATCAGCTTTTGTTGGGACAGTTGATTTATTTAGCTCATGCAACTCCTTTTGGAGTATGTCCTTTTGCCCTGGCATTGCTAATGAATCCCATAAAGAGATATTCATGTGTAGCTTCTTTATTTGGTCTACCACATTAATCTAAGGGTTGCTACCTTTTAAATTTTCTTTGGGGGTGCTTACAGCTTGAGGCATAGGCCAAAGAGCTGAGGATGTAACCAGTGGCCTATAATTTAGAAATTTTTGGTTCATATGTGATGAAGAACATGTTGCAGATGTTTGGGCAGTTGCCTGAGCTTCTTCCATAGCTCTCATTTTGGACCTTGTGTTGGCTGCAACATAATCACCTTGGTTGTTCATACTACCCACATAGTTGACTGCACAAAATTTACCTTCCATGTGAATCATGAGAGTGGAATCAGACTGAGCCTGCCTGCTATCTATGCTAGGTTGTACTAACATCTCAAAGCTTGGGAATTGGGTAGCCTGATTGTCTTTTGCATTCATATATTGACTCAGCATCTCATTTGTATAAGTAGCTTGATCTTGACCATATCCTAGGGGTGAGCAATTTGGTTGTTCCTGTACCAGATTATTTTGAGTGGGCATAAGAGCCTTGGACAATCGAGTGTCTAGATTATACCCTTGATATGGTCTGGCTTGTGTAAACTAACTCTATCCTTGATTATAATTTTGAAAAGGGGGTCAACTTGCTTGTCTGAACTACTGGTATCCCTGATTTGGCCAATAGTTTTAAGCTTGTTGCCTTTTGAGAGCCACTAGTTCGTTGGTCATGCTTTGTAACAAGATTTTAAATTCATGAAGGTCATTGGGCAAGGTAGTAGTCAGATTTTATATGCTAGGTAGAAGAGCTAAGGTGGGTGCAGTTTTTTAAACTAGAGGTGGAAATTTAAGAAAGAGCAGAATATGAGGTCTAGGGCCTATCTTTCCTGATTGCATCGGGTAATTTTCAGTAGCTATGGCAATTTCATAGGTAGCTGGCAATACTTGTCCTCCCATTGAATGTATCATGATAGTAATGTCATTGTTCAAAGCTTTTAAGTAATAGAGGAAAGCATAGCTTGGGGTCAACCTTAACAAAATGGGGATTCTATCCTAGGTCTTTTGAAACCTAGTATTGAAATCATGCATAAATTCATATGGAGCTCTTTTCATGGTGGTTAGCTTCTCAACAAGTGAGAGGTGGTCACTCTTCTCCCTGAATCTGTTTGTTAAGAGAGTGCCTAATTCATTCCATGTGCTGACTAAATTCATAGGCAAAGCCCCATACCAGTATAGAACCTTACCCTTAAAATATAATGCCAGTAACCTGATAGCAATGTTTTCTTCAGTGACATTGTGAATATTACAGAGGTTGGCAATATTTCTGATGTGCTCAATAGCAGTAATAGGCCCCTCTCAATTAAAGGGAGGAACACTCTGAAGGGATGTCCCTGGGATTGGGTCATAATGTAGAAGGTTTAAAGGACTTTGACCATGAAAGGTCACAAAAGGTAAATCCATGGTGATAATAGGGTTTTGTCAGGGTCTTCTCGCATAAGAGTATTTTATAGCAGGTCTAGGAAAATGACTTGTTGTATAGGAATGGGTCCTTGTAAATCTTAGTTGCCTTGCTGAGTTTAACAGTAATTCAATGAATTCAAAAGGGACACCCTTGATAAAATATCTTGTGGTGAACTTAGACATGTGATGTCGAATTGATCTTTGACTAGAGACTGATGTTCTTAAAAATGGAGTCGGCAAATGTTGGATTAGTGGTTCATTCTTGCTGTAATAGGACTAACACCAATCTTTGAAATTTTTTGAGCATTAAAATTGATCCCACCGGGTGTGCCAAAAACTATTGATGCTATGGATTGCACCTTTGAAATAAGGCTGAGCTTCTCTCTTTCACGTGGCACAATGGAGACTCCCCTCTTACTGTGGATTTGACAAAACTAAAAGGAGAATCTCTAGATAAGGGATAAGTCCCTTTGATGCATCTTTGAAGTCTTTTACTACTATTGCTAACAATGGGGGGGTGAAAAGGAAAAAAAATACAACCAAAATAGAAACTAATCTAAGTGGTGATGCACCAAATGATTTTGATCTACTCAGCTATTCACACTTCAAACTAGAAGGGAGCGAACATACACTTTATCTAGTAAAAAACTAGATTGTAGGGGTATTTTAATAGGGGGCTTAATGGAGACACAAGGAAAAGGAACTTACCACACGCTGTAGAAAACACACTGTCTGATAGCTATTCTTCTGTCTCTGTGCTCTAGATGAAGCACTTCCAGTTAATCCTATAGAAATGGCTTTGGCTACACTAGGTATGTTGGTGTCAATCTTGTAAAAGCATCAAGCTAAAATGATTGAACATAGAATTGATACATAGACACACTCAAAATCATAACCAGTCAGATAGAGGTAAAACACATTATTATTGATCAAAGGTGAAATCTGACAGGGCTTTGCCTTACAAAATGAGAGATCCCTTCTCAACTGAATGGTTACAATATATATAGCATCAAGGAAAAGACTTTGGCACTTTCTAGACGAAGTGGCCCATGCTATGTTGAATACATTAGAAAGAGGAAACTGTTGAAGGAACCATGTTGTAGGTGTCATCAGTCTTGACTTTGGTGTTCAACCCATATTAAATGTCACTGTAAGAGCATGGGTCGTATTAAATGTCACTACAAAAGCATGGGTCACTGTAATAACTTCCTATGTTGACACTTCTTTTGCCACCTGGGTTGATCTGATTCATGTCTATGCTTAGATGGGTGTGTCCTTTGGAACATTCCAAATGTTTTCATATGTGGGTGTAGCTGTGTTCTAGATTCTCTATTTTATTCCCTCTTTTCTCACTATTTCTTGTCTCTTTCTGATGATTTGAGCTCTCGAGCTGTTATTCCATCTTTTACTAGCTCTTCAAGCTCCTTTCTCAGTGGTCTTTTCCAATTGTTAATCTATTTCCATGTGCAGGCCCATCCCTAAGCATGTAAAAATCAATGTCTATCTTATCATCATAAAGTTGACATCCATAGGCCAATCGCCATTTTGAAAGCCAATAGCTATTTCATTGTCCTAATTTTGACATCCATGGGGATGTCACCAGATGTTTGAAACTCCAAAGGCTAGTTCTCTATGTTAAAACTGATGTGTTGGGGCTAATCATTACTTTGGTAATTCCTTTGTCTTTCTTGAAACTAAACCTTTAGACTTTTACAATTGAACCTTCCTGAAGGGAAGGTGACCTTTCAGAAGAATGAATATGGTCACCTTTTGGTCGTTGAGAGCCCTCCACAAGGGAACTTGCCCTTTGGGTTCCTTTGGGCTCTCTTGATCATCTCAATTCCTTCGGATAAAATGTCCGAAGGAATTTCTTCGAACATTTTGACCGAAGGAAATCCTTCCTTCAAAGTCCTGGCCCTTTCTTTGTAATTTCCTTCAGACAATATGTCCGAAGGATTTCCTTCAGACATTTTTTTCCAAAGGCATTTGCCTTGATTCTTTCCCTTGTGAATTTTTCAGATAAAATGTCTGAAGGAATTCACCCTTTGGTTCTTTTTCTTGGATTTACTTTGGATAAAAGTCCGAAGGAATTCCTTGTCTTTTTTGCTTGTCATTTTCCCAAAGGAAAACTTTCCTTTCAGCCTTCTCTTTAATCTCTCTCAAATGTGTTCCCTGCCCCCCGCAAGTGTTCCCTACCCTCCCCAAGGGAAATTTGGGCCCAAAGTTACCCTTCGGAGCCTGCTAAAAGGTCCAATTGGTCACCTACCCACCCTCCATAAGGGCACTTGACCTTTTGGGCCTTGTAAAAGACTTATATTTATTTGAAACTGGCTCCTTCCTTTGTCAATAAAAGCCCTGTCCAATGTAATTGCCCAAAGTAAAATAAGCCCATATCAAGTCGAGAACCTACAGGTCTTAGATCTTTCAACTTTTCATAAGAATAGGGCGATTACAAAGGGAAATGGAGCATTTTTAGTAAGGTGGATACATCTAAGACTAACGCACAAGATAGTAGGGAAAGAAAAGAGAGTGATTTTTTGGCCTGTAGGACCAAAATGGTCAACAATAGGTAGTTTCATCTACTATTTACTAATGACTTAAGTTTCCCCATGATGGGATTGAGGTTATTATTCCTGATGATTAGTAGCCATAGAAATACCACAAACATATTGAAGTAGAGTTTCATAATTATAACTATTGCCTAGGTTCTGAATTCATTGCAAAGAAGAACAAATCCATCATTTTCCATCCATCTCCATCTAATTATATAGACCCTGGTGATCTAGCCTCCACTTTAGCTGATCCATTTCTTGCAGCTCTGGCCAAACATGTTATTATTAAAGATGTAGGCATTTCCACGTACCATCTAAAGGACGTCTTCCATATTGCAAAATTACCAAAATCCCCTAAAACATTTGGTAAACCTAAAACTTCTGAGACTCCTCACAGACCCAATCAATTTTGGAAACCAAAGAAGAAGCAACCAAAACCTCCTATGGTTTTTGTACCGATAGTTGCACCAAAGAAAGATCGAGAGGCTTTTCATGAGGGAGATTGGTTATATTTTGAAGGCCTTGCTGATTGTTTTTAGAATCCAAAGTATCCTATCCTCAATAGGATAATGGATTATCTTGACTATATAAGGAAAAGCCTTGTCCCACAAGTGCAAGGAATTTTAGAACCCTTATCAGCTAGAGTTGTCAATTGGAATCATGGTCTCAAATTTAAACCAATAGAGGATGACCTCATAGCATTTGGTAGTGACTCTTCTGAAGTGACTAGTAACAAGACTCCTAGTAGTGACACAACGTCCCATTATATCCTTTTTTGATGAGCTTGTTGATTCAGGTTTGTTTGATTTAAATGCCATATTGACCATAACACCTATTAGAGCTTCTCGTCTTGAAGCAAAAACCCATCCTAGTGGTGCTTCCCTTCTTGAAGTAGGACATTATATCTTTACCATTAGTGCTTTTGATCCTGAAACAAACCCTCACTGTAACCTATGCCTTTGCCATCCTAAACTCATAGATTGGGATTAAAAAAATTGGTCATACACCTCGATGAGTTTCAAAATGAAGAATCAATTATAGAATACATGGGCCTATGAGATGCATTCCCCATTGGTGATCATAAGCAAGGTTTTGATTTTTTATTGAATTCTTCTGCCTACTTTGGAGAGAAGACAAACTTTCTTGGTCATAATAAAGAACAAACATCGAGATCTTTAGGTGAAAACCTCTTTGAGGCACTTGTTGATCAAGGAAAAAGTAAAGAAAAAGACAAACCTTTGAGTGAAAACCTGTTTCAGGCGCTCCTAGGCAGGAAAGTTTGATCATCCCCTCAGGATGTATAAAGTCTATTTAGCCCAGATTCCATAGCTAGTACAAGCATCTCTTTAGAACAACATCAAATATTTGAGCATCTTACTCTTGAGTTTTCAGAGGTTTTTGCCAATTGGCCTTTACCTAAGAAGGTAGATTCTAATTCTTCATATTATCCAGATCTTTGGGAGGAACAACCTAAAGATATAGTAGAAGAAAATGACCATGACCATACATTTCCTATAATTCTAGAAGATAGGTCTACACTCCTTATGGAGAGCACAACATAAGTGAATTTGGTAACCCATGAGGATCCTAAAATTGTTTATCTTAGAGCTTCTCTCACTGAAGCAGAATGTGAACATATTATATCCATTCTTAAAGATTATATAGACATCTTTGCATGGGAATACTCTGACATGCCAGGCTTGGACCCATATTTAGTTGTGCATCATCTTGCTGTTCACCCTAATGTTAAACCAGTCAAGCAAAAATTGAGAAAGATGCATCCACGCATCACCCTTTTGGTTAAGGCCAAGTTATAAAAGTTATTAGAAGCCAATTTTATTAGACCACTAGACTAATCTAAATGGATTTCTAACATAGTGCCAGTAAGTAAAAAGACCCCAAGCATACGTGTTTATACTGATTTTCATGATATCAACAAAGCATGCCCTAAAGATGATTTTACTCAACCCAACATTGACTCAACTACTGGGTACAAGATGTTGTCCTTAATGTATGGATTCTTTGGTTACAATAAGATCAAGATAGCCCCTAAAGATCAACATAAGATCATGTTCACCACTCTATGGGGGACATTTTTTTACCAAATCATGCCATTTGGTTTGAAGAATGATGGAGCCACATATCAGTGTGCAATGACTGTAATCATCCATGACATGATGCATGACATTATCGAGGACTATGTTGATGATATACTAGCAAAATCAAGAACAAGAGTTGGACACCTTGACATTCTATGAAGAATATTTGAGAAGTTTTGTGCATATAAAATTTGTTTGAATCCTAAGAAATGTGTCTTTGGAGTCACATTAGGAAAATTTATAGGGTTCATTGTATCACAATGAGGGATTGAATTAAACCTTGCAAAAGTAACCACTATTATGGAAATGCCTCCACCAAACAATCTTAAATAGTTGCGAGGTCTACAAGGCAAGATCCAATCTATACGCAGGGTCATTTCTCAATTGGTAGATAAGTGCCACCCATTTACCCATCTTTTAAAGAAAGGGGTAACATTTTAGTGGGATGAATATTGTTAGATAGTATTTGCAAAGCTTAAAACATACTTGGCCAATCTACTAGTCTTATGACCTCTAACATAAGGAAACCCACTACTTATTTATATATCAGCCACAAAACATGCACTAGGGGCACTTTTAGCTCAGCATGATGATAATGATAAGGAACACATAGTTTATTATTTAAGCCACACATTGGTAGCCTATGAACACAATTATATGCTTATTGAGAAAGCATGTTTAGATATGGTGTTTTCTACTCATAAATTGTGACATTATATGCTAAATAACAAAACTATTGTTAGCACCAAGGTAGATCCTCTCAATTTCCTCTTATCTAAAGCAACTCTTCAAGGACACATGGATAAATGGATTATGATTCTCAATGAGTTTGATATTGAGTACTAGAATCAAAAGGCAATCAAAGGACAAGTTCTTGTAGACCAACTTGTAGAAGCTCCTATTACGGCCACTCAACCTCTCAACTTTGACCTTCTAGATGATTCTACCATAACAATAGAACAAGCATCACAATAACCTGAATAGTGGATGCTCTAATTTGATGGATCTTTCACATCCCAAGGATCTAGAGCTGGCATATTGTTGATCATGCCATAGGGGGATTTGATCCCCAAAGCATTCCATATACAATTTTAGTCTACAAACAATATGGCTGAATATAAGGCATTAGTTGTAGGGCTTCATCTTGCCATACAATGGGACATTCAAAGCTTAAAGGTCTATGGAGGTTCACAGCTAATCATAAATTAGACAACTAATCAGTATCAAACAAGAGATGTTAAGCTTGTTCCTTAAAATCAAATTATTAATGACCTTAAAACACATTTTAAATCTCTACTATTTGAGCAAGTTTCGTGAGTCAACAACAGATCTGCCAATGCCATGGAAATAATTAGTTCCATAATTCAAATGCATGACAGTGTTAAAGAGTATCAGTTCTTGATTGAAAATATTCTTCAATTAGTACATATTTTATTAGATTCAGAGAGGATATGCACCATTTCTGATCCTAATCTCTCACCTGAGCTACCATGGTACCAATATTTTTATAACTATTTCCATAGTCATGTATTTCCAACCAACCTTTTCAATAACCAACATAAACTTTTCCTTCATCGCTTAACATGTTATATCCTCCTTGGAAACATGTTTTATTGAAAATGCTATGATGGAACGCTTCTTCATTATTTATCTTTGAGAGAATCCAAGCTGACACTAAAGGAGGTTCATGAAAGAATGTGTGGGGCCCATACCAATGGTGTAGTCCTAGCAAAAAAACTTCTCAGAATAGGTTATTATTGGCCCAAAATGGAGATAGATGCTTGTAATTATGTAAAGAAGTGTGTTCCTTATCAGCAGCATGGCAACTTGATACATGCACCTTCCTTACCATTGCAATCGATTACAACAACATGGCCATTCTCAACATGGGGTTTCAATCTCATTGGAAAAATTAACCTGATATCTTCATATGGCCATAAGCACATTTTGACTACAATCAATTACTTTACCAAGTGGATTGAGGTCATTCCTCTCACTTATATTACTAGGAAATAAATAGCCAAATTCATTCATTACCATATCATCTATCGATATGGCATCTCAGCCTGTATTATATCTGATAATAGAAGATCCTTTGTGAACCAAGATGTGAAATATCTTTTTGTAAAATTCAAGATCAAGCCCAAGAAATTTACTCCATATAGCCCACAAGGCAGTGGATAAGCTGAGGCATCAAATAAAACTATTCTATCCATCTAAAAAAATATTGTCAATGATGCTAGCCTTAATTGGCATTTACAACTCTTTCCTGCCCTCTTGGCTTGTAGAACCAATCATTACACTCCAACTAAAGCTACTCCATACTCCCTTGTTTTTGTCACTAAAGCTATCATCCTGATCGAGATTAAGATCCCATCATTAAGAATATCACTGGAGCACATTGAAGATGATGAAAACTATAGAGCCTCACAGTTGCAAAAACTATAACTTCTTGATGGTAAGCATTTGGTTGCCTTAGAAAACTTGAAAACCTATTAGAAAAAATTATGGAAAAGATACAACAAACACATTCTCCCTCAAGAATTTGAGATTGTTGAGTTAGTTTTGAAAGAGAACTAGAATAACATGAATTCTAAACCCAAAAATAAAGGCAAGTTTTAGCCTAATTGGTTAGGACCATATATTATCATAGCAAACTATGGATCAGGAGCATATCGATTGGCTAAACCTAATGGTGAAGAACTTTTAGATCCCATGAACATCATACACCTTAAGAGATTCTATGCATGAATAGTTTTGAACCATTGTCTATAAGACCCCTGACTTGGGGGAAACTTGTGCTATCGTAATTTTATTCCACCCTTTTATCTTACCTTAAACACATTTTATACTACCCTAGTCCACTTTTCATGAATCTTGACAATAAAGACTTTGAACCCTTGGCACTCTGAACACATTCTTCATTCCACTATAGATTTCTCTCTTCAAGAAACATATTCTTTGTTTTATCTAAGACATGTTATAATCTCAAAAAAAAATTATCCCTTGACCAATTATGATCTTGATTATGTCTCATGAACATTATGAACATCTTTAGTAGTAATTCTATAAAGCAGTTTAGCTAGGACAATCTTGTGTAACTTTAGATAAGTGAACAGCTACATCTTATTATTTCCCATATTTTCTATTCTTTCTTGTTTTATCAAGAACCTCACTCTCACCGATTTACAAACATGGGCCATTACAACTGGCTTAGCTATCTTATTGGAACCTCTACTCTTAGGACATGCATCTCCTAGACTAGATGGTCCTACCTTGTGCATATTTTATCCCAAAAACATCAAAAACATTAGAAATACTTTGAAAATACCAAAAACATCAAAACATGATCCCCAAAAGAATAAAAACATTGGCTCATGCTTCTATACATTTTTACATTCCCGTTCTACCATCCCACGCTCTCATCATTTTATGAGCAACTATTAAGTTTGAATGATCTTGCCATTTTGCAAGCACAAAAACACCAGTTCATTTCATCTTATCCCACACACTCGCCATTTTGCAAGATCATTCTTTTTAATCTCATTAGCTTCTTGTTTACCATACCATTATTGTTTATTTGTTGTATCTTCCATTTCTTATATAATATTAATCAAGCTAGTCTCATCATCATTATTCTTCTATCCCATTTCCTAGGATAACTACATTTGGCTTAAAGTTCATGTTGGAACATGCATCCATGGAACTATGTAAGAAGCATCCACTTGTCTTATACATCTAGATTCAGCTTGGCTTACCCCCTTCTTTTTCTTCTCTTCACCCATTTTTTCTATCATTGTTCCTCTTTAATTAGGGAACAATTGTCACTATTCTTTGTTATGATGTGGTAGAAAGTAAGGCATCTACCGCACATGCATGAACATTTGTCTTTAAACTACACTAACTTGGTTTTTGTTTGTGTGTGTTTATTTGAGTTTTCTTGGTGTTTTGTTGTGTTTTTTTGGAGTTTTGTTGTGCTTTTGCACCTCTCCTTTTATTTCTTCTCCTTTTCTCTTTTATTTTTTGTTCCATTCTTGGTCTTGTGTTTCCTTGTTTGTTTTTACTTATCTCTTTTGTGTTTTAGAACATATTGATGATTCACATGGATCTTGATTGTTTATATCTTGATCCTATGATATTATGTTGTTCTTGGACCATTTTGTTTATTTTATTATTGTTGGTGTCTTGTTTTTATTTTTGATTTTGTTTTTATCTTTTGTGTTCAAGAATGCCTTGATGGTCCACATGAATCTTGATTACTCATATCTTGGTCTCATGTCATTAAGACATTTTGACTTTTATTTTTAAACATTTTATTCTTACTTAAGATCATATCTTGATTTCAAGTTAGGTTCATTTATGTTTATCTTATTCTTTGTCTTTACTTTTTTGTTTAAATCTAAATCATTGTAACTCTGGTTTTGGTCATTATTTTACCATTATCCTCAGTTATAGATATTCACATTTGAATTGGCTCAGTGCAATTAGAATCTTATGTCATTATAAGTTATTCATACTTATGATGCCTAATTTATTTTGATATAGCAAACACTTTATGCTAAAGTCTCAAGGTATTAATGTTAACATCAACTCTGATGAATGATTCTCAAGAACACTCCATAAAACCTAGGCTCATGATATGGAATTAGGATTCTAGGTAGCATGCATTTTAGGCTTCTTTTTCTATGTTTAGATGTGAATCTCTTTGCATAAATTGTAAGTATAATTAATTATCGGTCATTTTTCATCATTCCTCATTCCATTCTCTCCCAAACTTGGGTGAACTACATTGGCTTGAAGTTCATGTTGGATTATAAGTCCATGGAATTATGTAGGCAACGCTCAATTTCTATTGAGGTCAGCTCGGTTATCTCCATTATTCTTTTTATCTCTCTCATCACTTTGTGCATTCTCATATGCTTGGTTTTATATGGCTTTCTAAGCCATTACACCATCGCATGTATGTTTGTGTTCGCTCACTTTAACCTATCTTTTCGGTTATATCCTTGATTTATTTTTCTTGATAATTGCCCATGATGGGGCACATAATCTAAACCACATCTGAATCAAATCAGCTCTACAGGGGAAAATCATTATTTATTCTTTATCAATGATCAAGATTTTCCCTGTCGGGGTAAAACTATTTTATCATGATCAAATATACTCTACTGGAGTACTTATTATATTCTCTTTGGAGACCCCATTCTAGTGGTGTTTCCCTTCTTAAAGTAGAACATTCTCTCTTTTCCTCTAATTCTAAGCTCTCCACATTAAATCCCATGATGGTATTATTTTAGTGTGCAACTTGTCTCGAGATTGATAAATGTTGTAAGCGTGCAGTTTGTACTCTCATATTGGGTAGGTTTAAAGTATGTCCCTTACATTTATGGATTGTATCTTTCACATTCCCCCCATCTATAGGTCATATTATACATCTAATTATATTTTGATCATTGATGGTAATAACATGTGCAAGCATTAGCTCATCTAGATGTGATCTATTCCATGGGTTAATCTCTCACTTTTTTTTCTTTTCGAGAGTCCATCCTTCTCTTTCATCCTAATATGTCCTATCAAGGGGGCATCATGGCTCTATTCTAATTTATTCTTGACAACTCTTTTTTTTAAAAAGATGTTGCTTCACCTAAATGTCTCGCTACATCTTCTCAAATATAGGTAAAATGTAGACATCCAATTCCTAACACCATTTATGTTGAATTATCAATCTTACTCAAATTGCTCTCAAATGCACATTTTAGGTCAACATCTATAAAACATCCTAAATAGTTCAAACTTGTCACTTACAAGTGCCAGTTCAGGTTGAAGTATCCCTAAATAGGGCAATAAATTTTATGGGCTAGCTAACTTTGATTAGATCATTTGGATTCAAAATGACTATTTTGCCATTTAATGCTCTGGATCACTCTTTTCTTTTAATTCATTGGTACACATCATGTACCTTTGTTATTTGGTGTTGGCAACATCCTAAATAGGAATACAGCCCCAACGCATATAACATCACCTTCCAGTTCCTCTCCAATCAAAATACAACCCATTAATATGACTTTCTAACCATTTTGATTAATTGAGGACCAATTTTCAAATAATTACACAAATTTTGATTAACCTTGTTTAAGGCTAATTAATCCAAATCAAGAGCTTAAGTGGATTTTCCATGAGAGTTGTTAAATATTTCTTTTTAAAAATTGATTCATATTAATTGCATCATCAGGTGACATCATTTCTTGGGAAGACATCCCTAGGTCATAAATGCCACATATATTAGGATTATGGGTCACCCATGCCTAGTTAATGCCTCCCATGCCTCTTCAATGCCCATTCTTCCAAGGTAATGATGAAGATAATTATGGAATTAATTCTAAATAGTAAGATTATCCATGGCCACACATCTCAATCTTGATATGGACGATCATGATTGATCCTGACCAATCTCAAAAATCTATAAATAGAAAGGTTATGGATGTGAATTTTAAGCTATTTTGGTACAAATTTATTATGCTTAAATATCTTCAATAAAGCTTGAATATTGAAAAGTTACAATGTTAAATTGATTTTTCTTGCAAGCTTCATTGATAGGCTAGTTTAGTGATTTGGAATCAAGAGCCTAGGTTTTATGGAGTGTTCTTGAGGCATTAGAGGAGCTTGCCACCATTGTTGACAAAGACAAGGATGCTTGATCAAGGGATAACATGTTTTTGAGCCACATGGGTATGGTGAATCCATTTAGAAAGGTAATATGGTGTTGCTTTCTTTCATTTGTTTCTTACTATCCTTTGTAATTCTCATAGGAAGAGATAGGCTTGGTTATTTAGTTCTTTATGCATGTTTCATTATTTATGGACTAATGCTTGACTAACTTGCTTTGTAATTCTCTCTACAAGTACTAGGTATGGGGTAGATGTAATGTTTGAATGGTTATATCATTATTATATATATGTTATAGGTTAAATGCTATAGACTATCCATTTATGCATATTGATAGACCCATTGATTAAAAAACCTACAAATTACTAGGAATTCATCTTGAATCTACATTCAAGCCTTTTACATGAATGTCCCTAGTCATTCCTTTCTCTATATAGGTTATAATGACCCATATTCTTTCAAGATATGTATTAGCTAATGCCCCCTCTCCTTTATCTATATAGGTGATAACTCAAGATTATGGTTTATGGATAGATGTTTAGGATTTATAAATTTAAGGTTTAATGTTTATCGTTGATGGATCAAGATTCATATCTTAGGGTTTAGTGTATAGGGATTAGCATTTAGGGTTCAAGTTTCATTGTTATGGTTTAGGGATTAGGATATAGGGCTTATAATTTATATTTTATGCTTAGAGGTTTGGGGTTTATGGTTTATGGCTCAAGGGACCAAGAGTTTAGCTTTTAGGGTTCAGGGCTTGGTGTATGGGGTTAGGGTTTTGAGTTTATGGTTTCACACTTAGGGTTTAGTGTGCAAGGTTCAGGGTTTTGGTCTTAGGGGTTTAGTGTTTGTGGTTTGGGGTTTGGGGTTTTAGGTTTAGAGTTTAGGGTCAAGGGTTTAGGGATTTAGGTTTAGTGTTTAAGATTTTGGGTTTTCAATTTTTGATTTGGGTTTAGAATTTTCAATTTAGTAGTTAATGTTTAAGGTTTATGACTTATGGTTTATGGTTTTAGGCTTGGGGCTTAGGGTTAAGGGATTACATTCAGGGTTTAGGATTTAGGATTTAGGATTTTAGGTTTATTGTTTGGGGTTTAGGGTTAAGGGCTTACATTTAGGTTTTAGGGTTTAGGGTCTAGGGTATAAAGTATAGGGTTTAATGTTTTAAGTTTATATGTTTAGGTTTTATAGTTTAAGGTTTATGGATTGTTGTTTTTGGTTTAGGGATAATGTATTAGAGTTAAGGTTTCAAGGTTTAGGGCTTAGGGTCTAGGGTTTAGGTTTATTATTTAGTGTTCATGGTTAAGGGTTTATGGCTTAGAGTTTGGGGTTTAGATTTTAATGTTTAGGGTTTAATGTTTAGTGTTTAGGGTTAGGGTTAAGGGTTTGGGGTTAGTAGTTTAGGTGGAAATGGAGTGCACTTTGGTTATTAGTTGAATTTGTGTCCAATATGAGTGACCACATCATGACCACATGAAGATGTCATGTATGAGTGATCGAATACCTACATGTAGTACCATGTATTGGTAGATGTAATATAAGAAGGACTGTATCATTACTATAAATATGTTATAGGTTGCATGTTATAGGCTATTCATTTATGCATATTGATAGACACATTAATTAAATTTCATTTTCTAAGTTTAGAATAAGGTTGTTAAGAAGATTCCAAGGCAAAGATAGAAAAATCCAAGTATAATACATCTCTAAATTTGTTGATTGAGTATATACCTCTTATGAAGGTCCAATGTTATTATGTAAACACTATAAAATACTTACAAGTAAAGTTATTCAAAGCATTTGATAGTTAAGCCAATTCAATATCCTTCCAAGTAAGCAGATTAGGCCATTTGGACCTAAAGAGTAGAGTTTTCATTGAATTTTAATTCTTAAGAAAACAATAAAGGAAATTGGTTTCTTATCCTCAGAGATAGTCTCCAAACATCTTAATAAAGCTTTATAAGAAACCTTTTATGATCTTAGATTAATAACACCTTTTCAATACCAAACACATATATACACAATATTGTAATAGTGCTTAGGACTTAATCAACTTTCTAGGCACTTTGGTGATCTAATTAGTATCTTGAGATTTTGTAAAGACACCTATGAGTCTTGTATCATTGTCTTGATATTTTCATTGATTTTTTGAAATGAATGAGTCTAAAAAATAAGGTAATTGTAGACCTATTTGTATCAAGTCCTTAGCCTAATAGGCCTATAAAGGGTAGAGTTGTTATCATCTGAATTTTGAGTTGAAGTTCTTCATGCACTAAGAAGTTTGAGTCAAATAATTGGTGAAATCCTCATAGTATTGTTCAAATAAGTAAGGATTTAAAATTGAGTGCTTTAGGAGTCAAAAAAGGGTTTTGCTTGAAGGTATATTACTATCTTGGGACTAAGTACCCTATTTTGAGTCATTGAAGTGTCTTTTGATCTAAATACAGAGAATAAGAAGTCAAGAGATAGTATAAATAGACATATTATTTAAAATAATGAGGACTTGGTTTATTATTGTTAATGCATTTTATATATGGTAAGGGCATCATTTTTACACTAATTAGTTTCTTCAAGGAATGTTCAATTGGCTCAACAAGATTAGTATAGTGTCATTGTCCTAAGGTAGTCCTTGGAATTCCTTGTGGAATAATAATTTTTGATGTGTGATATTGTGATTTGATGTGAGGGGTGGATCCATGGACTAATTGGACATGTCAAGTATTTGATACTCCATCTGCAGATACTAAAGAATAAGGTCATTATTCTTTCAATACTAATACTCAGAAGACCTTTTGTGATAGACCAAGAGATAATTTATGGTTAAAAAGAGACTTAATTGTAAGTAAGTTTCTAGAGGACCTTGAAGTAGACTAGGTTGAGTAAGTGGAGCACTTAATTTGACACCAATAGGGAATAATAAATATCAAGATATGAATTGTGTATTTATGTAGGGCATACTCCTTGAGATCAAGCCATGGATCAATTATTTAATCAAGTAGAGCATACTCAAGTAGATAAATTAGATAGGTAATACTTAAGTAGGTAAAATAAACATGTAATCCTCAATGGTATCTAGATCTATTACACATGTAACATGATTTATAACCTTGTTTCTCATTCTATCTTATGATCCTAAAATTCTAAAAACTAAGTATTAACTAGAATGGAATTTGAAAAACTAACTTTTAAATGGTAACTCCTACAACTCCATAATCAATTTTAGAAGATATTGAGTGGCCCTAATTTATTATATTGAGTAAAATAAATTTAAAATATAAGAATATAAAATTACATTCTTATGATTGACATTTATTTTACTAAATATATCCTCTAACAAACTTATACAACAACCTCTAATTACAACTATATATATATATATATATATATATATATATATATATATATATATATATATATATATATATATATATATATATATATATGTCTTTCAACAAATCAAATTATAAAAAAAATTTAGCCTAAAAAGGGCATACACCCTTTAGTAAGGATGCATGCCCTTTGCAAAGGGTGTGTATCCTTTGCAGTCCAAAGGGCATACACCCTTTAGGGTCAAGACTAACCCTTCATCATTTTTACATTGGTTTACAAAAAAAAGGCATATGCCCTCTATAAAAAATGATTTGCATTTTTCATTATATCAATTTTTTTGTCCCTCAAATGTGTGCATCTACCCACTTATATCTGAGTTTAGCATTTAATTGGCTTGATATAGATCCGATTATCACCCTTGTGCCATTTCATTTCTATATACCCCTTTAATCAAATTTAGAGTTAATAGTAAGATCACCTAGATTCATTTTAGGGTTAAATTTTTGGTCAACCCAATCTTTGAACATCAAATCCTAAGAAAATTAGGGTTTTTTAATTTTTTCTATTATTGATCCCTAATTGTCATAAAATATATGCAACATAGATACATCTATTACCCATTTTCAATTCTAATATGTCATAGTTGTTATGGTTTGATACATTATTTGCATTGTAAAATCTTATTAGAAAATTTGTGTTCATAATGAGAGGGTTTTAAAGTGCAAAGAACACTTAATCTCTCTTCAAAATTTATTTTACAATGTTATAGAGCCAATATCTAGATGCCAACATGCATGCTCTCAACCATTTATCCTACCTAGGTCTTAATCGAATGACAAATACCATCCTACACCCATTATTCACCCACAACTTATATTAGATTACATGGTCCATGTTGTTACTACTCAAAGAGGTAAAATTTCTCAACCCATACTGACACCTATTAATTTACAAGTGTCACCAAAACCTAAGATTGTAATAAAATCTAAGGGATATGACATTGTTGACCAATTGAACAATACACTTGCTAATATTTCAATCCTTGAGCTTCTAAAGTAATCTATTATTTACAAGGATATCCTATATAAGGCATTTCATGAGACACAAGTTCCAAATGACATTGAGCCTGCTTAATTTATGAATATTATGAAAAATCTCAAGAATATTAACAATCTCATCACCTTTTATCCAATAAATTTACCATCCAAAGATATTGTTGATCAAAATTTGCCTTTGTTCATAAAAGTAACAATACAAAGTAAAGGTATCAAAAGAGTGGTCATTGATAATATATCAGGCCTAAACATTTGTAGCATGCAATTCCTAACCACCATGGGTATTAACACAAACCTTATTCAAAACATAGTTATGTACATAAAAGGGTTTGACAATTCACATAGACCTTTGATTGGTCAAATTAACTTGAATGTTATCATGGGTCCCCATACATTAGCCACTTTGTGCCAAGTTATGCCAAATGATTTGAACTATAACATTCTCTTAGAATGGCCTTGGATACATGAAATGTATGTAGTTCCCTCTACATTACACACATGCTAAAACTTTTATCATCAAGGATTCCTTTAAGCATGTCTAATAGATCCTAATCCCTTCAAATGTTATGCAATGGTCTAACAAACAAATAATCTTAAATCATAAAACTCTGAATACGAGTCCAAAATTGATACACTAGTACAAGAACCTAACCAAACTATTATATCTAAAGAATCCAAGAGACAGTTCTCATGGTTACCTGAGTCCCCAACTTCATTACTCCTATAGATAATAGAGTGTAAGCTTATATCTCTCTTTCATTGTAACAAGGTTGATATGAGTTGACCTCTAACCAAAATATATAGTGTGAATGCTTATGATCACTATCATCAAGGACCCAAACATTCTATGAACAAATGTTTTACCTTGAAACATAAGATCTAAGATCTCATTGATGATGAAATGATTATATTCGATGATCCTCCAAAGGAATTGGGTCAATGAAAACTCAAAAATCATCCATGCCAACAAGATTTAACAATTAAATTATACATGGGTGGTGCTTATTTTGGCTTAACCATATTGATCCTACACAAACAAAAACCACTTTCCATATAAAGCATTTTTAGCAACTTGGTTTGGGTTTACAAGACTTGAAAAATAAGGTTTGTTGGAAAGACTCCTTGGGAAACATAATAATACCATTTTATTGTGGTCCTAAATTAATTCAAACATGTGTTAGGGTTATTCTTACCACATCTCTGTATGTGTTTACACTAGGAACTCTTTGGATATATCAAATGGAAGAAAAATTTGATCCAAATCAGCAAGGTATTTATTTTTCTCATGAAGGAAAATTAATACATATTTCAAATGATATCATTACTTGTTTTACTACACATTAACAATGTGATGAGGAACATATTGTGTACCTTTTCAACCTATCCAATCATGATATAAATAATGTAAAATATCCAACTTAAGGTTATCAGACACATTTGGGGAGATACCTATGACCATCCATTGGATGAGATCATAGAGTAATCTCTTCAAATATTCCAAAAATACCAAAAAAAATAAAAACATTTTAAAACCCAAAAACACTTTCAGCACCTACAGGTTATATTAACTCCTTGGCATCTATGTGTTAGTTCCATGTTGATGGATGGCATATTCATTTACTCCTACATACACACATATGTGTCACACTTTTACTTGAGTTTGATACATTCATACATAGATACATGATCTATTCCTATTTCAGATCTTAAGCCTTCCCTCTACTCATGCCATGTATACATTGGGGGCATTCACTTCTTTGATCTTGATACACATAGGTTATATGATTTGATGATCACTCTACATTATCATGTTTGAGCTTACATATTCCTTTATCCATGATTATATCTTACATAGGGTACTTTATATGCTATACACTTAATATTTTTTCCTAACACATTTGATCCTTGGGATACTATGACATGTTTATGCCGATTGCTTATGATTTTCATTATGCACTTCCTTGAGTGTCTTGCCTTGCTATTGTATTCGTTGTTTGAGCATTTGAATATGTTCCTTTGCTTGTGGCCCCCATACCTATATATGATTTCGTTTAAATTTTATATGACATTATTTTTTATATGGACATTTGAATATGTCATCCTTGACTTTATCGACATTTGGTAAGTGATGTCCCTTCGATTGTGTAGCATTTGAAGAGATGATCATTATTTGTGGTCTCCTTGGACTATTGCCTTTTGAATTTATTTTGAGTGATCTTGTGAGTGTGCTTCTTTGATTGTTGATCTTGCAATATTACTATCTAGATGTTGCCATGATCTGTGTCATGCATCTTAGGCTTTCATCTGATCACATTCATTCTATACACTTCAATGTTATATCTACCTAGACATGTTCCTTCTATATGCTACATGGTTACATTCATAGACTATATAGTTTTCTTATCCATTTTGAGGTGAAGTAACTACTAGTTTTTATCTTTCCCTCACCTCAAAAGAGGGAATATTAGTGGGGGCATGTCATATGGACATGGCTTCCACACATTCATAGTTTCTAGATTCATTGGAGGCATGCTTTGGAAGCATGTTCTCCACACTCATTCAATTTATAGTAATTTTTATATATATATTTAGTGGGGGAATGTCATATGGGCATGGCTTATACACATTCATAGTTTTTAGATTTAGTGGGGGTATGTTTTGGAAGTATATTATCTACACCTATTCAATATTCAACTTCTCTAGTTTATAGTGGGGGCATGTTTTAGAAAAATGTTCTCCACATTAGTACTTATATCAGTTTTCAAATTTCTCCATATATATTCGAGGAATGATTTAGAAGCAAGTTCTCCACACACCATTTTTTGATTGGTAAAAGCACATAATTATATGACTTAAATTCATAGTAGTGGCATAATTCTATACATTAGTACTATTGTTATACATAATTTCAATATGAGACATAGCTGAAGTGTATATGCTATGTAATTTATGCCTAATATTACAAAATTCAAATTGGTTTCAAATACTAAAATTATTTTATGGACTATTATCACATCATAGACATTTTCATACTGATACCCCATAGACTTTTACAAACTTTATTAAGATAATCTATTGCAGTAGTTGGTTCACTTTTTGGTATGTTTGAGGTGATAAAATCACTCAATCTTGTAAATTTTTAAGGTTGGACTTGATTGTATCATCCAGCCTCACCATGTTATAAGTTTCAACTTCCAAGTGGCATCTCACTTTTTTTCCAAGGTTGGGGGCTTGGGCCTCTCTCTCTCTCTCTCTCTCTCTCTCTCTCTCTCTCTCTCTCTACTTGGATATATGCACTTTAAAGATTTATCTATATTTTTCATAATCTCTATTTTAGAGCCATACAATGATACATCTTTTTTCAAATCAAATTTCTAATAGGCAAAGTAGTTACATCGACACACATGTGTACTCCTAAACCTTGCTCTTTCAAATTCAATATATTTCAAGTAATTTCAATACCATATTATATGCACTAATTTTATATTGTAACATGCCATTGGTTTTAGCTTATTCACCAATAAAACACTCAAGTTGGGTACATGCAAAGACAAGGTGTGTTCTACATACCTAGGTACACACTCCTTTCCTTTAAACTCGTAATTTCATTACTAAATTAAAGGGGGGGGAATTTAGATAGTATTTTATGACTATATAACATCTGAGTCTTATACATTTGGTAAACTCAAAACCTAGTCGTTTCTCTGAGTTTTAAAACTTTCATGCTTCTACAAGTATTATATCTATCCTATCTTCTGCCCCTTAGACTATATCTCTTAGTTTGATGAGTCTTATGTTAATGAGATGGACCTTATCTCTTGCCCATAATGCTTAAAATTTACTTATCTTCCATCTCTTCAAGTTTTAAACTTGTACCTACTTTTCTGCTCCCTAGACACTAATGTCTGAGACAGACACTAGCATTAAAGTTAATGTCTTAACCTGAGCAAGTGTCTAGTTCCCTAAAGTCATCCAATTTGTAAATTAAAAGTATGTTAAAATTAAACATATCTTAATGGCCATCCTAATTGATTTAATGTGAGTTAGTTATCTAAAGGGATTTATATAAATACAAGATCAACCCTCATTCATTCCTCACCTCACAGAAGACCAAAGAGACTAAGGCAACTTATAAAAAGCACTATATCAATCATTTCATTGAGAAAAGCTTCCCTATTTCGACACCAATCATAGGTTAAAAACATCTACAAGTATAAAATAATAAAGGAGCAAGCTAAGAGCCCAATTTTCCAAGTTGTAAGTTAGGTCACTATTGTACTTGTTTTACACAATATTCTATGATTCACATAAGCCAACATGTAGGGGATAACTACATGAGTTAGAAGCCCTCTTTTGGAGTATTGTATATGTAGGTAGTTCCCACTGATAATGGGGTCTTTGGGATCAGCTTGACACCATGTGTAAACTAGCCCATTTTTTCCAAGGTCACTATAAAGATGGAGAATTGGGGTTTTGCATTCCACAAGGAATGACAGTCCATGACTCAAATATGAATGCACCAGAGTGAAGGCAAATAAAAACCCATAATAATATTTTTGGTTTCATCCTTTTCCAATAAGTATTTCATACAAGATACTTGCATTGAACCTAGATAGTATCATTAATGAAACCATACCAGGCTGACGTTAGTGTCCAGATCTCTAGAGGCATCAAATCCAAAATCTGATGACTATTACAAAACTATTTTCTAACCTTATTAGTTTGTGTTCTAGCTATAGTACTATATCAATATCAGAACCAATTAAATACATTAATTCTATGTCATTTCCATGCATAGCTTAGTTGTACCTTCCATATTTAAACTATACTCAACATAATAAATTTAATGTATACTTAAATCTGAGTTTAGTATCTAATTGGCCTATTATAAATCTGATTATCACCCTTGTGCTATTTCATTTCTATATACCCTTTTAATCAAATCTAGGGTTAATAATAATATCACCTAGATTCATTTTAGGGTTAAACAATTATTAATTTGATTTTTAAATGGCCAAGATTATTTTTATATCAACATCATATGAATATAAAATTATTTTTTAGGTTTCAACAAATTACTTGTGTTTTATATCAATATGATTTTTGTTTTTTCAAAGTTTTGGGTTCATGGTTTTAGGGCATTGGGTCTCGATGTTTTGGAGCATCAAATTTCATGATTCTCTAGTTTTGGGTTTTAGGTTTTCTTGTTTTTTCTTGTTTGAAGTGTTTTTGAATTCAGAGCTTTGAGGTTTTGGGTTTTAGGGATTTGGATTTTGGTTTTCATATTTTAGGTTTTAAGGTCATTTTATATCAATTTATTTTTCTTATTATTAACGTTTATGAGTTTATGATTTATAAGTTCAGGATTTATAGAGTTTCCAAGATATTAGATTTTTTGGATATTCATGTTCATTTAGTTTTTTTTTTAAGGATTTTTAGGTTTGGGGTTTTTTGCTTTCAATTTCTGTTTTAGGCTTCAGATTTCAGGTTTTAGGGTGTCTCATATCAATCTATAATTCATGTTTTATCAATTTTCAACTTTGGGATTTTTTGTTTCAAGCTTTTAAGTTTTAAGTTACTATTTTTGGGGTTTTAGGTTTTATGGTTTTTAGGATATGAATTTAATGATTTTTAGGTTATTCATGTTTTTAAAGTTTGCAATTATAGGGATTTTGAGTCTTGAGATTTGGGTTTTTGTGTTTAAGGTTTCAGGGATGCTTCATGTGAAAATAATTTTCTTGTTTTCAGGGTTTTTTTGGCTTAACATTTTTGGGTTTTAGAATTTTTAGGTTTAATGTTTAAAGGCTTTTGGAACTTTTAGGTTAGGGGTTTTCATGTTTTAGGTTTCTCTTTTATAAAATTTTGGAAAACTAGGGAAGTAGTTACCTACATATGACAAAATATTAGGTAGCATCAAAATTCTCCAAATATGCAATAAATAAGACAAACTAATTTGAAACTTACTATATTTAGAAAGATGTTAAATATGAAAAAGACAAAAATGAAATATAACTTAGCTAGAAATCTAAGATGCATATTGTTTTTCAACATGAGATTGATAGGAAGATTGTGTTGGTTGAGTGTGGACCCGAAATGGGAGCTAGTAGGGTTCTCAAGTAATAACGATGGAAATAGATAGTAGCAGGGAGTGGTGGACCTAGTATCTGAATAGGGTGGATTTGTCCATATGGTGGTAGAGATCTGACACTTGGGGGTTATGTTTGTCTTCACTTGTGTGTTCTACATATTGTGTAGGAGCTTCTAATTTGATGTAGAGACCAATGTGTAAATTTTTTTCCCCTTTAAACCCTAGCTCAATGATATAGGAATATGAATGCAATCAGAGAATAAAAAGGGGTTAAAAACTAAATTTATATTTGACCTCAACACCCCCTATGTTGAGTGTTGCCTACATATAAATACTCTGAAGAGGGATCAAATACCATGTAGTTCTCCCATTCTACAATGATGTGTGTGAAATACTAGTGCAAAATGTTAAATATTGGTATAATACTAGTGTGATTAAGTGATTCAACCATGACTTATGACATTGGAAGTGTATTTAGACTTCAATTCTTTGTTATTAGGGATATATGTGATCATAATTGGAAGAAATATAGAATTTTATCTCAATGTGCAATTAGAATTTTGGAGCTTTTTAGTGTGAAAGCCTCTTATGTGCAAAATGGTTTGAAATGTGGATTTATACTGGTATTTTTAGGATTCCTTTCGATGGGGCTTGCTAAAATTATGGAATGACCTTTTAATGACTTTTGAATTTTGGAAATTAGTCATTAATTGGTAGGATGACACTTCGTAGAATTGGACAATAGTGGGGAGAGTTATTATCCAAATTTGGAATTATTGTCCTAAGAGGTAAAACTGTTAAACCAGAAGTGTGCTTCAGTTTGTGAATGAACTTAGGTTGCTTAGGAGTCAAGATAGAGACATTCTATGGTCATAGGTTTGCTTAGAAGAATACATGAAAATCAAAATAAAGTGGTCAAAATGTCCTATAATAGGTCATGAGCTAAGTGAGTAAAAACATTGGTCATAAGTGTGTTATTTTAGATTAAATGTTAATTTATGTGTCTACATTTTCCCCCATTTTATTCTAATAATGTGATAAAGTGAAATAACTAGATTAAAAATAAAAGAGTGTATCTAAACTTACTTAAGAAGTGTGGTCTTGAATGTAGGCCACAATATCGAACTATGTTTCATGTGAACCTGCAACAAATCATGTGTAAAATCAGTACTTACTTAAGATGAAAATCAAGAAGTAAAGACAAGACAACTTATATCTCTAATAATAAGGAATTAATACCCATGATTGGGTATGCAAACCATTGTATTTTCTTGGTGTTAAAATTGGTGGCCAAAGAGGGTATGACCCTCAAAGATTTCATTTGAATTGAAAATATTATATTTGACTATGCATGCCCCAATCCTCATTGAAAGGTGAGTGTGCTTAAGAACTCAAGGTGTACTTGACTCCATCATTGCATACCCAAAGTAGTGAAGTAGTTTGAAATTCATGTGTGAATTCCAATAGAATGTTATGGGGTAAAAAGGGGGAACCAACTACTGTAGACATAATGAGGTTCATTTCTAGTGCAAAATTAGTGCAAAAAGTTAGTATAATATGGGTTTTGTGTATATAACATGGATAATGACAAGCATTGTTATTCCATCTATGAAACTTGTGTAAAAATTGAAAAAAGAGGAATTTATACGTCATACACATGCCCCCAATCTAATATCTGGTGTATATAGATTTTGAGACTGAGTAATAATAACAAAAAAATTATTAATAACTATGTGTCAACCTTGAATACATGCCGTGCATGATGCTCTCAAACTGAGAAAATCTGAAACAAACTAGTTTTTTCTTGAAATTGAGACGTTAAAACATATTGTAAACTACTTTTTACTACTTAAGACTTTGATAAATTTTTTAATTCACTATTTTTTGGGTATATGGAGAATAAAAGGGGAATATGATAATAATGGGGTGCAAAACTATCCAAATAGGGTGCTATTGTCTAAAATTGATCTTTGTGTTATTTATGGATATGTTCTATGATCCACTATGTGAGGTCTATAGAATTTTTTATATGCACTATACTGTAAGGGCTTAGTCCATAAAACAAGCAATTGTGTATGCCCCCTCTTTTAAAGTGAGTTGTTGAGCTCGTGCAATAAATTAACTCAAAAGAAAAAGTTATATGATAGATATTATGTAAAATATGTAAATTTGATTAATAATGATAACATGGGGTAGCATGGAATCATCATATATAATGTGAGATGAATATAGAAACAAACATACATAGTGACATTGTCAAGATAGATGTTAGTAGTGAATAACACAGATAAGTGATCTAAATTGAGAATGTAAATCTAAAATAAAACAATGTGGGGAGGGATGAATGATATCCATAATGGCATTGAAAGGGATTGGAAGATGCATTATGTCCATCATGGCATCATAGAATAGGAAAATTGAGAAGATATGTGTCATGGCCATGATGCACATAGACAAAGAGTACATGTAAGGCACACAAAACATGCAATACAAGGCCAATGGACCACATATATGGGGCATGTTCAAAATTCACTCACAAGCATAGAAATATACAATGAAGGCTTGGAAAAACACACAAAGACATGTTCAAATGTCCACAATCCAAATAGAGAATACACACAAGACATGAAAAAGGAAAGCAAAAATGAAAAACATGCATGAATATATGTAATTGATCCACATTAGTAATTCATAAAACTATTTTTCTATTTAACATAGGCAATTATTAAGATGTAAATGTGTTAGTAAGTGAGAAATATCAATATATTTTATGTCATGTAAATAAATAAGTTATGAACAATAAGGGATAGACAAATAAGGATAAAAGTTGTGTAAGATGCCCCCAGTGAGCTTGTTAATGTGTACACAAGTTGTAGAGGGCATGTGTGTGGTTTTCATCTAAAAATGATAACATTTACTCATTAGGACAATATCAAGGTGATAGGATAATAGCAGGGTGTGCTTCTATCTAAATATGGTGATATTGTTTAAATGTAGTTTCTATGTCTATGATAGTGAAATAACCTACAACTAGGTCTAGGGATGATAACATGTATGCTCTGTACTCACTCATGAACACTTGTGAATCATATATGATATGTAATAGATAAAAATGACTATTGAATAACTAAACATAAATTAATTGATGTAAATGAACTAAACATAAGCATGCATAGACCTTGATTTATGAATTTTTCTTAGATGTTTGATTTTTTTGTATTTTTTACATATATAAATTGGAAAGGAAAAATAGTGAGAGAGAAAAAAATAATTAGTCCTACAAGTGACTCACAATAGCATTATAATATTATCCCCCTCCCTTTATATGAGGATGTCATGCAATATTATATGTATTTGACATAGTACTGTGACATAGATCATTTAATGTAACTATGTTTATGCCTATGTTGATGATTTTTACATCTATAATATCCTAAATCTTGTGCTTCAAACCAATGCACATGTTGGTAGTATGCTTAGGTAATCTATGAAATTCATAGAAGGATTTATAGTCAAAACCTTTTGGAAGAGGCTTACTCATATCAACCTCTTTAATGGGGGGGGAAGAGATATGAGATTAAATTTCAATAAATTTGGCAAAAGCCTAAAAGGAGCTTCTTGTAAAGCTATGAAATGTATTCATGAATAGAATGAAATGGTTTGAAACTGATTCTATTGATGTGTTTTCTTATTAAGCATAAGAGCATATTATAGTGCATCGAAGTATTTGAATGGACTAGTATCTATGTAATGGACCAATTTGGTGTGAAGGGAATCACTTTGAATTTATGCCATTTCTTTGATGAAATTTATATGTGAACACTTGATGGAAATTTTAGCTTCAGAGTTGGGTATATATCCTAATCCTTGTTTGTCTATTTTAGTAGGTGATTCGATAGTCCCTTATGCATTTTTATTTAATTCAGTGTTTTTATATTCTATAAATATTTTAGTCCAAACCCATTTTAAAAATAAAACCCTACTTGAAGATTTAAATTCAAGCCTCATACATGTTTTTATATAAATTATATGTGATTCATCATGACCTTATTAGATATGTTATTTCTTGCATCATCAATATATGTGGAGGCATCCTCATGTGAATGAAGAGGAACAAAATAACTGAAGGATTCATTGAAGAAGATTGATTATGGATTTTCAATTGATTACTAATTTTGAATTTTCAATATTATATACAGGGAAGATAGATAAACAAGAGGAAATATAAACCCTAAGAACATGGATAATGAGGATTAAACTAAGGAATAACTTATTTGGAAATCAATTAATCTGTAAATTGGAAACCCCAAAGAAAATGCTAAAAATGGAAGGAAATCCTAATGACAAGCTAGGGTTTGAAATATTTTAAAATAAGTAGGTTCACCAATTTGTTTTATCAAAATTTGGTAAACTAATGAATTAGTTACCTAGATATGAAAACTATTGTGCAAAATTAGAATGCTACATTTATGTAATAAATGATAAAAACTAATTTGGAACTTACTATATTTGGAAATATGCTAAATATGGAAAGTACAAAAGATAAATATAACTTAGCTAGAAAATTGAGATGCAGACTATTTTTGGATCTAAGATTGACATGAAGCTATGTTAACTAAGTGCATACCTAAAATAAGAGTTGGTAGGGTTCCTACATAGTACCAGGGGAATTGGATAGTAACAGGGGACACTATTGTCTAAATAGGGCAGACATGTCTAGAAGGTGGCAGAGATCCAAAACTTCTAGGTTATGTTTGCCTTCACCTATGTGTTATGTGGACTATGTTGGGGCTTCTAATATGATGTGGAAACCACTTTGTAACTTCTTCACTTAAAATCATAGCTCAATGACATATGAAGATGAATGCAATCACAAAATAAAAATGGGTTAGTGCTTGAATTTTTACTTGATCTCAACACCCCATGTGTTGAGTGTTGCCTACATATAAATACTCCAAAGAGAGATCAAACTCCATGTAGTTCTTTCATACTACAATGGTGTGTGTGAAAGACTAGTGAAAAATGTTAAATGTTCATGCAATCCTATTGTGATTAAGTGCTTCAACCATGAATTGTGACCTTTAAAATGTATTTTTACTTTAATTGAGGGCTACTAGGGATATATGTGATCAAAATTAGGATAAATAGGTATTTTTCTCTCAATGTGTAATTAGAGTCCTAGTGAGTTTCAGTGTGGAAGCCTCTTGTGTGCAAAATGGTTTGAAATATGGCTTTATAGTGGTATTATTTGAATTCATTTGGATGGGTCTTGCTAAACTTGTGGGTTAACCCTTTAGTGACTTTTAAATTTTTAAAAGTAGTCATTAGCTAGTGGGAGGACATTGCTGGTAGAAGTGGACAATAGTGGATAGTGTTATTGTCCAAATAGGGAGCTATTGTCCTAAGAGGCAAAACTACTAGACTAAAAGTGTGTGTCATTTTGAGAGAGGTTAGGTTGCTTAGGATTATGGATAAAGACATTTTGGGGTCATAAGTTTTCTTATATTAATGGGTCATTCATGTGGAAAGTGAAATAAAGTGGTCAAAAGGCCCTAGAATAGGTCATGAGCTAAGTGTGTAAAAAGAGTGGTCATAAGTGCACTATTTTAAGTTAAATGTTAATTTATGTGTCTACAACTTCCAGGTTTTCAGGTTCTTCACATTTTATAGAATTTTAAGTTTGGGGACTTCAATTTTTAGGTTTCAATTTTTGGAATTTTCATACTCTAATTTTTTGGTTTTAGATTTCAAGTTAAGTATTTTTGGGAGATTTTATATCAATCTAGTTTTCATGTTTTTGAGGTTTCCTGTTACAAAAGTTTTAGGTTTAATTTTTTGGTCATCCAATTTTTAAGGTTTGGGTTTCAATCTGTTTGAATTTGGTGTATCCTTGCACTTTGGGGTGTTATTACTAGTTTTAAAACTACCCTCACAACTATGGTTCCAAACTCAATTATTACCTCCTCTTTTTTACTCAACCATATAAATCCAATGATTTTACATTTACAAAATAAAAATACAAGAATATATTTTTAAATTTTGGTTTGGTTAAAAATATTCCAAACAAAACATGTTCAAAATTTTGCTACCAAACCTCCATTCAACAAAAATAATAATAAACATCTTTCAACACTAATATGAACATGATAATTTTTTCTTTATTTGATACTCATGGTGATAATTTACTTTCTTGAAATATTCCTAGTGACGTATTTGTAGATTGATGATTCTAACACTAATTTTGGTCCCCTATGTTAGGTCCCAGTTGTGAAGTTCATTATTCCTATTTCAATGTTGGACTTGGAACCACACTCATCAACACTAAAACATTTGAGAAATATTTAGGGCATCATCATAAAGCTAAATATCTCACAAAGCACAAGGCCTATGGATGTCTTGTTTACAACTTTTGAGCATAAAATATATATTTATAACAAATAAATTATAATCACAAGCCCCTATAGAGGATATCGACATCTATGCTCACCTTCCATACCTAGGAGCTTTTGAAATGTTCATGTTACTCCCACTCAATTTACAATATATTCTCAAGCCTATAGAAAACATTTAGATATGATTTAGATCCAATTTACATATTCATCTCCTTGATTAAATATTCAGTCTCCAAAGGAAACTATTTTAATTGGCATGAGTGTTCTTCCCATTCCACTAATGAGTATCAAGCATATCATCCTCATATCCAAAGTTTTCAAAGACTAGAGTAGCAACATTTCCTAAATAAGCTAGAATATTTTCAAAAGATGGAGAAATAACCTCCCCTAAAGGTAGAAAACCATCTTTAGCTAAGATAATTTCTTCCCTATATATATAATCCATAGTCGAAGTATCAATATCCTCCCGATTCTAACACACCTAATTTCTCTATTGAGTTTATTTGTTTGTCCATTCTTGCACATATGTCAAAGTGAATGGAATAATCTATGATTATAGTATGTTATTATTTATAACAAGAGATTTATGATGATTTCGATGATGTGTGTAATACACTACTAATTTTTTTTTAATTTTTCATATATTTTATCTCATATCTTATCATATTATTAATATTAAACTACTTTATAATAGTAGTTGTAATTTATTTCTATTTATTTTTCATATATTGTATTTTTTTTAGTTTAAACTACATTTAGTGTACCTTCATGGGTTTATTTTACCATTGCATCCTTGTGATCCTTTGTTAATTTACTTTTCTTTCACCCTCCCTCTTGGGTTTATGCAACCTTGTCAACCTAATGATTACTTTGATAATTTATTTTTCATATTTCCCCTTTTTGGGTTTACCCCTCACTTATTCCTATTCCCCCCTCTTGAGTTTATGCAGCCTTCGTGTCCTCATGATCCTTTTCTAATTTAATTTTATTGCATGCTCCCTATTTCATTTATCTAACCTTGTCAAACTAATGATTGTTTTGATAATTTATTTTTCATGTTTCCCCTCTTGGGTTTACCCATCACTTATTCCTAGTCCCCCCTCTTAGATCTTACCTCTATCATTGTTTGTGCTAGACATATCATAGCTTTACATGATTTATTTCATGACATTACTTCCCCTCTCATATATATATATATATATATATATATATATATATATATATATCCCCTCACGAGCTTACCTCCATCAGCATATGATTATTAGGTGATTTGATGGACATTCTCATGTACGTTTGAATCCTAGTATTCTTAATCATTTTTGAAGAAAAAACTCCCCTCTTGTGGTAAACCACTAGCATACCCTCATTGACTCATATTACATTAATACATACTTATCACAGTGCTCATTTTGCCTCTATTGTATTTCACTTAAGGCACACTTAATTCAGAGATAATATCACACTCTCTTCTAAAGTGCAGGTCTAGGAATATCTAAGATTCTTGGTCTTTAGGTTATCCTCTTTAGTAACTAGGTGTAAGATATATTGTGTTATTCATCATAGAAACCCATTTTTGGCCTTAAAAATCCATGTGGAGGAGGAAAATATAAAAAACTAAAATATCATGGAAAAAATTCAAAATTAAAATTTAAAAGAGTAAAATAAAAGATTAAAATTCAAATCACACTAAAAGACATTATCAAATTATTACCATGCTCTATCCTAGTTGAAATTCAAACTATATACTTGGATTCAAAATAAAGCCAAAGGTCCATTGGAGTACATTAGGACAATAAAATGGGATATAAGGCCTCATATCTATCGTTAGTGCCACCTGCCTTTTCACATAAGTACCTAATCCTTATAGTTGATCAATATCTTTATCGGGTTCTTCAAGATATGTGGGAAGGTAGGCATATTTACATTTATTTGCATAGCCTTGATGTGATGATCTATATAATTCACTAGTTAACCCAAGATTTAGACTTGTTAGGTAGTGTTTCTAAGCCATTGATGTCAAATTTTTTAAGTCTTATCCACATGATTAGAATGTCCCATCTCCACTAAGGATTTGACCACACCTCTTATCTTCATATATCTCTTTCCCAATATCCTTTGATGGATATGTTTTCTAATTGACCATAACCCATATTATTTTCATCTCTTATATTATCTCATTACTTCAAAACTAACTCCTATATGTTATCTCTGGCTAAAGTTTTGTGGGTAAAAAATATTCTTCCTTCATCTTTACATCTCTTGGATTTTAGTTTGTGAGTTGCATGATGTTATGTATATGGATTGTTGCATGGCTTTTAGTTTGTTATGTTGCATGGATATGATATTAGAATGTATATGGATTGATGGAGATGACAATACGTGGATAACATCCCCCTTATTTAGTTATTAGGGAAAATATATTTGATCAAGTAGATAATTTATGGAATTAATTATATTAGGCATTGGGTCATCCTACATTGGGATTAGGAGTTCACCCAGCCATTATTAGATATAGAGGTCTATATAAAGAATAAGAATATAATTGTGAAGGATGGAAAGTAAGTAGGAGTATTCTAATTTTTAGAACGATATTGGAAGTGTCCCCCTCAAAGTGGAATTGAGGAGTTATTCCTTCCTAAAGGATTATTGCTTGGTGTTTCTTTACTTTAAGGGTTGTTACTTTAATTTTGAATATATTGTATATTAAGGCATCTTGGCCCACCAATATATATTGCGTATTGATTTTCATTTTATTATGTAATTAACTTGGAATGTTTACAATATTACATATGAGGATATTAACATTTTGTATCATAGAATTTTCCATGGCCATATTCCACATCAAAAGTTTACCCTAAATTAACATTTTTTTTGGAAAAAGTGTAGGATTTTCTTGTTTTTTTCCAAATAAGGACCAAATTTATTGCAGAGGGTTGTTCTCCTCACACATATCTCATATTTAATTTATTTTTATGTGGTTAGAAAGATAATTTTGAGAGCTTTCAAAAAAGTTTTCAGATGAAGGAATCATGGTATTGAAAGAGATATGACATTTTTTAGTTGAATTTGTCAGCTCTATAGGGCATAAAAAGGGCTATGTAGTGCATATAAAAATAACTTTATGTTTGGGAATCAGATTGATTGAATTTTATATTTGTAAAATAGACTTAAATTGGTTCAAACAAGTAATATTTGATTGAAGAAGTCCATGGACCTGTGGACATATCCCACTCACCTTGAACGTAGTGCAAATTCATTAGATTGTGGCAATGTACACTTTATAAGACATAATAAAACATGAATTGAATTCCATGGAGGCCATTAAATTTTTATAGGGGTTACGTGGAGAATCCCTATGGTCACTAGGGTTATAGGGTAATTTTTCTCTAAAAAAGAGGACATGGTTATATCTATTTATAATATATATCAAAGTAGTTATAATTGAATGAAATAAATAATTAAGGATGGATATTAAATTGTTAGATTATATGTTAATATAATCTCTGACCCTTATCCAAGTGAGGATTTTACATATAAGGTCTGACACTCTTTGGGTTTATGAGAGAACTATTATAGCCTTGATTTTTCTCATGCAGTGAACATAAAATGATATGTAGGCAACTTGGGTAGTGGGCATGGGAAATTTAGAGGCCAACACCTAGGGTTTTGTGATCTTAATTAGCGTGTATTTATTATATCCTTTGAGCAACTCATGAGGAGTCACTTCTTGTGGGCCCATAACCCATAGGTTCCAAAAATGTAACCTGGTGTGTGCTTGGAACAAACTGAGATTAACTTGATAATTCATCCTTATTAATCTGAAAGGATAAGACAAAATATAATTACTTCATATTAGTTTGAAATTTGTGTGGATGTGTTTTTGAGCAATGGGTTCATACACATTGTGTGAGTGCAATTAAAGTTAATTAAAAAAATTGTATTCAGTTTTAGAGTAACACATGTGAGTGTTATGTACTCATTTATAAATTTTGTTTTAAATTATTTTCCAATGCCTATGCCTCTTGTTAAGAAAAAGTTCATTGTTTTCTCTTATTTTTTGTAGTTTTTGAGCACAATGTCTTTGACAATTATTTTGCATTTAACATTCATCATTATTATTTGTTTATAGTGTTTAATATTGTCAAAATAATTTAGTGGTGTCCTATTTCAAATGATTTTACATTTTGTTTATTTTATTCATAAACTAACAATGGGAAATACATTTTTAGATCATATTATTCTTGTCTAATTTCAATTGTTTATAAATGCAATGTTGTGTCAAGAGTAGTTACAACATACAATTTTCATTGGTGAAAATATTGTTGCAAGTATCCCTAGATGGATATGTGTAGATACTCAAATATGGATTTATATGTAAAATTAGTCTTGTACACTTGGAAAATAATAGTCATGGATCTACCCTTTAGTTCTTAACCTACCTTGTAGCCGAAAGGCTTGCCTTTGCCATATCACTATACGTACGTTATTATCTTATAGTCTAAATCTAATATCATAATTAACCATATCACCTATAGCCCAAATATGCTTAAAACCTAAATATATTCTTGACTATAATTTAAAAAACTTCACCAAATTTCTATCTTCTTGGGCACTTGAGTTTAGACTTGGACACTAGCATCGATGCTAGTGCCCCTACTTCAACGCATGTGTTTGTACCTTACAAACACTCAAATTTGAATTAAAACCAACATGTATGGGTCAACCTATTTTTTTTATTTAACCCTTACATGATAAACATTTAAAAATAGGTGGTACAAATACAAGTTTAAGTCCACTCATATTCATCTAGAAAACACATCTCAAACTTATACTACACTACTATCAATCATTTAGACAACTAAGTTATGTTACCCTATTATTTCCTATCTCCAAATTAGTCATAGGATCACCCTTAATATAAGTATAAAGTATAAAAATAACATCACATGAGTAGTATTTTCCAAGTTACAAGCTATATCACTACGTGCACCGCATATAGCATATTACACATTTGTTCAAACATAAGTCAACATAAGGGGGATAACTACATCAGTCTGAGGCCCTTTTTGGAGTATATGGATATGTAGGAAGCATGTACTAATAAAGGGTTATTTTAGGTCATCTCAACTTCACTTTATCCCACTAACCCCAATTTTTTAAGGTGACATAAGATTTCACACACTCAATGGCCCAAATCAACACTCTGATACAACTTATAAGGAAATTAATTTTCCAAGAAAAAATCATAACAGAAACATATCATAATATGAATGAAATAAATTATAATATATGATAAAATTATAATCCACTTTGAGGGAACAACATCCACAACCTTACATTAAGAACATAATTCACAATATAATTATCAAGTACTACTCACTACCTCCTATTTATAGTCTACTCAAGCTATGGTTACTCCATAGGCTGACCTAACTAACCAAATGAGATCCTAAATAAATTAAATATGATAAGTAAGGGGTTATGTAATCCACAAGTTGGTTACACATATCCCAACACACATTATAGGCTAAAGGGCATAACAACGGTAAATGTTGGATTCCATATAAGAGCACAAGGTTAAGAGTACTCCTGACATTGATTCTTTTTCCCTTAGCCAAAAGTGTATACAAATAATAATGTGTATCATCACATATGACCAAAGCTTAGCCTTGAGTACCTAATATTAATTCACATTCTAATTTTTAGACCACAAAGCTAAAGTTTTACTAGTCTAAAAATTGTATTATTTTTAACTTTGTTGTTGTTGCCATTCTTCTTCAGTTTAAAATCTCTCACAAATAATTGGAAAATTTTGGATAAAATGCATTTCATTTCATTGCATGTTAAGATATATGTAAAAAATAATTGAATTATCATAAATCTTGAATAATTTTAGTATATTGTTAGTTAAACTTGTATCTTAGTTGCATGGTATTTGTTGACCCATTAAGCACTCTCTAGTATTTTCAATTTTGGATATAAATAATTTTGAGATTTGGTATAAATTCTTTTATAACCAATTAAGACTTCAATTTTGGATATAAAGGTTAATGTTGTAAATTTTTCTATTGCATTGTAACATTGAGGTTTGATCTTATATTTCTATATAGGAGCATGATGTGTGTAGATTTCCTCCTATTAGGTATGTGTAAAGGGTAAATTTTGTGTATTTCTTAGTTGTTTATGTTTTACCATTTCTTGGTGTAATGATTGGTTTTATAATATAAAAATTAATGTGATTTTTGATATGTGGCTCTATTATAAGTTCTTTTGTTTTGTCACCTTTTTGGTTGAAAAATGCTTCAAATATTTTTAGGATGTTGATGTAATCTCTCTACTCTCACCAATGTGTGAATTTTGGAGTATGACTTCTTCCACTCATTTTTTGTATGAATAGATTATATATCTTATTGATCTTTTAATATAATTAGAAAAACTTTTCAATAAATAAAAAAAGGTTTGAAAAAAGTAAGGAAAATGACTGAGAGTTGCGGTCACTTCATGGATTCTCATTAGAGTGTTATAGATGACCAAACCTTATTCCAAAATTGTTATTTTAGTAAAAAAATTCATTTCTTAGGAAATACATTTAAAAAATTGCATTGATGTAGAATAAGGGTTCAAAACCAATAAATAAAAATGTTATTTTATAATCATGTTTTTTAGACATGTATTTATATTTTGAATAGTAGATTACTTTTACATCCACATAGTGATATAACTACTCATTTTTAAGGTTTTGTACATTTGAGATTCATCAAAATTATTAGTTTTTCATTTTGAAGTCTCCCTTATAAGTTTTGAGAACACTTTATGATAAACAAAGATATAATGTTTATTTTTTAAATGGATACACTATTAGTGGTACCCAACACCCTTGAAAATATTTTTGATTGAGTGGGGAAGCCTGTTCCAGTGGAGAAGCTAAGTATAGGTAAAAATACAACTAGAACCATCAGAGAGCTTCATGGAAAATTTTTGGGTACATCGGATCATCGTGATCGACTTGGATGAGTGATCTAAGTTCTATAGGAGGATGGAAGACCATAAAGGGATGAAGGGTAACTACCAATATTGAGTTCACTGATAACTTGGACACTTGATGATTGTCTTAGTGGTATACTAATGTGAAACATATTAAAAATTTAGAGATGATGATCATCAATGAAGGTGATGATGTAGACCATACAACTCACACATAAGGATGTAATGTGGCAAACTCTAACTACTATTTTTTTAATGAAGTCAAATCCACTTAAAGAAACATAGTGAAGCCTAATTTCACTATTGTTTATAGATGAATAATTGAGTGTGTCCCTATTTTCTTATTATGTCAATATGTTTTGGAAAGTTTTGTGTGTCAATATTCACATATGAGAGAATGTATAAACTATAAGGTGTGTCCTAGTGCATAATTATTTATTGAATCTTGTGTACCATTATGTATGTTCTTATTCATTGAATCTTTGTAAGTATTATGAGGACAATTCCTAGAATTATGTTTGTGGAATGGTAGAGTATGTCCCAATTCATATATATTATTCAATTAGGTCACATCCCACGGAGGATGTGTAGTGAGGTTATTCCCAAATATACTATTTATAAGTATGTTTAACTACTAGTATACCTTAATTAAGATACAAAGTAAATTCTCTCCGAGTCTTTGAAGTATGTTATAAGAAAGGGGAGAATGCTAGGAATTATCACATCATAGCTAGTAGTTAAGTTATAGGGTTATATTAGATAAGATTTTATATTTATTTTTAAACTATTGTAATGTGGTTGTTGGATCCTGTAATTATAAAATAGAAAGCGATGAGTTTCTTCAAATATCTTTTTGCTCCCAATTCAGTACCTGACAAAGAATTAACCAAATATTTTATTCAGCATGTCCCTAGTCTTATTACTGACATAGCACGTTGAGGTATGTAATAGAAGAGGAAATAGAGGAAGTGGTTTTCCTAATGAACAAAGACAAAGCATGGGGCCTGGATGGCTTTCCTATGATTTTTTTCCAAAATTACTAGGATATTATTAAACAAGATTTATGGGCGGTGGTGGATGAATTTTTCTCCTCTGACAAACTTCTCAAAGAATTTAATAATACTTTATATCTCTAATTCCCAAGAAGATAGGGGCCTCTAAATTCAAATATTTTAGGCCTATCAACATGTGTTATTCTGTTTATAAAATATTTACAAAGATTTTGGCATTGAGGATTTAGTCGCTTTTGAATAAATTCATTTCTTCTAATCAAGGAGGATATGTCTCAGGAAGGCAAATATAGGATAGTATTATGGTAGTACATGAGACGAGATATTCCATGGCTAAAAGTAAACAAGTAGGTATGATTTTTAAAATTGATATGGCCAAAGCTTATAATAGAGCTGACTGGGGTTTCTTGGACTCAATTCTAAATAATTTTGGTTTTCATAAGCATATTAGAAGGTTGATTTACAGTAGCATTTCAATGGCTATGTTTTCTATTATTATTAATGGCTTTCTAGGTAATTTTTTTGGGAGTGAGCATGGAATTAATTAGGGTGACCCTTTGTCTCCATTCTTGTTCATTATAATGGTAGATTCTCTAAGCATGAACCTTCTGAATGCACTTGCATAGGGCAGCTTGAAGGGTTTTAAATTGGTCTCATGGGCTCAACCTTCTCTTTACCAATAATTTTTTGATTATATGATCATTCTGGCATCAACTTCAGTAAGGGAGGCCAAGGAAATAAATTTTATTCTAGATAGTTATGCAGTTGTCTCAAAGCAGTTGATAAACTATTTCAAAAGTGAATTATTTTTGGTTAACACACTGGTTCTCCATCAAAAAAAGATTGCACATATTCTAAATTATTAGATCAAGGAACTTCCCTCAATTTATTTAGGCATGCCATTGTTCAAGGGGAAAATGAAATCTAAATTTTGTTACCCTCTAATTGAAAGTTTTCAAAGTAAGATTTATGGTTAGAAAGGGGATTTACTTTCTTAGGTGGGAAAAGTGTTGCTCATCAAAAGTATTTTACAAATTCTTGCCATCTACATTATGTCCCTCTTCAATGCTCAAGGTTATCTATGAAAAATTTGACAAAATCCAAAAATGGTTCTTATGGATGGGAGTGGAAGATATTCATAAATTCCCTCTCATGGCTTGGGATAAGGTTTGCCTACTGAAATCCTTTGGAGGGATGGGTATTAGAAATATCTCCTCTATTAACAAGGAATTAGTTACAAAGCTTTGTTGGACACTCCTCAAGGAACTGACTCTCTGGGAAAACATTTTTTGTGCCAAATATCTTGGTTAAAAATCTCCTTTATCCTTCCTTACTGAGCCTACCTTTATTAAAGGATCTACAATCTGGAATTTCTTTTCCAATAATAGGGATATTTTACTAAAAGGCTGCAAGTTGAATCTAGGTAATGGTAATAATATTATATTTTGGAAGGATCCTTGGATTCTTAATCATTCACTAGAGACTCTTGAACCATTGAAACAAGTTGTTCATTCTATCTCTTCTATTTTAGGAGAAATGGTGGCAGATTAAATACCAGTTTGCAATGGTAGGAAAAGGTGGAAACATTTGACCCTTGATAATGTTGATGTTGCTTTAGCCACTATTGTTTCAGATCTTAATTTCATTCTCAAGGGTAATTATATTAAAAATCTACAGTATGAGGATGAACTAATTTGGATTTATTTAATGGATGGAAACTATCATGTTAATTATGGATATTTGAAGCTTCAAAATTTGATAGAGGGGAAATCCTTTGGGTCAGGTATGGAAAAAAAAATTATTCCAAAAATCAACATCTTCATATGGTTGAGTGTCCAAAATAGAATTCTTACATTAGATAATCTAAGTAAAAGAGGTCTTATTGTGGTAAATAGATGTGTATTGTGTGAGAATGCTTAGGAATCTATTAATCACATCTTCCTTGATGGTGTGTACTCTTTCCACATTTGGGGATCTCTGATACAAAGATTTAGTATTTCTTGGGTTCTTCCTTCATCTATTATAGAGGCTTGGCAGGGTTGGTATTTTCCCTTTATTAGCCAAGAACTCAAGGAGATTTGGTATATGGATTTACCTTATATTCTATGGGAAATTTGGAAGGAATGCAACAAAATAATATTTAAGGATAATACAATCCCCTTTTTTAGAGTATCTAACAAAATCTTTTCTCTTTTATTTAAAAAATTCAAAAATATAAGATGGGGAAAAAGGTTGTCTTTCTTGCCATTTGAGTAAACCATTGCTAAGGAGTGGCATCTTAACCTTGACAAATTACCTCTAGTGGATCTTAAGATATCCTTGAGAAGATTTGTGAGATGGTTGGCTCCTTAACCTGGTTGGGTAAAATTGAATTTTGATGGGTCTTCTAAAGGGAACCCTGAACTTTTAGGAGGTGGAGGGAATATTCAAGACAATCAGGGAGAGCTTATTTTAGCTTATGAAGGAAGTATGGGCTTCCAAAAAAATAATTTCTTGGAAGCATTAACAAACTTGTGGGGGTTCCAAATGGTTCTTGATTTGGGTTGCCAATATATTTGTATTCAGGGTGACTCTCAATATCATTAACTATATTAATAAGAAAAATATGGTTGTCTAGTCTATATTACATATAATAGATGAAATAATTCAGTTAAGCAAAGGATTTGAGAAGGTTATCTTTCAACATACTTATAGAGAGGTAAATATGTTGTCTAATACCTTTTATAATAGAGGGGTAGAGGCCAAGGAATTTAAATTTTGGAATAAGATGGAGGTTGGACCCAATCATGTCAATGATATGATCAACAAGGACAAATGTAACATCAACATTCCAATAACAAAGGAGCCAGATCTATGATCAATATTGGTATGTTATGTTATGCTTTGAAATGGGTGTATACATTATGTAGAGTAATAATAAAGTATTTAATAATAATAGCAAATGGTATATTCTTTCTCATCATTACTCAGTCATCCAACACTACAATCATTTGAAGGCTATTTGTATTTGTGAATTCCATTACTTTGGTAGCCCTTCAAGTACAATTTTGGGAAAGTATACAAGTAGGTATTCTACCATGGGAGGTGATCTGAACAAAGTGGAACCCATGCATGTAGATCATATCAGAAAGAAGTTAGATATTTGGCAAATTCTACATACAGGGGGTATTACTAACTTTATTGATCATATTTGTGGATATGAAACATATCTCTCGCATCAATTTACAAAGAATTGGGTAAACCAGGTGCTTAATATCTATAACATTTCCATTTAAATCACTAAGGAACTGATTTCAAGGGTTACTGGGCTAAAAATTGAAGACAATAAATATATAAGATTGAATATGAACCTTGAGCAGGAATAGGACAAGTTTTTGGTGGGTAATGAAAAGCTCATAGTTTTCCAAGGAGGATTTAAAAGATAGGATTTCCCAGTTCCATTCAACAAATTGGTTGAGCAAATCATAATGTATGTTACCCTTCATGGATGTTATAAAGTAGTGCATTACTTTCATCTCCCTTTCTTGAATTATCTTCATCATAAGATCCATGTTAGCATTCCTTTTTATATTTTACATTCCTTAGAACATTCTATCAAAGAGGTCCAAATGGGAAAGAAAATAGAGCCACTATATCATGTGGTTATTTTCCTTATATACAAGTGTTTCCAGGCTCATAACCCTATTCCTCGTTATTCCATTGCTAAAAAGAAGCATTTTAATGTGAATGTCTCTACTATTGGGCCTCCCAAATAGATTATAATAAGTAGTTTTAAACCTAGACCTAAGAAGGTTCAAGATTTTATATTGCCTCACAGTAGGGTTAATAATAAGGAAGAGGGCTCATTCGATGATCAAATTTTTCAAGAGACACATTTAGTGATTGATCTTGAGTAGAGTGACAAGCATACTATTGAGGAATAGGATACTCTAATCAAGACTCATTCACCTAAAATTGGGGAAGGTGCAAAATAAGATGTAATAGGTAGCAAAGGAAATGATGATAATGTTGGTGTACAAATAGGGGATCCTCGTTTGAATGTTTAGGCCAACTTTGTTTTGAACTCAATGAAGGATATAGCTAAGAATCAAAGTATAACGGAAGTAATGAAGGATTAAGTAAACCTACATAAGGCTTTCCTTCATTGGTTTATGAAGGATCATACATGACTAAAATAGGAGATCAATAATTTCAACAAAAAAGATGGGCTTTATTGCACAAGGGAGAAGGAAGCGGAAATAGCTACTTAAATTGAGATTATTACTGATAGAATTAATATGTTAGAGAAGGAAAATAGAGAGCTCAAGGACAAGCTTAATATTTTTCTTAGCTTCAACAAGGTAATGGTAAATAATGCAATGCAAAGTATGGAAGGGTTATCTGTATTTTTTAATGCAACAAAGCAAAGTGAGGATGAAACTAGGCCCAAAAAGAAGCTTAAAGGAGTCACTACTATGAATGAAAAGGACAAAATGGTAGGTGGCTTGGATAAGAATTTCCAAATTATGATAGAGGAGAGGTCCATGACATACGAAGAATGGAAGAAAACCCACAGCTAAATTTCTTTGCTTTGTAATGTAAGTTGTGTATAAGCTATTTTTCTATTATGTCTTTGTTATTTCTTTCCAGTGGATTTGAGTTATTTAATATGTTTGTTAATCTTTTGCTCTATGTTACTGGCCATGGAGGTGGTTCTTTCGTATGAGTAGGGTCCCTCTAAAACCCACTTTTACCTTTAATAAAAACACCCCATATAAAATTATTACCATTTAAATTAAAAAAAGTGTGGTGTAAAATTTGAATATCCCAATGAAAATAAAGCTAAAATGTTATTTAAAACCCTAAAAGTGATAGCAATAAATATCATTAAAAAAATGTACATATTGTTACATACTAGAAGTGCAAAAAATATGAATGGAATTATTTATTAAATCTCAAGAATTTTTGTATCAATGTCTCTTATTAGTCTCAAATGGATACTATACCTTTTAACTTTTTTAAGTAATGATTAGTTTTTGTCCTTCATTTCCAATCAAAAGGAGAATTGTTTTTTGTTTCATTAAGATCTAAAGTTTGCCTTTATGAATGTGATGTTTTCATAACATCTTATTAACAAAGTGTAGATTATTTTTCCATTGATTTGTTGAAATGCTTTACATTTTATTCCAGCCTTCATGTCATTCATTGCACAATTTTAATGGACATTAATGCAATCTCATAGTGAAACCATCCTAATATTAATAAAATTATCTGATATATATCTAGTTTTTATGTGCCATTATTCAGGTTAGTGATATTCGTATGATCTTATTTACATTTTTAATAAAAACTATAGTTGTTAATTTGTTATTCCCCTTTTTACACAATCAACCTTGGTTTCTCAAAATTTAAACATTCACTACATTTATTTCAACCTTTACTATGATATTTGTTGAAATGAAGGCCACTTGTGAACTTTGTCAATTAATTTTAGCCTAAATGAATGATTCTATTTCAAATTCAAACTTCCATTTGAATTGGCATGGTCCCAATGTTTATAATTAAACTCAAATTTGATGTCGAGAAATCACTATGTGATAAAATTGAATTCGAAATCAAATTCAGATGGTCTCTATCCTATGAAATTTGGAATAATTGTGTTATGTATATGTAATTCATAATTTCCTCTATTGTAGGTTCTCTTCATCTTCAAATGACACCTATTTTTATTTTTATTTTCATTACAAACTATACTACTACCCAATGATATTTGCATATCAATATTAATTTATATTTTATCTTGAGAGGCCATTGTCGATTTAATTACATTCATAATATATGTGTAATTACCCCTGATCATCTCTACAATACCATGAAATTTGTGAATTGTAATAAAGTGATGGGCATTAAATTTAATGCTACATCCATGAAGCTTGCCACCATCCACATGGTGGCATCATGCGGCCTATTGTTCAAGAGATCACTTTCCTTAGTTATGGCCTTTGATTTTAGTGGGTTTTTTTGGTGGTGATGTGCAACACGCTTGTGTTAAATTTTGACCCTTGTTTCATTCGTTAGTGAACTTTTCTGCATTCTAGAGTAGTGACATATGGTCACCCCTACTTAGTTTGCAATCATGTAATCACATAATTATTTAAAGTCTCGTTCATGACTTTAGTTATCTATGGCCACTCAAATTGACACACATGGCATCCTTCCATTTTCCATGTGGTCACAAAGTACTATGTTTATGTTCAACTTTTTCTAATTTAATTGCATTCAAAATATCTATGTAATCATCCTTGTTCATCTCTACAATAGTGTAAAATTTGTGAATTGTGGTGGAGTGACGGGCATAAAATTTAATATTGTTGTTTAACCCTAAAATTTAGATTAAGGGAATTTAGAGTTAAAGGGGAAGAGGTAGCCTAGGGCACAAGAATGGTTGACTATCTTTAGAGCAGGCCAATTTTTTTCAAAACTCAGATAAAACATATACTAAATTTATTATTTTGAGAAGCTAAAGATAAAAAGCAAAACTATGTTAGATATTGCAATGATAAAGAAAACAATATACTTAGCTAGTTTTGATAATAATAAAGATTTGGATCTAGAACATGTATAAAGTAGACTAGATATGGATTTTGGAACAGTCACTTAATTTTGGAAATTTAACCTCTATAACTGCAAACACTTATGTCGACCTGGGATGATTGCATCAATACTACTGTCTAACTTGGACAGAAGTGTCCAGTATAAAATACCTACTAAAATTTGATGTGACTACCTAGATGCTTATGGCTTCTATGTTGTCTTCACTCTGGTGCATTCAAATCTAGGTCATGGACTATCACTTCTTGCCAAATAGCAAAATCCTAGTTCTTCATATTCATATTGGCTATGGAATAATGGGTTAGTGGGCACATGGTGTCAAGCTTTCCCAAAGACCCCTCTATTAATGAGCATTGCCTACATAACTAATACTCATAATAGGCCCTCAGACTTATGTAGTTCTCTCCTACGTGTTGGCTTATGTGTGAATCATGTAATGTGTGATAAACAAGTACAATAGTGACCTAACTTATAACTTGAAAAATATAACTCTTGGGCTACTCCTTTAGTATTTCAAACTTGTAGATGTGGTTTTCTTATGATTGAGATGGAAATAGGATAAAATAGGGAAGTTTTGATCACTTGAGTGCTTTCAATAGGTTGCCTTAATTTCTCTAGGTATTTTCTAGGTGAAGAATGAACGAGAGTTGAACTTGTATTTATACAATCCCTTTGGAGGATATCTCACATTAAATCACTTAGGTTGATCATATGAATACATTTCATACAAATTGAATGACTTTAGGTCACTGGATACTTGTGTTAGGGTAGGACGCTTGTGTTGATGCAGGTGTCTGACTAAGATGTAAGTGTCTAGGCAGTTAAAAAACAAGTGCAAGTCCAAAACTTGTGAAGATGAAAGATGAGCAAGTTTATAATATTATGGGAAAGATAGCAGGTCTGAATCATCAGAATAACATAGGTTGAAGTAAGAGATAAGCAAGTAGGCACATAGAGATAGTGCATGCAAACCTTTTAGTAGCGGAAAAGGTCTAGAAGCTAAAGTTACATCCATGATATGTATTTTCCAAGTGTACAATATTGAGGTGTATATAATTCATAAATAGTGTCTACATTTTCCCCCTTCATTTAATCTAGTAATGCAATTTTGATTTTAAAGAAAAATAATTATGTACTTAGGTGTCTATAGCACACCTTGTCTTTGATTAAGTCCAATTTGAGTGTTTTACTGGTGACTAACCTATAACCAAGAGCATGTTACAATATATAATCATTTCATATAATATGAAATTTCAAGCATTGAAATGATTAAAATTGAAATAGAGAAAGGTTTATGAGTACACCTATGTATCGATGTAACCATATTGCCTTTTGATAATTTGATTTGAAAAATGCATCATTATGAATCACTAAAACTGATATCAGGACAAATAAAAATCTGGAAAGTGTATATTTCTAAAGAGATAGAGAGAAATTGGAGGGCATGTGCCTCCAACCTTAAATAAAAGATGAGTTGTCACCTAACAATTGAGATTATCTCAACCATGCAACCCAATCATACTTATAACCTAGTGACTGTGAGAGAACCAAGTCAACTCACACTATAAAACTAGTGAGGTTGGATGATTTAAATCAAGTCTAACCTATAAACTTAGTAAGATTGAGTGATTTAATCATCTCAACCATAACAAAAGTGAACCAACTACTACATTAAATTAATTCAATACAATCCATAAAATCCCAACCTAATGGGTGGTGACAGCCCTTGAAAGTGTTTTGAATCTAAAACTAATTTGATTTTGCAATATTAGGCTCACATTACATAACATATGCACCTTAGATATGTCTCATGCAAAAATTATGTATAACAATAGTACCAATGTATATAATTATGCCACAAATGTGTATTTGAATCATATAATCATGCATTTTAACCAATTTAAAAATTGTGTAAGTGTGGAGAACATGTTTTCAAAATATGTGCCCGTTATATATGAAGAAATTTGAAAACTGATATAAATGCCAATGTGAAGAATATGTTTCCATAACATGCCCCCACTACAATTTAAAATTGAGAACTAGTGTAAGTGTGGATAACATGTTTCTAAAACATACCCCCACTACAATCTAAATTTGAGAACTAGTGTAAGTGTGTAGAACATGTTTTCAAAACATGCCCTCACTGTAATCTGAATTTGAGAACTGGTGTAAGTGCTAATGTGGAGGGCATGTTTCCAAAACATGTCCCCACTATAATATGGGTATGTTGAATATTTAATAAGTGTGGAAAACATGTTTCCAAAGCATGCCCCCTCTGAATCTAAAGCTATGACAAATGTGGATAACATGTTTTTAACACATGCCCCTACTACAATTTAAATATGTGAATCAATGTGGAACTTATACCTTTATATCATGCCCCCACTGATATTCCCCCCCCCCCTCCTTTGAGGTGATGGAAGTAGCAAGTGGTAGTTACCTTACCTCCAAGGATAAGATAACCATGTAAACTATGAAAGTACCATGTAGTATATAGAGGGAACATGTTTAGATAGATATATCATTGAAGCACAAAGAACGTGATCATGCCAAGTCCTAAGATGCATGATGTAAATCATTGAAACGTATAAATAGTAATAATAAAATATCATCAAACAATCAAACACACACACAAGAGCTATCAAAATTAATCAAAAGACAATGGTCTAAGGAGACTTCAAACAAGGGGCATGTTTAAATGTCACACAATCGAAGGGACATGACTTAGTCTAATGTACACAAAGTAAAAAGTGACATATTCAAATGCCAACATACAACAAGAAATGATATATTCAAATGTCAAAGAGTTAGACAAAGACAATAGGGATGCAAACAATAGAGCATATTCCAATTCTCAAATAAGAAAGACAATATCTAGTCAAGACACTATAGGCAATGCATAAATGTAAGCATAAACAACCAACATAAACAAAACATGCTAGTACTTGGATATATGCATTAATAAAAAACATCAAGTACAAAAGATATAAGGTACACTACAAAAGATATAAGCATGGATAAAGGCATGTGTAGGTGCATATATAAATTCTAACATGATATGTAAAGTGACCATAGAATGATATAACTTAGATGTATTGTGATCAAATAAGCTAATGACCCCAATGTCTACATGACATGAGTAGAGGGAAGGCCCAACATTTGAAAGTGCATAGATCATGTATATGTGTATGCTTGTATCATACTCAAAATATGCATGAAACACGTGTAAAGAGGAAGTAATGATATTCCATCTACCAATATGGAACTAACAGCTTATATGCTAAGGAGCTAATAAGATATGTAAATATTGAACATATTTTTGGATTTTTTTTTTTTTTTTTTGTGTTTTTGGCATATGTGATGAAAATACTATATTATGATCACATCTAAAGAATGCTCATAGATATCTCCCCACTGTGACCCTGGTGTGATAAATAGGTGATGCATCTAAGGAATATGCATAGGCATAATATCTATCACTATAGTATTTTTAATGCTCTGCATATGCAAAATAAGACTTTGTGGTTGTGAAGCAAAAATGATAGGAGTAGGGGTCTATGGAACCCATAATTGAGTGATCTATTTTTTGTTCGTAATAGGAGTAATAGGAATATGTGTTGGTGTTCTGGATATCTGAATATGGTATGTAGTAGATGAGGTTTTTGTGGAACCCAGTGTGGATCTCTCACGTAGTGGTCTCTCAAGTACTGGTCACCTGGTAAAGGGGATTATTTGTTTCTTACCCTTTTATGTAAAATTAACCTTAAGAGGTTTTATAATTATGCATATTGTAATGGATATTCATATTGAATACCTAAAATTGTAATTACCCTATTAACATGAATATATTTAAGACAACCATGCACTGTGTAAGGTATCACATGGAGCTTATGAATCTAAGGTAGTCCTAATAACATATCAAATAATCTTGTATGTGATATAACTAAAAAAAATTATGGTCACATGTGTTGGACTAACTTGTAGAGGTAAATCAATCTCACCAAAAAATTATTTTGCCTTTCCATAAAATGATTTGATTGTCTTGGTCGAAGAGAATAATTCATTCTGTATATATCCAAAATGTGTAGATAATGTCATGGTACATACATTCTTACTAGAACAATTATCAACCATAAAATTATGTATAGGTTGATGATCAATATGTTCTTTGATAAATAAGGAGTGAAGATCTGAGTCATCATCCACAATCTCATTCTCGTCAAATAAAATAGAAGGCCTCTAAACAATACAAGGTATTTCTCATGTAAGTGTGCCAATGATCCCATATAATGGTTATCCATAATGTGGAGGAGGATGCACATGATATGTCATTTATAATTCTGGTTTTCTTTAGAATGATCTTGTAACATATTGTTGAATATCTTTTGATTTTGATGATCATTAGGTTGTGATATTGAATCCTTTGAAGAATCCTCAAAGGTGAGTTGGTTGCTATCAATAAGATCTTGTATCTTATACTTCAATTTGAAACAACTATTTTTAGAATGCCCAACACATTGGTGGTAATCACAATAAGCATTTGCATCATATCCTCTTGGTAGAGGTCGACTCATATCAACCACCATAGGAAGATAGAGAGATATGAGATGGCACTCCATTATCTTTGAAAGGAGAGAAGCTGGAGACTTGGGTAATCATGTAAATTATCCATTAGGTATATTGGATAAGATGACCTGATTAGTTTGTTGTGACACTATATTAACCATTAGTTTTGCTCATTTTTTAGTCTAAGTAGGTTTTACCTTATAACTTGGTTTGATATGAAACTTGGTAGTGGATGTATTAAGTGTGTTTGTTACATAATTAAACTTGTTTAATGAAATAAGTATCATTTATCTATCTCAAACAATATGGCATAAGTCAGCAAAATATTTAAACTTATTGAAAATAATAGACTAATATAAAAGAGCAAACAAACTTTGCTTACAGGTATCTTAAAGCTCTTTATATTCCATTGGATTTGTCATTTTGGTCAACATTGTCCTAGACCTCCAGACATATTCATTAATAGACTCATTTGTTCCTTGTTTGATCTTGGAAATTTATGCATATGACATCTTTTTAGTAATGTTGATTGATAAAGGTGCAAAACACTGATCCGACAAAGGCTTAAATGCTCTTACTGATTATATTGGTAGATAAAACTAACCATCTTAAAGCATAGTCCTTAAGACTTCTTGGAAATAATTTGGTCAAAATTTTATCATTAGAAGCATAGTTAATGTGTTGCATAGAGCAAATATTGTACTCAGGGCCACCCTTGACATCATAAAGTGTGAACTTGGGTGCTAAAAAACTAGTTGGAAAAGGGTGAAAAAATATCTTAGGTGTATGAGGATTATGTAATACATATTTTGAATTGATAACATGAATTGATTTTGAAGCATTTTGCTCAATGTTGGTAGACTTAGCTTCTAAAACTTTAATAATTTGTTGAAGAGTTTGCACAATAAACCCATTGGGATTGAGATTTGATATTTGAGAAGCCACCAAAGGGGATGAAAACATCACTTGTATTGATGTGGTCATTTAATTAGGTAATTGAGTTGAAGTAGTAATTGTTCCCATGGAGGATGTAGGAATAGTTGTTTGATCTTTGGGGAATAATGGTTTGAAGACATATCCATGCCCCCATTAGATGTAGTATGCAATGTTGTGTTAGAGGGGAGGGATATTGGAGCTTATATGTGATAAGCATATCCATTAGCCCCAGTATTTTTATCAAGAGAGAGAAATGGTTTTTCACTAACACCTTTTAATTTTTTAGTTTACAATATAGTATTAAGTATCTTTTGGAGATCTTTAGGATTCTCATGAATGTGTTATCAAAATAATGTAATAGATATGAATTATTCTTGATCTATTTGTTCGTGTTCATTATTTTCATGTGTTTCATTATCCTCATGATCAAATTCATCCTTTATAATATATTTTTTAGTATTTTTCTCATTGACATTATTGACACTCTCATTATTAACATAATTTGACATGGTATTAGCTTGAGACATTTTAGGTGGTCGAAGGGGAAGTTAAAAATGCTCAATAGAAATCCCACCTATTCTAGGACTATGCCTAGGTTACATACAAATGATAAAACATATCTAAATAATTACTAAAAGAAGAAACCTTAGAAGGCTAAAAACCCTAGAGTAACTTAGGATTTACATGAAAAGACTCAGAGATCAGGTTCACAAAAATTTTAACCCTTTTTGGAAATAAAGATTAATATTAAAGAGAGGAACAAAATAAACTAAGGAGTAAGCTACTCTAAAATAAGTCAAATTAAATGAATTTAGATTCTACAAATATCTTGATAAGATATATTGAATATAAGCATATCAAAAATATGGAAAGTACAACATTCAATATTTTGATAATAGAAATACAAAGGAGAAACTATTCTTATCTTATACAATTGTGTACATGTAAATATGAGTAATGCAAGTGTGGAAGTGGACTATCTAAAGATTTAGATATCATCATCATATTTTGAATATTTGTTTTCTATCAACCTAGACACTTGTGCACCCTTTGGACACTAACTTCAATGCTACTGTCTTGATTATGCCACTACTATCCTTAAAAAAATATTGAATATTTTATAAAAATTCCACCTAAACCTATTAGGTTTAATTTTTTCCTTTTAGATTCTCTATTCAGGTTGTGAACACAAGTTCACAATATTAATCTTTTGTTCAAAACTTTAGATCCTCAAATTAGGGAATTTAGAGAATTATTTATATCTTTCAATATATAGAAAATTTATCTTCAATTGTTTTACTAGAGTTTTAGGATCATTTAATGACTTATAAATAAAAAAATTAGGGTTTGGATATATGTTTTGAGCTATTTGTTACTGATTTAGGGTTTTTCATAAATATGCCCTAGAGGCCACATTTTGAGAATTTTTATGATTTATTTACATTTTTGGAAATATTGAAAAAATATATTGGAGTAATGTTATTTGTCATTTATTATTTTAGGTTGAAATAATTTCAAAAACTCTTTTTTAAAGTTGGGCCAAAGGTGATAATCAGGGTCGACTTTGTCAAGCCTTGTTATGACAGGACCACAAACTAGGGGCCAAGGTAAGGGTGTTGAAACTCTGAGTAAAATGACTCACAAATAAGAGATGGAGTTAGAATGGGGATTTATTGGGTCATTTTTTCCCTAATTTTTTGAAATGGGTCACAAAGTGAGCTAGCTTGAGTATAATGTGCACAACATACAATCTGATGTGTAAGGCCTACATTCTAAAATGAAGAATGTACAATATAATTTGGTAGATATTATGATAAATTTTAAGAATATTCAACCAAACCAACCACTTATCACCATATCTTAACCCAACCAAGGTGGATATTTCATCCAACCCAATCCAAATCCAGGTACTTCGTAGCCAAGGAACATGATGCCAAAAGTGGAAATGTGAAAGTTTGACAGGAAGGATTCAGTCACATAGATCAACCAAATGGATAATTTTTTTGATACACATCAGATTCCATGTGGACAAAAGGTATTCATACCATCCATATATATATAATTGGAATAATTCATTTGGTATCAATGGTTATGTTCTTAAAATAAGAACAAAGCTCTCAATCTCACCTAGTATGCTTTTACATAGGCGCTGAAAATGCATTATAGCAATAGTGTGAGTGATAACCAATATAGTCAATTAGAAAAGCTACAAAAATAGGTGAAATCAAATATTATATTCATCAATTCTAAAACCTATCTTTGCATGTGGAGAACATTCTCAAGGAGCACCTGAATGACTTGTTTCTTGAAGGTCTCAAAGACCACATTAAACATGAAGTACACATTTTTAATCAAGATAATGTCATTAAATCTATTCTCACAACTTGTAGGGTAGAGGAATTTTTTTTTATCTATCAAGAGGCATTCATTCACCAACATCAAAGATCAAATCAACTTGTCACCATCATTCCCTTGGCCTACCATATTGACACATCAATATATTGAATAGAAATAAATGAAAGGTTTATGTTTCAATTGTGATATCAAATTAAGCAAAGTGAATAAATATGTTAGTAATAAATTTATCTACATTGAACCTGGGTCAATGAGGAAGAAGATGATGATGAAGCATCAAGTGAAGATGAAGAGGTGTCAGAGATGGAATTTGAAGAGTCCCAACCATATTTTGTCATGCACTTTTGAGTATTATCACTCCTCAAACCCTTAAAGTTGTGGTTTTACTCAAGAAATAGAAGGTAACAATGTTTATTGAACTAGGGAGTACACATAACTTCATCAACATATAGGAAATTCCATAGTATTAAGCTTGTTATGAGTGACTAAAATCTTTAGTATCCTATGTTTTTAACTCCCATGGAGGGTAGACATTGTTCTATGAGTCCAATGGATTATAACCTTGGGCACAATTGAGATGAATTTACAAGAAATTTTCATGCACTTTCATTCTGAAGGTAGGGCATTTAAACTACATGGATTAAGGAGAAAATATCCACAATTGCTTAGTTTACATCACATGACAAAGATTCTCAAAAAAGGGGTTGAAGGATATGTAGCATAATTATTTTCCATAGAAGTTCAACCAACAAAGGTGTCTACACATCCTGGTGTAGAAATGATTATTGACAACCACCTAGTTATTTTTAGTGCCTTACAAAAAGGACTTCCACTAAGAAGAGATCATGATCATGTCATAAATTGATTCCAAGAAGTTAATCACCAAACATCAGACCATACCAGTATCCATATTCCAAGAAGAGTTAATTTAAAAATATGATACATGAGATGTTAGAGGCAAGTATTATCAGACATATCTAAAGTGAATATTTGTTCCCAATGGTCATGGTGCATAATAAGGATGACACTTAGAGGATGTGCCTAAACTATAGGAGCTCAACAAGTACACCATCAAAGATAAATTTTGTATTCTAGTAATTGATAATTTGTTAGAAAATTTATATGGTGTTATTTATTTTACAAAACTAGATCTTCATTTTGGGTACCATAAAATTCAAATTAGAGATGAAATTATCCCTAAAACAATGTTCAAAAATCATGAAGGCCATTATGATTTTTTGGTCATGCCTTTTGGTCTCAAAAATGCACCATATACATTTTATAGTTTGATGAACCTTTATTTAATCCTTTTTTTAAGGAAATTTATGTTGGTGTTTTTTGATGACATCCTAAGATACAACAAATCTTGGTAAGAACATTTGCAGCATGTGAAATAGGTTTTGTTAGTTATGTAACAACATCAAATATATGCAAAACCTTAAAATGTGTTTTTGGAGTCCAAGAGGTGGAACATTTAGGTCACATTATTTCACATGGAGTTATATTAGATCCTAAGAAGATAAAATCTATGATGGAGTGGCAAGTGTTTAAAACCCTTAAGAATCTCTAAGGTTTTTGGGGGCTCATAGCTTACTATCTCAGATTTATGAAAATTTATGGTAGCATAGCAACACCACTCATAAATTTATTGAAGGACTCATTCCAATAGAATGAATCAACAATTGTGACCTTTTAGAAGCTAAATAAGGCTATGTGCACCACTCAAGTTTTGGCTACCCCTAATTTTACCAAAAAATTTACTGTGGAATATGATGCATCACAATATGGCATAGGGGCAATACTCATGCAAGAAGGAAGACCCATTGCATTTGAGAGTCATCAACTCAAGGATACAAATAAATTAAAACCAATATATAAGAACGAGATGTTGGTTACTCTTCATGAAGTCAAGCAATGAAGACCTTATCTAATGGATAGACACTATAAGGTAAAGACTAGTCATGATAGTCTAAAATATTCTTTAAAACAATGTTTATTTTTAGAAGAACAATAAAAGTGGGTGACTAAGATGTTGGGATATGACTTTGAAATTGTATATAAGAAAGACAAAGAGAATGTTATATTAGATGTACTATCTAGGAAGGATGAATCCATTGAAATGCTAATATGTGTAATGACCATTTGGTAGGTATATTGGTTGGAAGAGGCTAGATCGGACTGGGAGAGTGATAGGGATACACAAGTTTTGATTCATAATATCTAAAATGATTCTAGTGATTCTAAAAAAATTGATTGAAAAGGGAATCCATTATGGTATAAAGATCAATTATACCTATGTAATAAATATATCTTGAAGCACAAGATCCATAGGAGCTTCATGCATCTCCATTAGGGGACACTCCAGATTTTTGAAAACCTATCATAGAACCAATCAGGATTTATTTTAGGAAGGACTAAAGGGAGATATATAGAAATTTGTGATTGAATGCATGGTGTGTCAAGAAAAAAAGGGTGAAATGATTAAGACACCAAGTCTTTTACAACTTTTATCCATTCCTAACCAAAGATGGGAGGAGATTTCTATGGATTTATTTATAGGGTTGCCAAGGTCTGAGGGTAAAAATGTAATCATGGTAATTTTGGATAGGCTCACAAAATATGCTCATTTTTTCTCTTATCATAACCATTTATAATTAGTACTGTAGTTATTGTTTTTTTGGATATAGTTCAAAAGTTGCATGGTACTTCCAAGATCATTGTAAGTGATCATGATCCCATGTTGACTAGTCATTTTTTTAATACTTTATTTCATGTTTGGGTGCTTAGTTGGTTCATAGCTCATCATATCATCCTCAATCTAATGGATAAACCAAGGTGGTAAACAAATGAATATAAGGGTATCTCTGTTGTTTTATAGCTAATAAATAAGAACAATGAGTTCATTGGCTACCACTCACAGCATGGTGGTAGAACACTTTCTTCCATACCTCTTCTAAAATGTATCCATTTGTGGCACTTTATGGTTATCATCTCTCACCCATCATTTCATCCTTGAGGGTGCAGCCCAAAGTTTGAGCTTTTGAATAACACATTCAACATCAACATGATGTATTAGCTAGTTCAAGAGAGAATTTGGCAATTACACATAATTGAATGAAGCAACAAGTAAATCAATACTAGAGTGAATGACATTTTGACATAGTTGATTGGGCTCTTATGCGCTTGCAACCATATAAGTAGATGTTTCTGAAGAAACACAAAATAGATAACAAAATTTAACCAAAGTATTATGACCCTTATAAGATCCTACAGAAAATTGGTAGTGTTGCATAAAATTTGGGGCTTCCTCAGTCCACTTGCATACATCCTATATTTCATGTATCTTGCCTGAAGAAGGTCATTAGATAGAGAGTTTCTACCCATATCAAGTTACTAGAACTAGATGAATAATGTTGCGTCATTATAGAACTTGAGGAGATCCTTTATGCATTCACTAAGAGGCTAAAAACAAGAGAAATTAAAGAGTATTTGATCAAGTGGAAGAATCTAAACCTTGAAGATACAATGTGGGAGGATGAATCCTTTTTTTAGAAACATCTAGAGCTATTTAACATTGAGGGAAACATTGTTTTGAATGGGAGGGGCATGATATACCCTTAGTGTATAGCATGTGTTGAGATATGTATCCAACTTGTGGCTTACATAACCCCTTCCTTATCATATTTCATTTCTCTAGGATCTCATTTGGTTAGTTAGGTTTACCTATGGAGTAACCATAACCTATGTAGACTATAAATAAGAGGTAGTGATTAGTACTTGATCATCATATTGCGAATATATTATTATTGTAAGATTTTGGAGGTTGCTCCCTCGAAGTGGCTTTTCATTTTTTCGTATATTCTACTTTATTTCAATCATATTGTGATCTATTAATTTTATTATACTTTATTGGTGAAGTAATTTCCTTATAACCTCTTTCTCACAACTATTGTCTATTTCTCTCTCTTAAGGTAATGCGAATTGATTACATTGTTATTTATCACCTATTAAGACACTTTCCATTATATAATAGCACTTCATTATAATTTTTTGTTGGGCAATCTTTTTTTGGTAATATACTCTTTCATATGTATAGAGAGAAGTAGTTGTACATCTTCTCATTCATTTTACTTGCAAATGTGGTATGTAATTTTACTAACCATATTTTGTGAAAGAAAGAAAAAACATTTAACATTATTCTATTTACATCCCAAAAAATAAAATTTTACGTGGGTTTTGAGCCCTTTAGAATTATTTTTTGTGTTTTGGTTACAAATTTTATCATTGCATATTTGGTTGTTAAATATGTCATTGTTATGAGATTTTTTTATGGTAATTTTATTTAGCTAATGTCCATGCAAATGGAATTGGAAACTATATTTTAATTATATTTTTCCTTTTCATATTTGATAAATTACACTATTTTTTTTATGTTTCTTTGAAATAATATAATAAAAGAGAACAAATGTTTTCTTTCAACACCATCACTTCTTCATAACGATGATGACCCTACAAAAATAACTTCACAAACTACACCATCGCCAAGACTGTCACTATCATGCGAACCGCATCATCAGTAATACCCTCATGCATGCCAAGAACCCCATAAATATCAAGTGGAACAACATATGAACTTTTAGAAAGGCCCAATTGAACTCTTTCCTAGGCATAATTTCCAGATCCATTAACATCATTTACAACATTTTTTATAGATGGATTTTGTAATCAATTGTTGCCTATAATAGGGTAATCATGGAGTCACTTTCTTGAAGAGAAGAAAAAGGAGATATGACCACCATTGCCTTAATGCAATGAAAATATTGGTTGTAATATTGTATGAAAGAATTAGAGGTATATCAATGTTTTAATATTATATAAATTTTGTCTAGTAAATTTTATGTTATAATTATTAATATTCATATTTAGTTATAAATTTTATGACATATTAAAATATATTTTAATATAATAAATAATTTATTATATTATAACTTTTTTCTCAATAAAAGAGGGTTGAAGGATCCTTCACCCTTTTCATTAATATCATAAAATATTACAAAAAATTCTCCTTGGAAAACAATATTAAGTATAACTCAGATATAGATTAAAAAACAACCACCCTTGAAAGCATACATTAACTTCATACCAAAAACTTGTCTACGGAAGCTATAAAACTTGTACTTTCACAACAAAAAGGGAAAAAAACATAGACTCATGTAAAGCACAATCAAACATAAGGAAATGCTAGAGAAAACTTTGAAAATGTCAACTAAGGCCAATATCAAAACATCCATATCTAAGGTTCAGTGCAATTGGGCTTGATAATTCTAAACCTATTATTTTAAAAAAAAGACCACAACTCTTCTTCACAAAAAATCTTGAAATTAGTAGAGAAGATTCTAAGAATATCCAAGGGGAGTGAAAACCTATAGCCATATCAAAAAACTTCCATTTCTCATAGCCCAAATCTTCATTCATAGGAGAAAACATCCTCCAATCTACTATGGGAAACCATAAAGGTGGGAACTAAAATTTCAAGTTTATCCATTCTTCCCCTGCAAACAATACTCACTAAAAGTAGAAAATCATCCTTGATAATGCATATAGTAAATTTTATATAAAATGAGGTTATCTCATCTTGACCATCAGGAAGAAGTGACCATATTTCACAACAATTATTAAAGACTTGAAATGAAAATTCCTTTCCCATTATCCAAATTTGGATCTTAATGTACTAGTCATGTTTACTAGATGTTTCCACAATGCCCAATTGTATGTAATTCATGTTTGTAAGATACTACTGTAATACATTTCATATTCAAAACATCATATCATATATGCTACAATGGTGAAGTTAGTATTAGGGTGATCTGAACATCTTTAGAGTAATAAAGTCAATGAGTTTCAACTCTTGAATTGGAGAGGTTTACCATAGATAGTGGAATTGTCTCTATTTTCATGGTGGCAATTATGTAGCCACCCTAGCAGTTGAGTACCCTGTCATGTTTACATGTTGTAGTTGTGTAACTTCCCTGATAGTTTTGAAGCCATCATTTTACATAAATTGATAGTTTAACCACAAGATAAAGCACATGAATGGGAATGGTTGCAAACATTTTCAATCCTCAATGATAGTTTGTTTGAGCTTCTTGGTGAACTTCAAAGTTTAGAGAGAACAAATATAGGTCTTGTATAGGGCTCAAAATTTGCAACATATATTTTCTTTCCTTACTTGGCATTAGGCCTAATGATTTGGAACATTGCAATATGAGCATCAAAGGCCTTGATAATATACTATGACAAGTAGAGGGACAAATAACATTGAATATTACTGTGGGACCCTATACACAACCTATTTTATGCCATGTTATGTAGAATTATTTAAAATATAATATACTTTTACGATGGCCTTGGATACATGACATGTATGCAGTTCCATCTAATTTGCATGCATGATTAAAATTTATCCATTAGGGATTTATTTATAGATGTTCAATGGATACTAACCCCTTCAAACATTGTGTCATAATCTAACAAACAAATAATCCTATGCCACAATCCCATAAACTTGATTTTGGTTCTTGATATTTACTCAAATATGGCTACAAAGGACAAGTGTTGGGCAAACATGAGTAGGGTATAGATCAACACATCTCTCCTACAAATAACACAAATTGATAAGTCTTGGGTTTTTCAGATGAATCTATAACTCATAAGCAATCTACTCACACCACGACTTATTTCTAAAAGGACAAATCCAAATGTACGCATTCTTCCACAACATATCTACCTGTGGTTCACTCTCATTTGATTGATAAGACCGCTTCACTAAAAACTTTGACATTTGATGAATTTTCAAATGATGAGTCATTATTAGAGTACTTGGGGGCATATGAGGATCTCCCTTCCTTTTATCATAAGAATATGTTTCATCATGCCGCCTCTTCTCATGCTTGTTTTAGTGAAAGCGATGATACCAATGTCCAACATGATGCACAATACTATTCCTACAACACCATTTATTGCAAAGTGGTTTACATTGCTGAACAATGAAATAATACAATTTAATTATGGAACAAATAAAGATCCCTAGTCAGTATTGCTTATAGCGATGATGTATAATGATGAAGTTAAGGCCTATTGTAAATTCATACATGATTATCAATAACTATTTTCTGGGGATTACTCAGATATGCCTGGGATTGACCCATTAGTGATGATGCATAATATATTATTGTATCCCGATGCAAATCTTATTAAGCAAAAGATTTGTAAAATGCATCATAAAATGGCATTGCTAATAAAATAAGAGATTCAAAAGTTGTTATGTGTCAGATTCATACGATCCATTGCACATTATGATTAGGTATATTATATTATGCATGTTACTAAGCCTAATGGTGAAATTCAATGTTGCACTGATTATCATGATTTAAACAAGGCTTGTCCAAATGATGACTTTTCATTACCTAATATTGACATGATTGTTGATTCTACAACTAGATATGAGGCATTTTCATTTATGGATGGGTTTATGGGATATAACTAAATTAAAATTAACCTGGTAGATCAAGAGAAGACAATATTTACCACTCCATGGGGAACATTTTGTTATAAGGTCATGCCTTTTGGACTTAAAAATGCCAGAGCAACATATCAAAGGGCCATGACTCATATCTTTCATGATTTTATTCATAAAACTATTGATGGCTTATCAACGATTTAATTTCCAAATCCAAGCATCGAAAAGATTGTGCTCATGATTTACGATAGATATGTGAATGCTTATGCAGGTTTAATGCTCGTTTAAATATCCAAAAATATGTAGGAGACATAGAAAAATACAATGTTACATAAGTCTTGAAGTTGGATTCAGATTGAAAATTTCAAGTTTGAATATTTGTTCTTGTGGTCTCACTATTGTTGAGTTGTATATGGTTGGTTCAACTATGTTGGAGTTTTGAGAGGTGTCTAATAATTGTAAAGTAGGTTAAAGGTTTAGATAGAGTAGTAGTGAGAATTATGTACATGAAGGCCATGTTTGGTAGTATGTTTTACATTTATTGAATTACATAGTGGAATGGGAGTGCAATTGCCTTACCCACTGGATCTTTTCCCACATTGAGTTTCTCCAAAATATCTATTGTGTGCATTTTGGTGTTTTCTTATTCTTATCCTTCATTTTCATGTGAAATATTTTGTACATTTAATTTTCAACACTTGTTTATCTCTTTTTTATCTTTACAAATAGCACAAAAAAATCATCTTCCAATCATTTGTTGACCTAGGATTCATAGGATCTATGTTGGCAAAGCTTAGTGTGGAATATCCACCTAGTTTACATATCAAATTGGTATCAGAGCATGTTTAGTATTAGTAATTTGTATGGTTGTATGTGTATGTGACTACATTGAAATTTCATTCATGTCACTAGAGCAATTAGTGTTAGTGATCAAGGTATCATAGTTTCCTTTGAAGAATATATTTCCACACAGAAGTGGAAACAAGAGATCAAAATTTCGGCCCAAGTTGATGAAGAAGATGCCTGAACAATAAAAGATCTATTTTTCAAGCTCGAAGGAGTAGCTAGCATTTGTATTTCTATGAGCAAGCTTAACTAGTTGGAGTCCATCTTAGGGATTCTCATGGAGAAGCTTGGTTTTTCTATGGAGGCACTAAAATCAAACAAGGAGGATGCTCTTAAGACTTATGAGAAGAAGGAAGAGCAACCCCATGCTAACAAAGTCACACCTCCATTCAAGATTGAGGCAATGATAGAAAAAAAGTAGTATGATGGGGACATGAATGTGGAGAGGGTAGACCCTTGGATAACCCAACTTCAGGCATATTTTAATTTACATCAGATTAATGAAAGCCAATAGATTTCTTCTGCAAGGTTAAAATTAACCAAACATACTTTAAATTGATTTTTGAGATCTATGTTCATACTTTGGTTGTTAAGAAGCTTCTCATATTACTAAGTGGGATGGTTTTTAAATGCTAATAAAGAATAATTTATATCCTGTTTTTTTATGAGGAAGAAAGGTCCATGTATTGGAAATATCTTAGGAAAAATCAAGGCCAAGGCATGTAGGAGTACACAAATGAGTTTTGCAAGAAGGATGTCCAAATGGGAAAATATATAGTGTAGATTGACATGTTAATGAAGTATGTGGGTAGAATCCATAGCCATTTAAGGGCACATATCCTCTTGACCAAGCCTACATATGTATATGAGGGTTGTTATTAAGATCACTACTTGGATATGGATAAGAAGAAGGATCCATCTACCTCTCAAAGCACTTCAAAGCAACAAAGCATTTCCAAGTTAAAGGGTAAAAATAAAGAGAAAGGTAAGTATAATGCTACTTCTATTTCTAAAAATGATACTATAAGACATTATGGTAAATGTTATGTTGATAGTCATTCAAAGGATCAAGGTTGGAAGATCCTTATAGAATTTCATTTGTTCAAGAACAAGAAGAACAAAAAGTCCATGCCCTTTCTCCAAGGTGAGAATATTGGTTGCAAATTTGATGTGGATGACACTTTGTGTTGTACCTCCATCAATAGAGAGGTATGTTTGAGTAATGGTGCTCAAGAGAGTGATTTTTATTAACATTTTTTGTATTAAAATTCAAATGAAGAAAACAAAAGTGGATGCTCTTTTTGATACTTATCACAAGCAAATCTAATGAGCAAGAAGTTATTAAACAAATTTGGGTTTGAGACTTACAATCATTCAATTCCATATTCTTTAGGTTGGGTAAAGAAAGTTGTAGGCAGCAAGGTGAACAAGTAATTTAGAGTTACGTTCAATATTAATGCACATTTCATTGATCAATTTAAAATGGATGTTGTGCCTTTTGATATATGTGGTGTAGTGTTTGGTAGCCAACCAATACTATTTGGTGAAGGATGGAAAGAGCTACATCATTTCAACCTACAAAGGTGATTCTAAAATATCTTTGGTAAGTTCTTATGAAGATAAGAATATTATTAATGCTAGTGAGTAAATTTATTTTATTATTTTAATAAATATTCAAGATGAAGAAATGGCTCCACATAAGACTTATTTTAGCATGTTTACTAAAAAATAGCAGAATCCTATGAGAGAGTTCGTGTAACAATTCAAGGAAATTTCCATGAGCCTTTGGTGTTGCCAGTAGCTAGGCCTATTGAGCATGAAATTCATTTACTACCTAATATTCGACTTCAAAATCTCAAGTTATATAGGCAGTCCTTGTAAGATACCAATGAGATCAAATAACAATCATAGTCTTTGATTAATCAAGATGTAATTCATCATATTAATTCTCCATGTTGTTCTCCTATTTTTTTTATTGCCTAATAAATATGGTTCATGGAGAATGTGTGTTGATTATATAGCACCTAAAAAGATAACCATAAAAAATAGGTACTCTCTTGCACAAATTGATGATTTTCTTGATTAACTTCAACATGCCAAGTATTTTACTAAGCTTGATTTGAAATATGAGTATCACTGAGTGTATAATAAGGAAGAGGACATTTATAAAATAACATTCAAAATAAGGAAAGGGTTATATGAGTGGTTGGTTATACCTTTTAGGCTATGCAATGCACTGGATATCTTCATGTGGTTGATGAATAAGGTAATGAGCTCATTTATTGACTCCTATATCATTATATATTTGGATTATATTCTTATTCTTATCAGAACCTTTGATGATAATATTGATCATCTTAAACAATTTTTGAAGGAGAATGAGTAATTGTTGAATGAAAATAAATGTGAGTTTTCTTAGGAATCACTTATCTTCTTAGCGCATGTGGTTAGAAATGGGGAATTGAGGATTGTTTTGAATAATGTAGAGTCCATTATGAATTGGTGAAATCCTTCCAATGTGATAGAGATAAGGAGATTTGTGGGTGTATTTCAATATTTGAGGAAGATCATTAAGAACTTATCTTCCATAGTTGTACCTTTGCATGCCATTATTTTAGGTGGTAAGACTTTTACTTGGGGTGAGAAGAAACAAAGTGCATATGATATGTCCAAACATAAGATTATCCATGATCCATTTATATCTTTGCCTAACTTATAGCTACCATTTTATGTGGAAATATATGTTTGTCACTATGATATGGGGGTTTTCCTATTTAAAGAAAGTAAGTATGTATGTTTTCATTCAGAGTTATTTCATGGTACAATTTTGAGTTATTGTACACACAACAAATAACTATATGTTCTTGTTCAATTGGTCAATAAATGGAAGCATTCTCTCATGGGTAAGAAAACTATTATCCATATGGATCATCAACCTCTCTTATATTTACAAGCTATAACTAAACTTAAACCAACTAGACGCTATAAGTGGATGGGATTTTTGCAACAATTTCATTTGGTTATCGAATATAATAATTTTGTGACTAACAAACTAGATATGTTATCTAGACCTCATTTTAATTCAATGATGGGAACCGTAACTCTTCTTGAGCCTTTTATGTGTGTGTCTTATATATAGGGATATGAGGATGATGCCAATTTTTGGGAGCCATTTTTCAAGTAGAGAGGTCTGAAGATCTAGGTTTTTAGCCAAAGGAAGATTATTACCTTCAAGATGGATTGCTCTAAAAGTCAGGTAAGATTTGTGTGTTTAAGGAGGAAAGAACTCAACTAATGAGGAAAGCACATACTTTAAAAGTTTCTAGAAGTTTTGGAGTTGTAAATACATGTTTCACATTTGCAAAGGTATGTTGATTGGCCTAATATTCAAGTGGATGTTTCCAATTACATAAGAGGATGTGTATTATGTAGTACAAGAAAGCATAGTAATAGTATGTTGGGTTTGTATATGTCATTACCAATTCCTTCTAGGCCACATGAAAATATTTCCATAGCCTAGAAGGAAGGTTAATTATTATCTTTGTGGTTGTGGACTAGTTTAGTAAGGTGTGCATTCTTATCCCTTATTAGAAGACCCTCAAAGGTAGTGATGTAGCTGAGTTGTTTTTTACTAATGTGTGGGTTCATTTCGTTTTCCTAATTCTATTATTTTAGATCAGGACTCAAGGTTTGTTTGGAAGTTTTGGGTCTCAATGTGGGAGAAGATGGATACTAAGTTGAAACGATCTACCACTTTTCTCCCACAAACCAATGGGAAAATTGAGGTTGTGAAGAGAAAATTTGTACAACTCTTGACAGGGCATAATAAATAGCATCCTAAGTATCAGGATAAAAATTTAGTGTATACTCAACATTCCTACAAAAGGGTGGTGCATTTTTATACTATTAAAACCCATGTTGAAATTTTTTTTGACTACTCAACTCCATGTGCATTTGATGTTGTTTTTATATAGTCATATAGATGCAATGGGAAAGTGGATCAATTGATTCAAAAAACTAAAAAAATCGTTGAGAAGATTCACCTCCAAGTGCAAAAGAGGTTAAAGGAGTCATAAGCCAAGTGTGAAGCAAGACATGAACATAATAAGATTGAGCATAATTTACTTTTTGGAGACAAGGTATGGTTTAACTTAAGTAGAGAAGTGCTCCAAGGTAAGACTAATAAGCTTAAGCCTTTTAGGTATGGTCCATTTGAAATTTTGGAACAAGTGGGAAAGAATATTTTTATACTTGATTTTCCTACATATATGAAAATGTATTTTGTTGTCAATGTTGAAAACTTGCATCTTTATTAGCCTTCTATGTAATACAATGAATATAAACGGTTGTTTCTAACTTCAATTGAAGACATCACTTTGGATAGTTATTTTTAATTAGAGGAGGATGTTTTATTTTAGAATAAGGAAAGGATAGTGTGAAGAGGAGTGAAAGAACATTGGTTTGTTGGATTAAAGGACCAACGATCTAAAACGGCCAAATGGTATTCTAGAGAAGATGTGGGGAAGAAATTTCCTCACTAAATTCCTAAATATTTGAGGGACTTAAAAGCCTCAAATTGGGGAGGCGTGATCCAAATTTAGATCCTAATTTACTAGTCATGTATACTATATATTTCCACTATGCCCAATTGTATGTAATTCATGCTTATAGGACACTATTGTAAAGACATTTCATATTCAAAACATCAAATCAAATATGTTACAATGGCATAGTTAGTATGGGGGTGATCTAGACATTTTCATCTTGATGAAGTCAATGAGTTTCAACTCTTAAAATAGAGGGGTTTATTATAGATAGCAGAATTGCAATTATTTATAAGATGGTAGTTATGTAACCACCCTAACAATTTTGAAACTATAAGTTTGCATACACCAACGGCTTCACCACGAGACAAAGAATGATATTGAGAACAATTGTAATTTTTTATAATCCTCAATGACAGTATGTTTTAGCTTCTTGGTGGACTTCAAAGTTTTAAGGGCATAAATACAAGTCTTGTGCACGGCAGAAGACATCAAAAAATGTAGTGAGAAGTCTTAAAGTTGGATTCACGTTATAAATTGTAATTTTGAGTCTTTGTTCTTGGTCTCATTGTTTCCTAGTTGTATATGGTTGGTTCAATTGTGTTGGAGTTTTTATAGGTATCTAATAAGTGTAGAGCAATCTTGTGTGTAATTTTTGGATAGAGTAGTAGTGAGAATTATGTCCATGAAGATCGTGTTTGGCAGTATGTTTTATATTTATTGAATTACATAGTGGAAGAGGAGTGCAATTTCCTCACCCATGAAGTTTTTCCGACATCGAGTTTCTCTAGGATATCTTGTGTCCATTTTAGGCTTTGCTTATTTTTATGCTTCATGTTCATGTGCAGTGCATTATAAATTTCATTTATAACACTTGCTTATCTATATTTTAGCATTGAAAATAGCCTAGAACGATCATCTTCCAATCATTTGTTGAGCTATGAGTCATAGGATCCATGTTGGTGAAGCTTAGTGAACAATATACATCTATTTTATGCATCATCCCAACCCTACACGTTGTTCAAGCACCTCCTTGGCCAACATTGTAGAAGATTTGAAGGATTCATTTAGCATTTTCTTCTTTAGGAATATAATGATATCATTAGGCTTGAGGCATCTTCCCTTAATCATTACCTGACATCTTTTCTCTAGTTAAAATAATACCTTCTCTTCATGAACATAAAATTTTTCATTCCAAATATAAGACATGAAGTCCCTAATTATAACATCCCCCACAATAGGTTTTGGATTCTAAGAGGAGAAAAATGGTAGAATTATACTATGAATGTATGCCTCACATAAAATGTTATATATTCCACCTTATTTGTTGTCTTTTGTCTTACTACACTGAGTGGAATAAGAAGAAAATGGTCACTCAATCCATAACATATACCCTTATTAATGCATTCTTGTACAAGCTTGGCAAAGATGATGTATTGCACACAGTTGCTCTATAGCACGAGTGACCATGGTTTATTCAAGAGGCTAATCAACGAATTACAAGGGTCATTTTGCAAGAGAAGACACTGCAAGGAAAATATTACATAGTGGTATTTGGTGGCCTATGTTATTTTAGGATGTGCACTGAGTTAACACTGTAATGTATGTCAATAAATGGACAAGCCAAACCAATGCAACGAAATGCCTTTAGTACCCATGCTTGCAGAACAACCCTTTGAACAATGGGGAATTGAATTCATTGGACCTATAACTCTTCCAAGTAAATGCAGTCATGCCCAATATGTTATTACTGTGATAGATTATTTCACTAAATGGGTGGAAGCTGTTGCCACTCCAAGTTGCGATGCGAAAGATGCTACCAAATTTTTATATGAAAACATCATCATAAGTTTTGGATGTCCAGTTAAGTTGGTAAGTGATAGAGGCACACATTTCCTAAATAGTAATATTAAGACTCTCACTAAAGAGTTCATGATATTGCACCACAAAATCACAGCTTACCATCTATAGGCAAATAGACCAATAGAAGCATCCAATAAAGTATTGGAGAAAACGTCAACAAAATTTTTTAATGTTCAAATATATGATTGGGAGATCAAATTCCTATGATACTGTGGGATTATAGAACACATTACAAGAGAGCTACAAGGTTCACTCCATTTCAATTGGGATATAGACTTGAGGTAATAATGCCTATGGAGTATATTGTTCCTAGTCTGCGCATTATGATGGTTATGATATTAGGGGATCATGATTCATTAAAGACATGGTTGATGGATTTCATAAAGATAGAATAAAATAGACAAAGGGCACAGTGGATACAACAAATTAACAACCAAATTAAAAAAACATGGCACAATCTCAACTTGTGATCCAAGTAATGTTACCCAGAACAAACGGTATTGCTTTATGAGAGCAGATTTAAAACATTCCCAAGAAACCTATGCATTAGATGGAAATGACCCTATATTATTCATGAATTATCACCACAGGGTAACATAATGTAAAAATATTTTTAGGGACCCATATTACCAGGATGTATAAATGGCTAATGGCTTAATCCATATCATCTTTAATCTCTATCGTTTAGCTAAAAAAAATTGAGTGGATGTTGAGTAGTACTATGTAGTTAAGATTTTATTTAATGATATTTTTTTTTATTATTATTATTAGGTTAGAATGTTTGTATAGTATGTATTTTGTAGTGCAACACATTGCAAGCACTAGGAAGCAAATAACATCGTACGGTACAATCACATTCCAAAGATAGCTCATAGAAGATAGTTGGTTGCAACTACATAAAACATATTAATTATGGGAAGGTTGAAACAAGACATGTATTGTGAATGGAAGGCCAATAATCATGATAGACCATTAATGACCTGGCATTTCAAAAATATTAAATTTTTTTGAAGAAGATTTAGTTAGTAAATGGACAAGTGGATTCATAAGACAAATTGATTAGATGAAAGGACAACTACTCACATATAATAACTACCAAATAAAAAAATTAAAGATTCTAAGCACAAAACATCCCTATCAAAGTAACTTCCAGTAAGTAATATTAACTAAAAAGGGAACAGTCATGCACAATCATTCAATGCATTTAAAGTAGTCGGTGACATGATATTGGACACCAATAGCTATATAAGAACAGGGTATGGACAATGCCAAAACATTATAGATTTCAACTAACAAGATATTTCTATGATTTGCTTTCATAATGAGTACTTGCAAATGGATTTTTAACCAAAACCCAACTAAGCAAATCAATCACTCATTCTAGACCACCAATCAAGTCATGGAGAGAGGTCAATTGTTGATTCTGCTATCAAATGTGCAAAAAGAGGAAATGGGGATTGGGTTAGGTCTTTGCCAAATTAAGTATAATGATATAGATCCATTCAATTTTATAGATGCAGCATAAAATACTCTTTTTGCACAAGATACTCAAGGAGAATCACAATCAGGAGCCCTCACACTTTAATATCCATAGCGAGGATCTAAGATAGAAATATTGATTAAGTTGCATACATTTGTTTAGCTAGATGAAGTCATGATGACTCTTTTAAGGTGCTACAATTAAGGGGAAATCTATTTGGCTCAAGATGTTACAATTTGGATCACAATGCACACCATGGCATGAGTCATCAGCCTTCCCAATCACACCAAATCTCTCTTCCCTTATAAGTCTGCAACACCACCAATCCATCCAGATGTGAGGGGAAAATATACCACAAGGGTAGGGCGAGGAACACCCATTGACTCAATTGAGGATGATTCATTGCAAACTATGGTACAATGCACCATGAAAAGATTTTGACAAACCACCAAGCATGCAAAACAAGTGACAAAAGGCATAATTGATATTGCCTATCATATGACAATTTTGTAGGACTTCAATTGGCCTAAGTTTTTGGTAGCTGAGCTCACCACTAACATAGAAAAGGCACTTGTGGGAAGCACACAAACATTTCACTACTAATTTTTGGTTTTTTTATTGTGTTTCACATAGTGTAAATTTCCAATGGAGCCAGTCAATGTAATTGCAGACCTTTGGCATGTTAATGCCCTCACAAACATTGCATGAACTAAAATATGGTAGTATTATGAGCAATTGGGGTGATTTAACACATGGTGGCACAAAGTCCCAACTTTGATCCAAACACACCCTAGGATCCCACAGGATGTAATGCAATATTTGGGACAAAATGCTTCAATCATTGAATTGCATAATGGTATTCAAATCAAGTTCCATGAGTTGGCCACTCCAACTACGACCTCGATGTCATTTTTCATTACCATGGTCGAAGTGAAGGCTAAAGTATACAGGAAAAAAGCCTCAGCTACGAGGTTGGTTCCACCTTTGCAAGTTATTCCTATAGAGGGGAAACAAGCAAAAGCAAATCAAAGACCAATATAACAACCAACACAGCCACATGCTCTGTCATCATAACCAACATAGACACAATATCCACCACAACAAGAGAAAGGCAAGAGGAAGGCACGTGCATCTAGGGCCTCAACACCACTGAAGAAAAGAATGCATCAAGCAATGTCTTGGCTCGATAATCCCATGGTTCCAAGGATAACTATTGAGTGCAATATACCTAGGTTAGGGGTAGAAGAATAAGGAGTGATTTGATCATTGTTAGAAGACATTAGAAAAGAGGTGTATGATAAAGAGGAGGATGAGTTCTTATTTTGGAAAGTAGTGTGCACTTTCCAAGTGCAAAATCAGGGAAGAAAAGACCTTTAGGTTGATATTATTCAACCACCTCCTATTCTTGTTGATATTATAGGACAAGAAGCAAATGGGTGCAAGTTGGAGGCCAAGATATTTTTAACAGAGTCAACTACAGGATCATCAGTAGCATGGATGGTGGATTTACCTGAAGAAGGCAGTCCTACACTAGTCTTGTTCCAATAACCATGCACACACCCCTATGCCAAACCATCACAAATTGTGTGAGAAAGGATGGTGTCTTTTGGTGAACCTATATAAGAAAGTGGTGTGCATTGGTTTCAAGCAATGCAACAATAGCCCCAACCCCAGGTTCCAAAGAAGCAAAAACAAACTCATGCCTCCAGTTAAATCTAGGAAAAAGAAATTGGCCTGTAAAGGCTAACTTGGCACATCATAGTCACCCAAGCATTCTGAATCAAACTTCGAGCTCATAGACCTCATATTTGATGAGGAACCCATGGATACAATTGTGCCTGAGACATTAGGTGCACAATAAATTGCATAGGACACACCAGACCCTAATGAGGTGAAGGAGAAATAAATGAGAAAGAAAGAACAAGAACCAACACAACAAGCAGTGATGAAAGAGACACAATTCACTCAAGAAGAAGCTGTGAAATGTTAAAAACAAAATTAACAAGACATAGACACTGAAACACAAAAAAAATATGAGGAAGCAAAAGTTGTGCCAAAGCAGGTTGAATAATCAAAGGCAAAGAAGAAAGAGCAAGAGGAAGCCTAACAATGACAACAAGAAGCACAAGCTGCAAAACAAAAATAGAGGGAATAAGAAGCTCAAACCAAGGATAATAAATAATAAATTAGACATGTAACATAAGCACAAGCAGCCCAAAATAATGTTAAAGCTGGCATTGACACTGAAGCCAAAGCTAAGGCTGAGGTAGATGCTAAAGCCAAAGCTCAAGCTGATGATTAGGCTAATGCTAAAGAAGAAGATGAAGTTGATGCTAAGGCAAAGGTTAAATCAAAAACCCATGCTAAGGAGCACAAAGATGCAAAAGAATAGGTAGAAGCATAAAGCATAACTCAAAAAAAGGCCACAAAAGAAGCATCACATATCTATAGCCAATGGCTATGGGATGTCCCTACTGAATCAATGTGGTGAACTACTTTCTTGCTTCCATCAGCTTAATTCACACCTACTGTTATGACACCTGCGACCACCTCCATGGCACTTGATACCACTATGATGGAATCATCTTTGGATGCAACCCAAATGCTACTATAAAATCAAATTGAAGAAGTAGTTGCCTTTTAAGAATCAAAGATGCAAAAGGCCTCATATTTGGAGTAGGAAGTTCTAGGCTATGTGAAGAAAATGTTGGATAAGAAGAGTAGTTTTCAAATGCATGATAATTGAGAAATAACCTTTCTCCCACTTTATTTACACAAGTATTGGGTGATCAAGTCATGTTAGAGGACAAGCAATTCACTACTCTATTGACAGAGCTTAGAAAGAATTGGGGGGCACACATAAAGTGTTCACATTACATGCATAAGGGTAAGCTCTTAGGAATGAAATAGAAGTCATATGTGAATTCATTGAAGAGTATGGGCAGGTCCTAAACACTATTGCACGACAGGCCAAGTAGATAGCCCAAGAGATGTTGAATTGCAGAAAACATCTTACACAATCTTTAGCTACTATGAAACCCAAATTTTCCACTTCAGATAAAGCTAAAGTCGTATTGGAATACCAAACAATAACTGCAAAAAATATGAGCAATGCACTCAGATAAATTTTGGATTCCATGGATGTTGTATAAAAGTTGTGTGGAATAACAAAATAATGTGCAATACTTTTGCAGCCATCTAAGCCCAAAAGACAATGGATAGATTGGATGAGCTCATCTTGGATATTCAGCTCAAGTTATCTAATGCCAAGGCATTGCTCACAATTGCAGAAGATGATGATCTACAAAACATGATGATGATCTGATCGAGGGACCACTACGCATTCTACTTGCCATGATATGCGAAGAGCTCACAGATTAGAAAATGCTCAAGTAAGATCTATCTCAAGTTGATACAACTATTTCCCAAATAATAGACAAGACTCAATTTATTTCTCTACAATAGATCCAACAAATCATATAGGAGAGGAATTTGGATACAAAGGCACAATCTCAACAACCACCTCTGCCATTGGGTACATTAGAAGCCAGTGGGTTAGCAGCTAGCCAAACACAACAACATAATCAAACTCCTCCTCTCTCGTAGTAGTAAGTAACGTGCACTTCCTTTTTATGACTTTAGTAATATTTCAATTTTTTGTAAGATAACCTAAACATTAGGAGTAGGGCCAGATTGGTTAAAAACTCGTAAAGGGTGGCTACCTAGTTTTCTAGCCTATTGAAAACCTAAAAGGGAAGTAGGCTAGTATGATACTTAGTTGAAAACCCAAAAGGGTGGCTAAGTAGTACACAAAGGGTGAAAACTAGTAAATGGCACTTGGAGCAATAACCATGACTTTTGTTTATGGTTCATCTTTTCAGTTCAGTTCAGATTAGGGTGTGGCTTTGTTTTGGGATGAGATAAATATTTATGTCCGAGAAAGTGTTGGATGAAGAATGGAGCATGGTAAAATCATGAAGTATAATAAGACACATGTGCGAAGTATATTATTTTGTCTCTTGTATAAATTTTATGTGTATTCATCTTTGTAAGCCTAATCGTGGAATAGAAGAATGTGAAGAGTCTTTCCTTTTGTATCGTGAAAGGTTGGAATGTGAAGAGACAACAGATTGTAAAAGGCCATATATAACACTTTGTTGTAATAGAATATGGTTCCAATGTATTGATAGATATTAATCAAATCGTTCTGATATGGTTTTTCCTAATCTTCTTTTATATATGGTTAATGCATAATAAGTACTTTGTTTTACTTTAATCTATTTATAAAATTCTATGTCAGTTGTGTTCTGCCTTTTGTTAACGGCTGAGTTATTATTGCTCTTTAGGTGCATCTTTGTATATCATAAAGGGTATGTAATACTATATTCTCTTATATGACCTATTTTACTCTCCAATATGCAAGTTATCTCTATAATTAGCATGTTCTAGAGTATTTCCAAGAACCTCTACTAATAATGAGAGTGGTTTGTGCTTGGTACAATGTACAAATGGTGTTTGTCAATGTTTGATGCTTTATGGGTAGCACCTCCTCTTGTCCCCTTGGAAGTTGGCTCTTGGCTTGGTGTTGTCAATGAAACTTGTCTCACAAATTTTTCATAATAAGCATGCACAAAAAAGCTTGTTTAGGAATGGTCATGACACTTGTATTTATAGGTTTCCTAAAATAGGGAGGATCAACCATGACCGTTCAATCTAAGATCTATATGTGTGTCTCACTATTGGCCCAATTTTGGAGGCAAAAGGCTTTAAATGCTTCCATTAATATTTTCACGAATGGAGTAATAAATGGGCATGGCTTTCCATTTTAGATATTTGTTTTCATTAAACTTTTTAGTGTTTTCCAACTTTTAAGGTGACATCATAATGATGTCACAACCTCATATTTTACATTTTTAAATTTATAATTTTAGATATTCAATAATTGAATATGGATTTTTCATTTATACATTTAATTAGTTTTAATCAATTAAGTAAATTTGATTAATCTTTTGGTCCTTTCTAAAAGTTGGTTAAGTGTTTCACTTAATTGGTCAAAAATGTCAATTTGTTAAGTCGCAACCTGAGTGGGGATAAAATCATGAGATGTTATCATTGCATACAAGGGTAATACTCCAAATATGGATGCAATGATACAATTTTGGGAAATTATGTCTAATGTGCAAATGAATTTGAGATGTTCAATGATTTCTAGGTTTAATTTTCATAGTTTGGTATAAATTAGTCTGAAGTTCATTTAGACATATAAGTGGTAGAAAAAGAGTGTCTACATTTTTCTCCTATTTTATTAGGTGTTATAAGACACATGCACAATAACATCTTCTCAAATAATGAAAAATTCATTATGTTAAAAATTTTAATGTTTGAAAAGTGACATGTTGATAACCATAGGTTGTTACAAGCCAACAGTCATAGGCTGATGCCCTAAAGGGTGGTTGATGAGACCTGAATGCCCACTCAAGGGAGTGAGCAACAAATAGTGTCATCGAACAGGCCCTCACAAAGAGGAAAATGACATGGTCTATCAATAAGAGAGGTCAAAATAATGATTTTCCCAAAGGCAGTTATAATCATTGGCATAATGAAGGTGCCCTAGTAGGGTGGATGTAAGTGTGATACAATTCTACTTTCCCCAATAAGGCGGTTGTATTTAGTGATCAGCATAAATAATTTTCTATGATATGGAAAATTGGCAAAGGGAGATCATGCAATGAATCTCTAATCACATATTAATGATGAGCTAGCATAAAGGACAAGTATGAATTTGGGCTACCTACTAGTATGGATATGCACGTCCTAACTAGTAGTGATTTCTCTTCATTTGTGATTTAGTTACTATGTGTTTGGGTGGTGTTTGGGTAGGTATGTTGCGAACAAGAGGAAATACCACTTGCACCATTGCTTAATAGATCATTTGGCCCGATTCTTGTTGTAGCATGTGACATTAGGCATCATAGTTATAAACAAACCATAATAAAAATGTGTCATATTCATGGAAAAACTTAATTTAAATGCAAATATAATCAACTTAGGTGTAAGATATGATCATTCAAATCTTAAGTGAAAAATAATGCGATAAACTAAGTGTAGGAATAAATACAAATAATTATGACTTAAGTACAATATATAACAAATCAAGACTCAAGTGTAAACATAATGTAATAAACCTACGATAATCAAGGGGAAGGGAGGCACAAAAAAACAATCTAAATTCAAAATGTAAACAACTCAAACCCAAGTAGTAAGCAAGACTCAAGTGTCAACTAATTGTCCTTAGACACACAACACTCAAAATGAACAAACATAAAGCAATAAACAAATTAATCTAAGGCGGATGAAACAAACAACTACTCTAAATAATATAAAACAAACAACTAATGTGAGGCAAATGAAAGAAACAAACAAAATACATAAAAGTAGTGAACTAATTACTATGTATTAACATTGTTTGTGCATGTGTAATATAATTGTTATGCTTGGCAAAAGGTGTCAGGATCCTACTGCCCACTAAGGGCACACTTGATTACCTTTGTATTAGCAACTAAACACGAAATTTAACCAGAATGATAAGTGACTAGAAATATGAAACAACACAGGATATGAGAGACAATACCCAATTGTATTAATACTCATTCAGAAGAAAATACAATAAAGAAGATGCCACACTTCTTCCCACACTTCTAGGGTTCACCTGTAATTCTCCTTCAACATTTCACTCTCTCATCACGGTCACAACAATCAACTCAAACACAGAGTTGTTGTTCACCTCCACCAGTCAGTAACAACGCTACCAGTACACCAAGTACACAACCGTACTCCAAGTAGATCTTCCCTTCTCTTGCTGCCACCTGCAAGTCAATAGACCTTACTTACCATGTAGATATCTCTACACCTTGAAGAACCCTTGTCCTTGCCTCACCAGGTCCTCATGATTCTTCAACCAATACCCCGGTTGATCTCCTAGTAAAACTTGCACAACCTGCAACTCTCCCTAATCATACACACTCATCACCCCTTTGGAACTAGGAGGAGCTACTCTTGCTCTCTCTTCAAGCACAATGGTTTTCTACCACACTGTCTTTCTAGCACACTTTTACAATACAGCCCATGAGTCTATTATATAGATCTCATGCATACAATAATTAGACTTTCTTACTTACAATAATTAGACTCGCAACTCAAGACCAAAAATAGTCTTTACATGCAAACTTTTTGTCCAAAAATAGACCAGTCCGGAACCCGCATGCAAACTGCATGCACACACAAGTTGTTGATGTCGGCTCCTTCCTGACTGATGTCGGCCGACTCATAATCGACGTCAGTTGCTTCTGCACTGTAATATGATCGATGTCAGTTGATCAGACTGACGTCGGTTGCCCTGCAACTTGTTCTGCAACTCAGCAACCTCCTAGCAACCTCCTTCCTTGTTTGCATCAGTGAAGCTTTTAGCTCCACAACCTAACAATCTCTCACTTGGAGATAAATAGCTGCACTGTACATGTACTTGTACATCGTCTAATTTTTTTTCTGTCTTGTATCCCTCTTCAAGCTCAATCTTGAAGACCAACCACCACACAACATGTGGTGCACCTCCTGTCATCCAAGTAACCTGCCACATCCGAACCTACAACTCCATGTAGTGAAGACCTTGACCCTGTGTAGCATGAATCCCTGCTGCTGGTCCCTCTCAAATACCTGAGAATCCACCTTCCCGAATTGGCTCCAAACTCTCTGACAACTCCCACTGCTTGAGAAAACTCAGGTCTACACTCGACCTCATGTGATTTCGAACACTGTTCTAAGCTCAGCTTGAACTGTCCAGCCCTTGGTGTGCTTACCGGTTCTGCATCTTGCGTATTGAACCCCTCTAACACCTTCACATCAGCTCCCACTGGAGACAAAATCAATCTATGATCTTTCATGTCTCTTATGCCAAAGAATTTCGCTGCTCCCAAATTCTTCATGACATACCTCTGAACTAACTTTACCTTTAGCTCAAAAACTCTCTGCATGTGTGACCCTGCAACAAGCAATCACACAACAGTAACAGAATAATGTTGCAATCATCATCCAACCTGATAAAGACAAACACAATGGTTACACCGACATTGACTGAAGCCTTGCTTTGTCATTCACCTGTCAAAACCTGTACCACTGTCCTGCAGCCTCCTCAAGACCATATACCCTGGCCTTCCATCTCACGTATCCATCCACTCTCTTCTTTAACCTGAGAATCCATTCGTCTTTCAGTACTTTCATCTCCGCTGGCAACTCTACCAAATCTCTTGCTTGGTTCTCTTCTGAAGAATTCATGCCATGCTCCCACTGTTTCCTGTATTCTACCTGCATTACCTCTTCACGTCTTCATGGTCTTTGACCATCAGTGAGCAACACGTAAGAAGGTGAACAACGAATATGAAGTTCACTTACCCTTTCAGTCCTCCACATGGGCGTTTGAGACTCCTTAACAGCTTGTTGTCCGCCCAACATCCGTTCCAGTGACCGATCTCGACCATCTCCTAATCTGCACCCGACCGACGTCGGTTCCCTGTGACTGACCCATACTATCGACGTCGGTTCTCCCTAACCGACGCCAGTGTCCCTTCTACCGACGTCGGTTCTTGTCTGACCGACGTCGGTTCCTGCTGCCCGACACCACCGACTCTGCTGATCTGCACATGACCGACGTCGGTGCCTGTCTATTCGACGTCGGTTCTTCTTGACCGACGCCGGTACCTGTGTTCGCCTGTGAGTGATGACTTTTTACCCACGAACTCCTTTTAGATCAAATCTTTGTCCATATTAACATAGCCCTGCTTAGAATAATTCAATCCCCTCAGCTGATCTTTGTCCGTCATCTCCTCCATGAACACCAAGGCTTTCCAGTTCTTAAGTTTGTCAAAGATATATGTCTTCCGCTTAAGAACATGCATTCCCTTCTTACATATGTAACCAAGCCTACAAAGCCACATCTCTGCAATAGAAGCTGAATCAATAATATAAGTAGATAGATAAAAAATACCTACTTTCTTACCACCGTCTAATTCAAGTGCATCCACTGTGAGAGTTACTGTGCATCTCTCATCACCTAACTTTCTTAAAGAAATTAGACTCATCTCCAAGACTATTACCTGCATGACCTCATTCAACACCTGCGTGTTATCTGTTTATAATTTCAGCTTCACTTCTCCTTTGCCAACAATCTGACAAGGTTCACCAACCCCTAAATAAATCTCTCCAAAGTCTCCAAAGACATACCCATGAAAAAATGCTCTATTTTGGGCTGCATGGAAAGAGGCAACATAATCTATAGACCAAGGTTCTACTTTATCCAAAGCAACCTATGCAACAACACCTGCAACATTTGCTTCTACACGCTGATCTTCTACCGACCAACAATCTTTCTTTCCCTGCTCTTTTTTTCCATCAATCTGACTATTCGTGCTATTCAGTTTCTCCATTCGTAGCTTACTTTTTTCTGCCATTGCTATACTCTCACTCAAACAGAAACCCTTATGAGTAATCTGTAATTAACAAACACTAACCAGATCTAAACCACCTGTTAGTCAACCCAACCAAAAGCTCTGATACCAACTGTCAGGATCCTACTGCCCACTAAGGGCACACTTGATTACCTTTGTATTAGCAACTAAACACGAAATTTAACTAGAATGATAAGTAACTAGAAATATGAAACAACATAGGATATGAGAGACAATGCCCAATTGTATTAATACTCATTCAAAAGAAAATACAATAAAGAAGATGCCACACTTCTTCTTTCCATACCTCTAGAGCTCCCACACTTCTAGGGTTCACCTGTAATTCTCCTTCAACAGTTCACTCTCTCATCACGGTCACAACAATCAACTCAAACACAGAGTTGTTGTTCACCTCCACTAGTCAGTGACAATGCTGCCAGTACACCAAGTACACAACCGTACTCCAAGTAGATCTTCCCTTCTCTTGCTGCCACCTGCAAGTCAACAGACCTTACTTACCATGTAGATATCTCTACACCCTGAAAAACCCTTGTCCTTGCCTCACCAAGTCCTCATGATTCTTCAACCAGTACCCCGATGGATCTCCTAGTAGAATTTGCACAACCTGCAACTCTCCCTGATCATACACACTCAGCACCCCTTTGGAACTAGGAGGAGCTACTCTTGCTCTCTCTTCAAGCACAATGGCTTTCTAGCACACTATCTTTCTAGCACACTTTTACAATACAACCCATGAGTCTATTATATAGATCTCATACATACAATAATTATACTTTTTTAATTACAATAATTAGACTCGCAACTCAAGACCAAAAATAGTCTTTACATGCAAACTTCCTGTCCAAAAATAGACCAGTTCGGAACCCGCATGCAAACTGCATGCACACACAGGTTGTCGACGTCGGCTCCTTCCTGATCGATGTCAGACCGACTCATAACCGATGTCGGTTGCTTCTGCACTATAATATGACCGATGTCGGTTGATCAGACCGACGTCGGTTGCCCTGCAACTTGTTCTACAACTCAGCAACCTCCCAGCAACCTCCTTCCCTGTTTGCATCAGTGAAGCTTTTAGCTCCACAACCTAACAAAAGGTTTCCCCTAGGCTATAGGAAATAATGAGACATGAATGATGGCACGAGAAGAGAGAGTAGAATAATATGGAAGGGGTGGCTGAATGGACTCCAAATGCGCTAGGCAAATTAAAACTACCTACATAATCCCATGAACACAAGTTCCAACATGGGCTTTAGGCCAAATATAGTTCTCTTAGGATTTGGGAAGAGAAGGAAACTGATGAAAATTAAAGAGATTGATTTTATAGGAAAAAAGGAAAAGGCTCACAAAATGATGTGAGTATGAAATAAAAGAGGTGGCACTCACTATTGTGAGAACGTTAGGCATAGGAACTCATGACGCTGAAAGAGTGTGGTTTAGGCTAAAAACACATTGAAAGATAAAAGGTGAGTGTTACACAAATGAAAATGGTTGTTATTTCATAGTGTTTAGTTGTCTAAGGTTTAGAACAAGAATAAGCTCATAAATTAGTGAGAGCATAACATGATATGACTTTCAAAATGATGGGAGCATTTGGAGACAAACCTATAAGGAATGGTCAATGAAACTGGGGAATGATATCAATCATCAAGACTGGTTGAGATAACTTGGGATGCCCTATGCATCCAAGCGCTGCCCTAATAGTCCATGTGGACCTTAGGACGATGTAGTTCTCAGAAAAATGGGTGGGAATACAATCATAAAATAGAATAGACAAATGGAAATGGTCATGATGTGACCCATGTGAAAGATTCATTTATACCCACTAATTAGGAGATGCACATCTTGAGTAGCATGGATATAATCTGAATGGCCTAATGTTGGAGGCTTTTTTAGGAGCTTTTTGGTATATTTCCATGTTTTGGGGATTTTTTAGGCATCTCAACTCAATGGAGAATTATGAGATAGGGAATGGGTTCACTCAAAAAATGATGAGAACATTTCTTAAGAGTGATCACAAAATGGTGAGATCATGGCTTAGATTGCTCATAAAAATGCGAGAACATGGGAATAAGGGTGGTTGAGTTGACCTCATAAAACATTAAACGTTGCCTATAGAGTCCAAATGGACCTCAAGCCACTGTAGTTCACGCTACAATGAGGAATCCAACCGAGTAATAACAAGCTTTGGACTAGGTAAATGGCACAAGTATAATGGTATGGCAAGGTATAATGATATAGGACTGACAAAAGTGAAGGATGCAATTTTCAAGCCCATTGTCATAATGCTTGAAAAGATGACCACTTCAAAGAATGCAATCAATAGTCTCCAACCTAAATTAGTTGTTGATAACTACATCTGAACCCAACCACTAACGTTGTCTAAATTACCAATGGAGCAAAACCAAGGTCAAAAGAGGGAAGGAAGACAAAAACCTAAGAAAAATAGGAAAGGCATATGGTACAGTATAGTATCAAAGTGAATGGTCGTGACATAAAGGAAGCGATCCTCATAGACAATATTCTAGGTCACTCAATCATAAAAATACTTGAGGTGTATTATGTTCATTGGTTCATCAAGTTCATCTCCTTCTAGCGTAGCCAACTTGTATGCCCTATAACCATAGTTAGCAATAATTATATAGGGTCCTAACTAGTTAGGCTTAAAATTGTCTTTTTTCTTGCATTCGACATTGGTGTTTTTCTAGTTTTATTTAAGTACAATATCACCAAGCTCAAATTATTTGTGTTGAACTAACCTATTATATTGACCACATATCCAATTTTGATACACTTGAAGGCTATTCAAGGATACCATGCATTTTTCAGCCAGTAATTCCATCTCATAAAAGTGAACTACTCTATAATCCTTATCATCGAGGATATGCTTCATTGAAATGCATAGAGAAGGCAACTCGACCTTGATACTAAGAATGGACTCAGTACCATAAACTAGGGAATAGGGTGTGACTCCTGTTCGAGTTCAAAATTGGTTTGATAATCCCAAAGGGTGAAAAAAAGATGCAAGTGCTAATCACAACCAACATCATTGGCAATCTTATTAAGGATATTGATAATGGTTTTGTTAGATGCCTTTGTTTGGTCATTGCCTTGTGTGTAATATGGGGTGGAAAAATATTGGGTAATATTATATTCATCACAAAGGGCTTTGGCATCCTTGTTCTTGAATAAACTATCATTATTTGATATAATCTCAGAGGGGATACCATAGCGGAAAATGAGGTGATTGAAAATGAATTTGGATATTTGTTTCACTATCTTGTAAGTTAGGGGAATGGATTCCACCCACTTAGTGAAGTATTATGTGGCGGTAAGGATATGTTTATGGCCATCTGAGGACGTAGGGTTGATCTTTCCTATGATGTCAAGTCCACATGTTGAAAATGGCCATGGTGTGGTATGTGGTTTGAGTGTTTGAGTTGGAGCATGTATCAAATTGGCATGTTTACGACATTTTTTAAACCTTTTAACATAAGCAGTTGTATTTGCTTCCATGGTCAGCCAATAATAACCAATACACAATAACATTTTGGCAAGGATGGCCCCATTAGTGTGGGCCCCATAAACCCCTCTGTGAACTTCCCTCAACACTAATCCATATTCTGTCAAGGTTAAACAATGAAGCTGAGTTCCATCAAAGCTTCTATGATAGAGTATAGGTCCAAGTAAGGTATAATGAGAGGTTTGGTGGATAAAGGCTTTTTGATACTTTCAAGATAGGTTAGGTGGAATGATTTGATTATGAAGGTAACTATATGGTTCAATGTACCAAGTAGAATTGGGACCAATAATATCACAAATCATTTAATCAGTCGAAGGTTCGTGGGCTGGTGCAAGAAGATTTTTAAAAAGGAACTAATAATCTCTAGCCATATCTATAATTTGGATCATAAAACCAATTGTGGCCATAGCATCTTTTTTTTGTTATTGACTCAAGGTATTTGCTCAAACTAAAGATGAGAAATTTGTTGTTTGAAGATGTCCATCATGTCTTTATACGGTACTAGCTTCTCATCCCTACTCTGAAATTGGTTTAAGACCTAATTAATGATAAGTTGAGAATTTCCATAAACCAGAAGATGTTGAATATTCCACTATACAACTAGATGAAGCCCTGCAATGAGTGCTTCATATTCAACCATGTTATTAGTACATAGAAAGATGATACAAAAAGACTTGGGAATGAGATCCCCTTGAGGTGTGATGAACAAAATTCATGCTCCTGATCCAAGAGACATGAAGGAACCATCAAAATAAAGTTTCCACTACTACTCTTCATGAGGTGCTTCTACTATGGTCATGATGGACTCATCTGGAAACCCAAAAATGAGTGGTTGAGTGTCAGCAAGGGGAGTTTGAGCAATTTGGTCTGTAATTACTTGTCCCTTGATGGCCTTTTGGTTGACATATTCAATATTGAACTCACTTAGAAGAATGATCCATTTAGCATTGCAACCTGGTAAATCTATTTTTTTAAGTAGATACTTGAGCGGATCTACTTTAACAATGACAATGGTCTTATTATTGAGCATGTAGTGCCACAACTTCTGAGCTACGAAGACCATAGTTAAAAAAGCTTTTTCTATCAATGTATAATTGTGCTCATAAGCGACCAATGTGAGGCTCAGGTAGCATAAAATATTCTCTTTTCCATGTTCATCATGTTGGGCCAAAAGTGCTCCCAAGGCATTTTCAGTTACAGAGAGGTAGAGTAGTAACAAATTTTCTAGCATAGGTGGTAATATAATAGGTGGGTTGGCCAATTATTCTTTCAAATGTTCAAAGGCCTTATAAAAATCAGAATTCCATGAAAAGATGGTGCCCTTCTTCATCAAGTGGGTAAATGGATGGAATTTTTCATCCAATTGAGAAATGAAGTGCTTGATGGACTATATCTTACCTTGTAAATTGTGGAGTTGCTTCGAAGTAGATGGTGGTGGAATCTCGGTGATGGCATTAACTTTGGTTGGATCGATTTCAATGCCCCTATGAGAGACAATGAAGCCTAACAATTTTCCTTAAGAGACACCAAAGATGCACTTTTTAGGTTTAATCCTTACCACATACTCACAGAGGCATTCAAATATTCTACACAACACCTCTAGATGGCCTGCTCTGGTCTTAGATTTGCTTAAAATGTCATCAATGTAGTCCTCAAAAATACCATACATCATGTCATGAAAAATGGCATTCATTGCATGTTGGTATGTGGCATCGACATTCTTGAGGCTGAAAGGCATGACCTGATAGTAAAATGTTCCCCAAGGATTGGTGAATTATTGTACCCTGAAAAACCATCCATGAGAGAAAGCATTTCATACCTTTCTATAGAGTCCAGAATCATGTCAATATTTGGTAGAGGAAAGTTATCCTTTAGGCATTCTTTGTTGATGTCTCAGAAGTCAGTACATAGTATTATACCCTTTGATTTCTTGCTAACTGGCATAATATTTGAAATATGCTCCAAATAGTTGATGGGATGAATGCATCCCACCTCTAGGAGTTATTCTAGTTCTTTCTTGACTAATACAACAATATGAGGATGCATTTTACTTAGCTTTGACTTGATTGGATTGGCATTAGGATGTACAACAAGATGATATGCAACAAATGAAGGGTCCAATCATGGCATATCAGAATAGGCCCATGCAAAGATATCAATGAACTCCCTTAAGAGAGTAGTGAGCACTTCATGTTCCTCCTTAGTGAGGGATGTGCCTAGCTTTATCCATTTTGGATCATCTGGTATTCCAATGTTGAGCTTATAAGTGTCTTAAAAAAGGAGTGCAGAACCATCTTTCAAAAGAGTTAGCAAAGAAGTGAATTTGTTAGCAATATCAAAGTCCTCTGGTCAGACTGGTTCATATGTATCCCCCAAACATGATGAATTAGAATCACCTAATGGTGGCAAGGACCATGCAATAAATACTTCTAGAAATTCTTGGACAATATTTTCAAAGGCTCGCTGTTATTATTCACTAATATCTTATCCACATATGATCATGGTATTAGTGGCATCCTGAGCTTCATCTGAGGAAGGGTGAACATCCTTATCTAATGGCTCCTAAAACAGGTTCTCGCCAAGATATTGGCCTTTTTATTTAATATTACCCTGGTCTAAAAGTGCCTCAAAGAGGTTTTCACTTTGGGACCTCAATGTTTGATTTTGTTTTTTTTGGGGGGGAAGGAAGTTCAACCACTCTTTGAAATAGGCATTAGGATCCAATCTAATAGAAAAACCTTGTTTATGATCTCTGAGCAAAGTATGGTCTCTTAGGCCCAGATAGTTATAAATAGCCTCATCATTTTCAAACTCGTCGAGTGATACTATGGATTCTTGTTGGTTCCATTTGATGAGTTGTGGATGATAAAGGAAAAGTGGGGAATGATGAATGACAGGGGTAATGGTACATACATCATGAGGGTTAAACTAGTTGGTATTGGCTAAGTATTGTATACACTATAATCAAACTCTACATCATTATCAGCATCGTCATCACTAGTTGTTGGTGTAGGAACACAAATACAATAAATAGGGTCACCCCCAAACACTTTAAATCTAATACCATAAGTTCCTTTCTATTTGGTCATAGAGATGGGCTCAAGAGTGCCTTGATAATTTTCCCCTAGGCCTCTACCTTCATAAGCTTGATTATCTATGATCCGGTTAGGGATGGGATACTTTTTTTTTGGTAACAATCAGTTAGATCATCATTATAAAGCCATGATTTATCTTCATCTATTGGTTCTTTTTCTTCACTAGTGGATGGTGTGAAAATACTGGGTATTTGGGAATTAAGCTTGCCTCTCTATCACCATTCCATGCAAATGGATTTGGCTTTGGGTTTTCCATAAGATATATGAGCCTGTGGAAGCTTGGCTATGTGGAAGGCATTATGTGTGAGGTACTCTCCTGGACCATTGTCAAAGATGGTAAAATGATTAGATATCTTAGGAGGGGCACAGATGAAGTAGAGGCAAGGCTATCTAGATCAATATAATTGGAATCTGGGAATTCAACAAGTACATCCTTATCTTTCTTCAATGCAGGGTCTAGGCCAAAATAGTAATTATAGATCTTATACTTAGCTTCTAAATGATTGGAGAATTGATATGGTTGTAAGTCTACATAAATAGTCACCTCCATCCCAGAATGGGGGAACTTGATGCATTGGTGCAATGTGGAAGTTATTACCCAAATTTCATGTATCCATTACCGACCTAGATTATGATAAATCAAGATCTAAAACATGGCAAAGCATGTCATGGTTAAAGGGCCCAATGACCACTCTCAAAGAAATTGTTCCCAATGATTCCATTTCCTCATTATCATAGGCCTTGATGGTAATGGTATATGGCTGAAGGTTAATTGTTGTGTATACAAGATGCTTGACTAACCTTAGAGACACAATATTGAGGTCTGACCCATTGTCTATGAGGACACGTTTAACCTTGTGCCAAGATATGACAACTAAAATGTATAACATAACAAGTTATTATGAAGAGGGCCAAGGGATGACATATCACTTTGGTTGAAGGTCAATTGTTGGCCAGGAGCTAAGTGTCTGACCAAAGCTTGGAATTTATCTGTTGTAATGTCATTTGGCACTTGGGATTGGTTTAGGAATTTAGTAAGGATATTCTTATGGATAGTAGAGGTACGTAAAAAATGTAAAATAGATATTTGATTTGGTGTATTTTTTAATTGTTCCACAATATCATATGTCTTCTCCTTGGCAAAGGTAATTAGCTTGTTTCAGACTAGCATGGGATCTTGGATAGGCTCATTGGTAGAAGGAATTTATGGTCCTGGACTGGTAACTTTCATTTTCTGAGTTGCAATTGCATAATCCAAATCGGGTAATGGACCACTGTAACTAAAAGAGGGTCCTAGGATGGTAACTCTTGGGTAATGGTGAGCATGGCTGCCCATGTGTATCATAGGAGGATTACCAACATAAGGAGGTAGTTGGGAATTATTTGGTAATGGTCATTGGTGATTACTTGTTGGTCTTGGGTTAATGGTAATAGTGGCTATATGAGTGCCCATGATATATCCTACAACATTTTTTTAGTAGTGTGCAACATCATCATAGGCCCCTTGGTTATAATTCTGACATTGGTTATGTCTATTTTATGGTTTTGGTTGCCATCATTATTGATGTTGTTTTGGTTGTTGTTGTTATGGCTACGATGGTGGTCTATGTTGTTTTTGAGTTTGGTTATTAGCATTGTGTTGTGGAAAAGGGTTTTGACAAATTCCCAAGTTTTGATTAGAATTAGGGGCCCTATTATCCAACTCAATTTCTCCATTTTCTAGCATATTCTTGACGAGGTGCCTTAATTACACACATCGGTGAATGGAATGTCCTTTGACTCAGTGATAACCAAAAAAATCATGTTCTTATACTAGTTAGGGAAACAAACACCCTAAGGGAATGATTTGGGAATGGGCTAACTAATCAGATTGGCATTATCCAGTTTTTGAAACATGGATTAAATGGGCTCTCCTAGGTCCCTAAAAAATTCTCTTTACAAGTGGTCTTGCTTTTGGTTGAGGCATTTACGAAGGAGGAGGTGGGATTTCCTCCATTTTTAGAATTGGTTGCATACATGGAGTGGGTTTGGCAAATGGTGTTTGCACCATTTGGACATGACACGATTCTATAGCTCCATTACCCACAACATCTTATTGTAGTTTTAAACCTTGGGCTTCTTAGAAGTATTAGGTTGGGATGGCATAGGATCTTGTATTTGAATTGGGCTATGATTCTGACTTTGGCCTTGGTATTGGTTATGGCTCTGGTTTGGGCCTTGGTACTAATTTTGGCTCTGGTTTACGCCTCAGTACTAGTTCTGGCTAGGAGTATACAATTTGATTACCCCTTTGTTGATAGGGGATTTCATAATTTGTAGGCCTTTGACGATAATATCCTCAAAAGTGTGGGTACACTGAAGCTCACATCTCTAAGTGATATGATATATCACTTTTTAAATTGTAGGTAAATACTTTGGCCAACTATTTATCTAGTAGATTATGCATGAAGTGGATAACAAGTGCCCTTCATCGCTATAAATAGCTCTAGAAGATCTTGTTAGGGCTCTATTATGCTTGACCTAAATACACCATAGTAATCTCATGATCAAGATTTTAGGAGAAGTGTTGTATAAATTTATCTAAGAGATCATCAAAGTCAAGCACTGAGTTCCTCGGAAGTTGGAATAGCCACTCCAAGGCATTTCCTGCTAGACTGCATGGAAAGAGGAGAAGCAAATAGATATCACTAAATGCCATTGGCTAGAAAGTAAAATAGAACTCCTTCAAATGTTACTTTGGGTCACTTTTTCCTTTGTATTTATTAAACTTTGGAAGCTCAAAACCCAGAGGAAATGGTATCTAAAGATAGTGCATGTTGAAAGGGTACGAGCATATCTCATTAAATTTAAACTTATTTTCCTACTTCCCAGTCTATATAGCTATAGTTGCATCCTTCATTTATTGCAGTTCTTTGGATAAAAATGTGGATGGTATATATGGTTATGGTTGAGTGGTACAAGGTTAATTACCTTGACCAGGATACGATGGAGGAATGGAGGACTGAGGGACATTCATTTGGTTGATCATTTGATCATGAATATTCATTTGTTGGTTAGGGTTATATTGTTGATGTGGTATTTGTTGTTGGGGAGCTAACAATGTGGCATAGATTTCTGGCTAGGTTAAGATATGTTTGATATGCTTGTTTTATTTGTTCTAATTGGTAGCATCTGTGGGGTAAATACGTTGGGGTTAGGATGGATGTTGTGGCTTTGATTTGGAGGTAATTAGGGCCCGAATGGAGGTATTTGGTGTTGGGGAATGAACTATGTGGCATGGGTATGGAAGGGAACTTGTTGTTGGCTAGTTGAATCCTACTGTATGGAATCAATGGTTAAGTATCTCACAAAAAGCTAGTCTAGTGTTGCAAACACTTGGAACTTGGCCTAAAACGATCTTGAAAACTTGATTGTGGTATAATAATATCAAAAAAATAAATTTAGCTCTTGGAAAGAGGTCTAAAAGAGAAACATGAACTCAGTCTATGATAAAGTTATACACTAAGTTTAAGTCTAAGTGAATTGGAACAAAAGCTTGAATCTAGTATTGGCAAAGGTCTAAACTAAACTAAAGGCTAAACAAACTAAGTTTAGGTCTAAGAGCAAAAATGAAATTGAGCTAGGTCTTTGGAAAAAATCCTTAAATCTAGGCTTGGAAATGAAACTTGATCGAGGCACGAATTTAAAATTAACTTAAGTCTAAGGAAATTGGCTTGAAACAAAAGGCATGCTTGGTTGAGGTAAAAACTTAGAAACTAGGTCGAACATGATCTTGGTCTAAAAATGGAACTTGTAATCTGAAAATGAAGGTATAAACTTGTTCTAGGCAAATATATTAAACCAATTGGAAATCCAATTGGAGTAACACAAACTAAATACATAGAGTAAAACACTCAAGCCCAAGTAATAGGTAAAACTCAAGTGTAAACTAATTGTGTTTGGATATATACTTGAAAGTCGGTTTCAGAATTGGTTTTAGAAGGCAACTTGGCTCATGGAAAAGGGTTGCAGACTTATGTGAACAACATAAAAATGCTACGTTTGAATTTGGTTTCACACTTTTGACTCTCAAAAACCTGGTTATGAATGAAATTCAAATAATTTAAACCAAAATGGGTAGCATAACAAATCTCTTTAGAAACAAAGGCACAAATCATTTTTGATCTTGGTTTGAACTAAGGTAAATGATTGAAATAATTTGGACAACGTAACAATTTCTTTCATAAAAAAATGGCATGAATTGGTTTTTGAGTTTCTTTGGCCAAGGCAAATGGTTTGGGTGATTTTAGGAAAGTAACACTTCTTTGTATAAATGGTGTATGTAACATGTGCTTGTTTGACATTTTGGACTTTATTTGATTTTGTGAAAAGTAATTTTAGACTCAAAATGTAAATAAAGAAGAAGAAGCACCTAAGTGCACGCTCTTATGCTAAACTGACACAAGATATGCTTAGTATCCACCAAACTTCCGATGATATACAAGTTCTTGAAAAGAATTAACTATTAATCCAAAAACTAAAGAGCACATGTAGGTAGATTTTTCAAATCCCCCCTATGTCTCTCAATAAATTGTACGTGGGATGGAACTTAGAGTGCCAATCAACTCGACATTGGTGGGATAATCCATGGCAAGTGGGGTCAATTAATCTAAAATTTTCAATTGGCTTTCCTAGATGGTCCACAAGTGCATAAAAATACTTGAGCACAATAAATATCTGTCAATTGGATTCAAACCGTCTAGATTATTATGAAAGGGTCTTATCCCTTTCACAACCACTTCATCTATGTACTACTTAGTGAAGTGTGATATCCAGACCACCACATGACTCGAGACCCTATCTAACTAGTCAGGGTAACCATTCAATCACTTTCCTAATGAATAGTATGCTCAATTTGTATCCCCCACCAGATAAGTGGGATTAAAATGATGTTGAGAGATGAAACCCTAAGTCAACACCCACCTAAAGAACTTGCGAGGAGGCGATGAACTCCCACTCACAAGATAAAAATAAAATAAAATGAAGAACTTGGTCATTTTTTGAGTCATCCAAGTCCTTAGGAACAAAGAAAGAGCATACATGACATTTCTTCAGGTAGACTCAACTAAACAATCAAAACAATGCATTTTTGGTCACCCAAGTTCTTTAAAGGGGACAAGGGGAGAGCATAGGTGCAAGGTCTTATTAACAATAAATGAAACTAAGTGTGTGCTTTGAAAATAAAGAACAAGAAGGAAAGTGTTCGTAAGAGCTCTTAGTCTAAATGTGAATATTCTTTGTAAGCACCTATTTGAAGTGTGATTGAAATTTGGTCTTTGTTTGAAATGAAATTTGGTCTTTGTTTGAAATTTTGAAATGACAAAAAGGAAAGTTGTTTGCAAAAGTTTTTTAAACACCAAAAGAAAGATGTGAAATGTTTTTTTAAAGCACCAAAAGACAATGTGAAATGGCTATTTGGGATGCAATATGGTTTCTCTTTGCTTGAAAAAATCTGTAAACACTTATTAGAAGTTGGATTCTACCAAGAAAGTGAAGGAAACCTGCAAATTAGTTCAAAAAACTATAAAAGTATCATCTTTGGAACAATTTTGTAATTACATAGTCAAGTGTAAACTATGAAATTGTAGGTAAACAAAAAACACAGAGAAGTGAAAATGCAAAAAACTTATAGTGCAATTTTGCAATTTTAAAATGTTTTTGCTACTCTCTTTACCGACTTTGAAACTATCTAGTTTGATTTCACTGTTGATTCATGCAATTTCGCTACTGTTTTGGGCAATTTCACAACTCATTGGATGTTTTTGCTACTTGTCTGTAGATTTCTCTATTGTAATTTAGTAGTTAGGTTTGACAATTTCACAAAGAAGTCTTCCAACTTTACAATTATGGTGTCCTACAAAAAATCACAGAAACATGGCCAAACAATTTTGCAATTTGGTTGAACAATTTCGCAACTAAAATCTACAAATTCTCAAATGTGCATATATTAGCTAAAATAGGTGAACAAGCACAAAGAACGATTTTGCGATTTTAGTCTTTGATTTCATAATTTTATTCCCTGATTCCCTTGATCCTAAAAACCTACATCAAAACATAGAAACAACATAAAATGATTTTATAGTTTCAATTGATGATGTTGCAACTCAAAGCTCTGAATTTGTAAATACGCAGAGCAGGGCCAAAACAAAAATGATTTCATGATTTTTTGGGATGATTTCACAGTTTCAAGCAATGTTTTTGGTAAACAGAGCTTCGAATCTACAAATATACCGAGCATGAATTCGTAAATCCACAGTCAATCTCAAACACCATAAAGTTAGATAAAAAATATATAAACAAGGTCATTACTGACCTTTTCTCTATTTTGAAGGGTCCCAAGATGCTCCTAGGATGGATTGTGGAGTGATAGTCCCACTGTGCATGCCAATATGTATTATAGCATTACGATGACCATATTAGTTTCTCTTGTCAGTGAAATAAACAAAAACAACTCAATGAAAATTAGCATTCCAAGCTTAAGACCTAGGGTGAGCAATATAACAAACAAGACAAAAAGGCAACAAGAATACAAAATAACACTTTTACCTTCCTTGACGATTTAAATGGCTTTTTGGCATGAGAGTGGCTTGTGCTCGGTATGGTGGACAAATGGTCTTTGTCAATGCTTGATGCTTTGTGGGCAACATCTCCTCTTATTCCCTTAGAAGTTGGCTCTTAGCTTGGTGTTGGCAATGAAGCTTGTCTCATAAATTCTACATAGTAAGTTTGCACAAAAAAACTTGTTTAGGAATGGTCATGGCACTTATATTTATAGGTTTCTTGAAATGGGGAGGATCAACTATGACCGTTAAATCTAAGATCTAGATGTGTGGCTCACAATTGGCCCAATTTTGGTGGCAAAAAGCTTTAAATTCTTCCATTAATATTTGGAATAATTGAGAAATCAATAGGCATGGATTTCCATTTCAGATATTTATTTTCATTGACTTTTTGAGTTCTTGCCAACTTTCAAGATGACATCATGATGATGTCATAACCTGATATTTTGCATTTTTGAATTTCCAATTTTAAATATTCACTAATTGAATATGGATTTTTCACTTATGTATTTGACTTTAATCAATTAAGTGAATTTGATTAATCTTTTGGCTCTTTCTAGATTTTGGTTAAGTGCCCTACTTATTTGGTTGAAAATGTTAGTTTGTTAGGTCACAACCTGACTAGGGATGAATTCACGAGAGGTTATCGTTGCATACAGGGTAATACCCCAAAATAGGGATGCAATGACGTAAATATGGGCACTTACGTCCAATGTACAGACAAATTTGGGATGTTCATTGATTTATAAACTTAATTTGTATAGTTTGATAGAAATCAGTCTGAAGTTCATTTAGACATGGAAGTGGTTGAAAAGGAGTGTCTACATTCTACTCTTCTACCAATTGTTGTTGTTGATCTGCTTATTATTTTCTTAATTCTACGATATATTATTATATTAATATGAATCTTCTAAGTAAATTCTTTAAAAGTGGTATTTGAGCTTTGATTTGGGCAAGTTTCTACAACGCAATTTTTTTGGATCTAGCATCTTGAGCACTAAAAGGTCGAAAAAACATAACTTGTGATCTGAGAAGAAATGAATTTTTTCATCACCGCAATTTTGTTCATGGAATTTTTTTAATAAAATTAAAAAATTAAAATAAAATAAAATAAAATTGAAAAAAAATTCTAGAATTGTTTTTACCTTGTGTAAATTAGTAGTCATTGGATTCGTCTCTGCGAGACATGTCCAACGGTATATTCTATTGGTACACTTTTTTGGGTCAAAAATTTTCACCCTTGTGCACATTAGCAGTCGTTGAATTCATCTTGGCAAGATGATCACAATGATATCATCTGTCGATACACCTTTTTTTAGGGGTTGTAACCCTCTGAGGATTTGTGAATGTTTGGGCCTAACACTCATGAATGCAAAAAAGGGAAATAAATTCCTAAAATTCCTCACAAGGATGACATGGAGTCTGTAACTTCTGATCCATATATTTTAGAGGCAGATCAACAACTGAAATCAGAGTTTCATGGCATGGTATAAAAATATGATCTCGATGCAGTTAAAGGGGACATCACAATGCTAAGAGAGGACTTGAATGGCGTGCAAGATCAATTGAAACCAATAATTAGTAAATTAGCCAAGTTTGCAGCTTAGCCATTGCAAAATAACCCTCCACCACTCCAGTTTGGTTCTCCTCCAAACAATCACAATGCCAATCCTAGTATGAAGTCATTGTTACCAAAAGTAGACTTGCACAAGTTTGATGATAATGATCCACTCACATGGCTTACTCAAATTGAAAAATTTGATCTACATTAGATTCCTTTTCACAAAAGGTGGTCATGGCCTCTCTATATCTAGAACCTGAGCAGTTCATTTGGTATCATTGGTTGTGTGTTCAAAATAAAAAGAAGGGTGTCACAATTTCATGGTTGGTATTTTTTGAGGAGTTGCAACTCCACTATCACAATGTCTCTGAAAACTACTTCAGTCAGCTAACCAAGTTGTGTCCAATCGGGACTATAAAGGATTAAATTCATCAATTTCAAAATCTCTCCTTATGTGTGGTGAACATCATTGAGAAAAATCTGACTAAGCTATTTTTGGGTGGCCTCAAAGATAGCATCCAATTGGAGGTTTGCATGTTTCATCCTAGTAATGTATCTAAATCCATATCAAGGCACACATGACTGAAGAAAAAGAGTTGATCAAATGAATACCTTTCACTAATGTTTATGAATTCACCTTCCCAACACCATCATTTTCATGGCCTACTAGATTGACACCTCAGCAAATTGAAGAAAAAACGTGCAAAAGATTGTGTTTTGACTACGATATCAAATAGAGCAAAGGACATCGATGTGTTGAAAAGAACTTGTTTTACATTGAAGGTACCAATGAGAATGAAGAATATGATGAGGCTTCATGGGCAGGTTTTGAAGAACCTAAGGATGAATCTGAAGATTCTCAACCTACTATTTCATGTCATGCACTTTTAGACATTAGTACTTCTCAAACTCTTAAGATGGTGGGTTTCCTGAAGAAACAGAAGGTGACTATGTTAATTGAATTTGGAAGTACACAACTTCATCAATAATAAGCTAGCTACTTATTTGAATTGTTTCATTTACCTAGCTCCAATATTCTAGGTCATGATTATTGATGGTGGTACCATCAATTATTCTATAAAATGCCATAGCATTAAGCTGATTATGGGAGACTACTTGTTAGATTCCCCTATGTTTTTTATTCCCATGGGAGGAGTTGACATTGTTTTACGAGTGCAATGTCTCACTACTTTAGGCACTATTGAGATAAATTTTTAGGAACTATTCATGAGGTTTAATTCAAAAGATAAGAACTTTGAATTACATGGATTACGGGCTAAATCTTCACAACTTGTTAGTTCCCATCAAATGATGAAGATTCTCAGAAAAGGTGTTGAGATATTTTTGGGATGCTTATTTTCTAGAGTGGTTCAACCAACCAAGGAGTCTACACATCCTAATTTGTAAAGGGTGTTGAATGACCATTATATTGTTTTTGGTGACATGCCAAAAGGACTTCCTTCAAACCATGTGTTTGACCATGCCTCAAGCTCATTCTTGAAAGTACACCACCTAAAATCAGACCCTACATGTATCCTTATGCCCAAAAGAGTGAAATTGAAAATATGGTACATGAGATGGAGGCATGAATCATCTAACATAGTCAAAACAAATATTCTTCACCTGTGGTCATGGTGCAGTAGAAGGATGACAATTGGAGGATGTGCCTAGACTACAAAAAACTCAACAAGTACACCATCTAAGATAAGTTTCATATTTCAGTAATTGATGATTTGCATGGTGTTGTTTATTTTACCAAGTTAGACCTTCATTTTGGGTATCATCATATTTGAATCTACGATGAGGACATACCTAAAACAACTTTCAGAACTCATAAAGGCCATTATGAACTTATGGTCATGCCTTTTGGCCTGACAAATGCACCATCTACATTTCATAGTTTGATAAATACTATTTTAGGCTATTTTTTAGAAAGATTGTATTGGTGTTTTTTGATGATATCCTTGTCTACAATAAAAATTGGGAAGATGAATTGAAGCATGTGAAATAGATAGTTTCAGTTCTAGAATAACATCATCTTTATGTAAACCTTCCAAATTTGTTTTTGGTGTCCAAGAGGTGGAGTACTTGGGTCATATTGTTTCACATGAATGAGTGAAAGTTGATCCTAAAAAAATCCAAGTGATGATGGAGTCATAGGTTCCCAAGACCCTCAAGAACCTTTGAGAATTTTTGGGGCTAATTGGTTACTATTGTAGGTTTGTCAAAAATTATGGTAGCATTGCAACCCCACTCACCTCTTTGTTGATTACATACTCCTTCTAGTGGACTAATTTAGCTACTAAGGCATTTGAACAGTTGAAAATGACTATGTTCACAACACCATTTTTGGCTAATCCTTATTTTTTTAAAACTTTTGTCGTGGAGTGTGATACATTGGATTGTGGCATGGGCATTGTACTCATGCAATAAGGTAGACCACTGGCATTTGAAAGTCACCAACTGAAAGGAAAAATAGGCTCAAACCAATCTATGAGAAAGAGATGATGGCTATTTTGCATGCAGTCAAGTAATGGAGAACTTATTTGATGGGTCATCACTTTTAGATAAATACTGATCATGACATCCTCAAATATTTTTTGGAACAACGATTGTTATCTAAAAAACAACATAAATGGGTGATTTAAAAGTTTGGCTATGATTTTGAAATGGTATATAAAAAAAGAAAAGAGAATGTGGTGGCAAATGCCCTCTCCCAACGAGATGAATTAGTTTAGGCATTGTTATGCGCCATGACCATGTGGCAGGAAAATTGGTTAGAGGAAGCAAGATCTTAATGGAATAATGAAAATGCTACCAAGGATTTGATTTAGACTCTTCAGCAGGGTTCCGATGAACCTAAAAATTTACATGAAAGGGGAATGCATTATGGTATAAAGATAGATTATACATATGTAAGCATTCTTTTCTCAAACATAAAATTCTTTAGGGACTTCACGCCTCACCACTTGGAGGTCACTGTGGATTTTTGAAAACATATGATAGAATCAAGCAAGATTTTATTTGGGAAGGACTCAAGGGGGTGTCTAGAAATATGTGGCTGAATGCATGGTATGTCAATGGAACAAAGGTGAAACCATTAAGACCCCAAGGTTTTTTCAGCTTTTATCCATCCCTTAGCCAACATTGGGAGGAGGTTTCCATGGATTTCATTACTGGGTTACCTTGGTTTGAGGGTAAATTTTTTATCATGGTAGTTGTGGATCGACTCATCAAGTATGCTAATTTTTTTTCCTTATCAAGTCATTTGTTGCTAGTATAGTAGCTTCTACTTTTCTCAATATAATTCAAAAATTGCATGGTACTCTGAAAATCATTGTAAGTGACTGAGATCCCATATTTACTAATATTTTTTAGACTAAATAATTTGCATGTTTGGACATCCAGTTGGCTCATAACTTGTCCTATCATCCTTAATTTAATGGTGAAATAGAGTTAGTCAACAAATGTCTAGAAAGGTATCTTCGTTGTTTTGTTTCTAACAATCAAGGCAAATAGGTTTATTCACTGCCACTTGCCGAATGGTAGTATAACACTTCTTTTCACACTAAATCGAATCAAAATTATTTTATTAAAATCAACTCAATAGTTTTACAAAGCTTTATTTATACACAATCATATGCCAATAATATTCCCTATATAATAGGGTTGGCATTATTGAATTATCTTAACAAATCTCACAATTATTATATGGGATTAACAACATGCCAAAATATAACATACATGAGGAATGTTCAAATCAACTAACTATAAATGACTAGCCTACCTACTGTGAGTAATTATATTTTACTCGCATTTATTTGACTATAGCGAATTAATTGCCCCTAGGTTAATCCTAATATTCCCCTCCCTTAATTCAGCATTATCTCAAGTGAACAAGAAATAAATTATCCGAATGCCTCAAAATTTTCTTGTGCAAGTGCTTTAGTGAAAACATTTGCACATTGTTGATCTGTCGAGAAATATTGGAGCTAGATGTTGTTCTGAACATGTTCGTGAATGAAATGTTCTTGCACCTCAATGTGTTTGGTGCATTCATAAGATACAAGATTGTGAACAAGCTTCGCTACTTCTTCATTGTCTACATAAAGGATTATTGGATGATTATGTGGTTTTCTAAATCCTTCAAGTATATTGTATGCATCTAATTCTGCTCACCAAAGTAACTTGTTGAATTATAACTAATATCATATAATATCGACACTTAATCCCTATATCCCATATTAACATCACCCTTTCGTCCCCTTAATTCAATTAATTAATTAATCCTAACAACATGAAATATCCCACTTTCCACATATTCATATTTTTCATAATATTCTAATTCCTAATTTACCCCACTTTCCACATAATTCCTAATATCTTAATTCTTTATTTACCTACTTTTCTAATCATGTGCTCCCAGCAAAAAGAAATTATAAAGGATTATAACCTATAGAACTTTATCCCTCCTCAAATTTGAAATTTGAGAGGGAAACTTCCCCTCCAATTGCTTCCAAAAAACCTATTTAATTGCAAGGGGCATCCCCAAGCATGAGATAGGAAAGGAGTCCAAGTATATGTTGTCTTCATTTATCTAGCTCTCATATCCTCTTGCATCCATTATAGCATTCAAGCATCCAAAAAAGCCATCAAACTATCCATCTTGAAGTCGTTGTCAAGCAATTCATAAGCAAGCAAAGTAGCATTGGAGAATCGGTTGGAAAATCTTGGAGGGAAGCCAAAGAGGAGCGAGGTGATGGTAAGAATCTGTTGATATTTCTAATTTATCCTTATATTCTCTCCTATTAATGTTCTTTGTGAGATTTGAGTTAGATTTAGTGTTATTTTGCATACTTAAATCTATTTGCTCAAATTTTACAAGGATTCATATACGTCTAAGCCAAATCACTTCACAAATAGCTCATCCTGTTGTGCAATATTCTGATTCTGTGGAGGACCTTGAAACACAAGTTTGCTTCTTGCTCTCCCATGATATCGGTCCAAATCCCAAAAAGAATACAAATCCTGAAGTAGATTTTATATCATCAATGTTCCCTGCATGATCTGAATACAAATATCTTGTCAAGAAGAAATTATCGATCTTCTTGTATTCTAGGCCAAAATACATGGTTCCTCTTATATATATCTCAATACTTGCTTTGTTGCTTTCTAGTGACTAACCTTGGGCTCTTATATGAACTATGAGAGATAACTGATAGCATAATTGATATCTAGCCTAGTATAAGTCAGGTAAACAAGACTCCCTATCAATTGTCGATATAGAGTTGCATTTACTTGTCGTGATAGATCTATTTGAGACAATTAAATTTTTGTCTCTATAGGTGTGGCAATTGGCTTGCAATCAATCATGTGAAACTTCTCGAACGTTGTCCTAACATATTTTAGTTGAGATACAAAAATGTAATTTTATTTTTTTCAAACTTCCAAACCAATACAATAATGCAAAAGCCCGAGATCTATCATGTCGAATGATCGATTTAGATCTTTCTTTGTTGACTCGATCATCTTCACTGAACTACTATTGATGACTAGATCATCAACATATACAACAACGATTACCATCTCCCCCCTCCTTACTATTTTAGGTAGAGAACATGATCATATGGAATCCTTTTGAATCCATGTTTCAAGATATGATCATCAATTTTGATATACCATGCCTTGGGACCCTGTTTAAGACCATACAGTGATTTCACAAGTCTATAAACTTTATCTTCTTTTCCTGTTATGACAAAACCTTCTAGTTGAGTCATGTAGACTTCTTCTTTTAAGCCTTCATTAAGAAAGACACTTTTTGCATCCATTTGATGGACTTTTCAACCAAACTATGCAGCTAGAGCAAAAATCATCCTAATTGTTTTGATCTTAGATGTGGGAGCAAATGTCTCCTCATAGTCAATGTCTTCTTTCTGAGCATACCCCCTTTACAACCAACCTTGCCTTGTGCTTATCGAGACTGCCATCTGCTTTATATTTTGACTTGAAAATCCATTTGCATCTGATGGCTTCTTCCCTAGTGGAAGGTCTACAAGCTGCCATGTTTTGTTATTCATCAACATGTTATATTCTGCATCCATGGCATCTTTCCAAAGTTTTGAGTGCAGGGCTTCCTAAACTGTAGAAGAGCTTAACAGATTCAACAATTGTACTCATTAAGGCCAAATTGACCTCTCCTCGAGCCATACTGCAAGTCCTTGGTCTAGTGGTGGATGTGTCTGGAACACCGGCCAATTTAGCATCTCTTATTGTACTTGTATACCATTTACGCATACGTTGAGTGGTTTCTGTGAGCGACGGAACTACACTTTTATTCCCATCATCATCATTGTCTTCTTTTGGAGGATTTCCATCTTCTACATTTTCTATGGGACTGATTGGTTTACTAGGTGACCCTATAGAAGGAGCTTTTGCTTCTGTCTTCTCAAAAAACTCAACATCCCTACTAGTGTATATTTGCCTGGTTTTTAAATCCATGAGTCTATAAGCAAGCACTTCTTCATTTTACCCTAAGAAGAAATACTTGTGTGCTTTCATGTCAAGTTTAGTCCTCTCCTTTTTGGGAATGTGTAGCGAGTAATAAATTTTAATGGTGGTTTTGGGTAGAAAAACGTAGTTTTGACAAGATCTAATTTTTAAACTAAATAATGAATAAACCACCAACCTTAGAATGGCAGATTGGTCAGATATGGAGCATTGTAATTTTTCAATTCCTTCCTCAAAGTGTTGTGCTTCATCATTTGGATTCCTTCACTATTTTTTTACTTTGCTCAACATACACTATTTTTATCCCAGCTTCAGCTTGTCGCATCCCAGGGAGTATGCCTTGATACAATTAGCTTGAAATGGACACCCCCACTCCAGCAAGAGTTTTCTTGTTTGTATTTTTAGATGATTTTGAATGATCAACAACCAATGCTCCAGGTGAAAGGAAAATGGTGAATCACACCTAAATGCTCCTCTAAACTCCTCAAGCTTGCCTATATGTTGAACGCCAAACTACAAGAGTTTTTTTGTTTTTTTAAGACTGAAAGAGTTGGATGACACAATAAAAACACAATCAAGGTTATCGCACAAATCATCCAACTATTTGAATGGGTTCTTTATAGCCTTCAACCCAAGATTTTTGCCCAGCTTGTATGTGCATAATAGCATGCAATGAATTATTATTGAGCTATGTATATTTTAGGGAGTGTGGATGCAAGAACATAGTTTTTGAAGAGGCAAGAGACATGAATGGATTCTTCCTTGCTCAATCTTAAAAATAACTTGTCTAACTCACATGTATAATGCCTACACCCCTCATAAGTTTAGAGATATTTTTTATCTGATACTAGATAAAACGAACCAAAATTATTTTATGAAAATCAAATTAATAGTTTTACAAAGCTTTATTTATACACAGTCGTATGCCAATAATACTCCCTATATAATAGGGTTGGCATTATCAATTTATCCTAACAAATCTCCCGATTATTATACGAGATTAACAATATGCCAAAATATAAAATATATGAGGGATGTTCACCAAAATATAAAATATATGAGGAATGTTCGAATCAACAAACAAACTATATATGACTAACTTACCTACAATGAGTAATTATATTTCACCCACTTACATTTATTTGACTATGTTGAATTAATCACCCCTAGGTTAATCCTAATATTAACATTGTATGGGTATCACCCCCCCATCCATCACTTTAACTTTGAGAGTGCATCCCAAGGTTCAAGTTGTTGAGGAACACATTCACCATCAATAGATTTTACTAGTTAGTTTGCAAGAGAATTTAGTAATGGCACAAAATAGAATGAAGCAGCGAACAAATCAACACTGTAGTGAGCGTCATTTTGACATAGGTGATTAGGTCTTTGTGCATTCGCAGTGATATAAGTATATGTTTTGAAACAACAAAAAAATGATAACAAATTATCACCTAAGTATTATGGCCATTATCAAATTTTGCAAAAAATTGGTAGTGTGGCTTACAAGTTGGACTTGCCCCCATCCACTCGCATACATCCAGTATTCCATGTATCTTGCCTAAAGAAAGTAGTTAGAAACAGAGTTTCCACTCAGACTAAATTATTTGAATTGGATGAAAAATGCCAAATCATTCTAGAGCCTAAAAAGACCCTTCACACGCATACTACACTACTACAAACTAGAGCAATTAAGGAGTACTTGATCAAATGGAATAATTTGCATTCTAAAGATGCAACATGGGAAGATGAAATGTTCTAACAACAACATCTTGATTTGATTCAACGTTGAAGACAATGTTGTTCTGAAGGGGAGAGGCATGCTACACCCTTAACCTAGTGTATCTAGGAATATATGTGGCCAATTTGTGACTTACATACATTCATATTATCTTATCACATTTCTTGATGTTTTTAGTATGATCGGCCTATAGAATAACCATGGCTAAGCAGATATATATAAGAGGTAGTGGTTAATCTTTTATCATCGTATTACGAATTATGTTCTTATTAAATTGTTGTGGAAGTTACCCCCTCGAAGTGTCTCAGTGATAATATTCAACTGTTCTGCTCTTCTACCAAATGTTGTCGTTCTATTTATTTTGTTCTTAATTCTACGATATATTACTATTGATGCGAATAATGTAAATAATTTCATTACATTTTAACATTAAAAAAAGAAAATTAAGAAGGATTTTAGGATGAAGATGACAAAGTAGCCTAAAATATAATGCAAAAATCAATGAATATCTTCTTGAATGGAGATGACAAAGTAGCCTAAAATATAATGCAAAAATCAATGAATATCTTCCCTCACAAGCTATGTATTGTTGAATAAATACTATAACTTCTGGCCAAAATAAAGGAAGAGAGGCTTTCAAAATTCTATTACCCATATCAATCACAAATTCTTCAAGCTAAATAAAAACATCCTTACATTGGTTCCCTTTGGGTTTCACTACTAACCATCATTCACTTGTAGCTTGCATGAATACATGACCCATCTATTCGTATATATATAGAGGGATTGTTCACAATGGCCTTCTCGACTCTTTTTCTTATAGGCATTCAATATAAAAGCAAGGAAGAATCAGAGATATTCATCTACATGACTATGCTTTGCACCTAATGTGGTCCCAAACATATTCATCTACATGAATATGTTTCGCACCTAATGTGGTACCGTGACAATAGATTTAAAAAGCATCCTAATTTTATTATATTTTATTCATCTCACGATATGCCATTACGTCAAAGCGATGGATATAATATTTTTCAGATATCCCAAACAAGAAACTAGCTAAACACCCCATGCACTTTGGTTGACAAAACCGCAATAAACAACGAGGTATTTCAACATTATTCTTCACACTTAGTATTGTAATTATGTCATCCTTGAAGAATCTCCAATAGTTGTGACAACACAAGGTCTCACTCTTAAAGATTTCTAACAATTCTTTTGTTGCATAGCACTTTTGTTCTACAACACGAGGTTCCACACTAAGATTTCTAAAAGACTTTTGTTCCTAACACCATTGTCAAGACATTTTAGTTATTGCAAGTACACAAATCAGAGCGGAAAAGCAGGGGCAGCAGAACTAGACAAGCCCACAAAGATTCCTAGAGATTGAATGGAAACCTACCTACCGTGCCAGCCCCAAAGAATCTCGATCTACTCCACCAGAATCAAAGTCCTATACCACTCTGTCACACTACACAAACTGATTCCTTTCCCCTAAAACCTAACCCGCATCAATATAAAAATTAATAAACACGTAGATGAGGCTATCAACGGTATTTACATGCATTAAGAAACGATTTACAATGAGCATCATTAAAATCCGTAGTAAATTTTTGGTAAACTCGACAGCAGATGCATCCCTGGGCATTGGAGTGCGTTGGATCAGTATTGGGTAACAACCCAACACATGACAACACAACTGGCCTGAGGGCACATTATACAAAGGGGCCATTTCAGGCCCATGGCTGCAGGTTTCTAAGCTTAACAACATCAAAAAAACGAAAGAAAACAAAACAAAGCATTTAAGAATTGGCCATGTCGTGAATATCTGCATCATCTTGATCGTTTACATCCCCCTCTCCATCAATGGCGTCGTCCTGGTCCACGATTTCCAGGCCTTGTCGTTCATCCCAATTTTCAACAGGTGTACAATTATACCTGTGCTCGGTTTTCCAGTCCAAAGCCTGGCATGCCCGGGAACAGTAGTTCACAGACCCACATGCCGAACACCTTCTGAATTCATGTCTTCTCGTCTCGGGCCTCCCACATTTTGAATAACAACAGAGTCTCAGACCCCGCACAGCGGGTTGCAATGCGAACCATTCCACAAGGAATGTGTTTATGGTGTGAACCTTCACAGGCCATCTACTGCTTTTCCTGAGTTTATCATAGACGCATAATATTGCTTCCTTTGCATTGGCCTGCACCAGAAATCTGCGGCCTTCCTGCACATTCTTTTTCACGCCGTAGCCGTCCTGCAAGCAATGGCCAAGCTCTCTCATGGCGTCAATGTGGCCCATGGCGGCCGCTTTGGCGCACAGCACCACCCCGGCTCTCAGCATTTTGTCCTTCCGCGATCCTCCGCTGCCGTTGAACTGAATTACACCCAGAGAATACAGCGCCCAGGGGTGCGATGCGCTCGCGGCTTCCGCCATTAATGCTACGCCTGTTACTCTGTTAGTCAAGCAATAGAATTGAATCTGCGTACCAAATAAAAAACCTGTCAACAAAATATCTCAGCCCAAGCCGTTCTCTAAATGCAATTCTTCCACTTTAACTAGGGAAAATCTTTCAAATCGAAAGTTCAATAAGTATTTCTGATCAAAGGTGAATTGCTAAAAAATCATTTTGAATGCTCTCTGGGGCGGAGATTTTTTTAATCTGACCAAAATTAACAGCAAGAAGAACAACATTCAGCCCAAAAAAGAAAGCAGTGGCAAAGAGACAAACTCAAACTTAACTTTCCCATTTTTCTCTTCCACCAGTTTTCCCTTCTTCCAGTGTCTTGGGTCCCAATCCCATAGAATTGAAAAAAAACTCAAAGATTGAGAGACAGTTAAGATTAAACAGCAGGTGCGTTTCCCATTGACTGACGTTTACGCACAGGCTTTTTAACACTTTTGCATATTGGTGAGTATTAAGCAGCATCCCTTCAACGCCATGCACTGACTGTTTACTTTCAGGTTTAAGAGACTGGTCCTGTTTATTTTAAACTAGCCATACTGGTCCTGTTTATTTTAAACTAGCTATACTTTCCCATTCCATTAACCTACTCTGGTGCTCATTTGCAGAATTAAAACATTTCTTCTTTTCTTTCTTCTCCAAGCAAATGCTCATTTGTAGACATTAAAACATTTCTTCTTTTCTTTCTTCTCAAAGCAAAGCATTAAGAACAGGAATGGTTAAAACCCCTTTGAACTTACCATGCCAAGCATATAACGGGCTTCAGGATTGCCCGCCTCTGCACAAAGTCTCAAATATTTGTGCGATTCTTCGCTCCATTTTGAAGCCTTTACTGTTAGAGCACCCATTGACGCATGAGCGAGCACCTTCTCATGCGAGGCCGCCGAACAAAACCTCTTGCATCTGTAAAAACAGAAGAACAATGCGTTCATACCCTCATTTTTGATTCAACATTTAACAAAAAGAGAGGGGACACAAGCAGCAGAGGATAATACTCAGAAGGGGGGAAAATACTACATACGCAAGCTTTGCATTGACAAGATCCAGCGGCGAGGTTGCAGAAGAGCCGAGAGAAACCATAATGGAAATGAGGAGATCGTCAGGAAGGGCATCGAAAGGATTCTCCTTAACGAACTTCGATATGAACAAGGAAAATGCTTCAGGGGACATCAATCGTCGTTTCTGCCGGACAGGCAAGCTTATCCCTTCGTCAGAGGACGGATAATTTGCTCTTCTGGTACGCATTATCTCGTTCGGCCAAACCCTAACACACTCCAAGTCTCCAAGTTCGAAACAGGGGCAGAGACAGGCTTTAATTCTTGCGGTGGTAGACAACATCCACCATAACACACCGTGTCAGCCAAGAAAGGGACTAAAAAAACGCCAGTCAAAGAATTAAACCGGCGAGTGCACTGCACTGGTGTGGAAAACGGAGTGCAGACTGCAAAACGGTTGGAGTAGCGGCAGGCGTGTCGGCCTTGACGGCGACGTGATAAAACAATAAGAGGAAAGAGCATCAAATGCTTTACTTTTTGGTCACGCACAATTCGTTGCGCAACTGCCTTGGATTCCAATTTCCAACCCCGCCGTAGAAAAAAAATACGGTTCAGGCGGACCGAAGTTATTTCCTCTTCAAAGCTATGCCGCTCTTTCCATCTAACAACCTGTTAACGCCTGGAGAAGCGTGCTCAAGTCTCGGGAATCGTGACTCGTGATTTTTTTTTTTTTTTTAAGCTCGCAGTCTTTTTCCAATCAACGCTACCAAAATTTGACATTCAGGGCCCGATTTCTAAGCCGCAAAAACCCCTGCAGACACCAAAGAATAATGCCACTCGCTCACATAACTTTCCTTCACCTAAATCAGTTGAAAAATAAAATTTCTTCACCTATAAAGTCATCAAAGGCTATAAAGTCATGAAAGGCTAAAGTCATGCGTCTCTTTACGTCTCTCAAAGACTCGGAGAAAGCAAAAGTGAATCGGCATCCTTGAAACCAAACACAAAAAAAGGCAGAAAGACCTCATCAAAACATAAAAACAAAGATAAAATCCGTGAAAAGCGAACGCAAATCACATTCAATCCAGTCACCAAACCCACATGTCATCGATAAAACCGTCCATGCTGTAATAAATCGGCATTTATTCCGAAATCCTTCCGAGAAGTAAAACAACAAAAACACCAGCTTAAAAAGATGCTGCTACCGTTTTCGTGAAAAAAATTTAGACAAATCAGCGGCGAAGAACCTACCAAGGATAAATTTTTGTCACCGAAATTATTAAGGATAAGATCCGGTTCGAATCCCAAACGGACAAAGGTCGGTCATCCATTACTCTAGTTGATCAACAAAACACTTCATGTGCACTAGAATTCACACCTACGTGCGAGAAGGCGTCTAAGATAATCCTGCCTGTAAAATCGCGTAAGATCTGGTGAATCATTCAAAGTAAGATAATTACACCCATTTGAGGTCAGTTACGGCACAACTGGCGTGCTGGCTAGGCCGTTAAACTGGAAAAAGAAGCCAAACGTCGCATTATTCCAAAGAAAATAATCGTATAGCACAAACAAGCCGTTTCTGGCGATTCAGTTAATCAACCACTTGGAAAACTTTCGAACCATAACCACTCCACACGAACTATTTAAAATTTGACCCAAAAAAAATAAAAGTAAAAAATGTCGGGAAACGGGCAGCAACACTGGAGAAGAATTCCAGCGCCAGATCGCACCAAAAAAACGAAAAAAAATACCTGAACTTTGACGAAACTGCGAATCCATCCATGCGCCCAAGCGACTCGAACCGCAGACCGCACAAACGCAAGTAGGAAGCCAAAGGAATCGCCCCGCCGTTTCCATCCCAAAGTCCTGAAGCGAAAGGAAAATGACCGCAGACGATCCACGGTCGCCCCTCTCGACGGAGAACACGCGGAGGCACGGCAGCCGTCCGATGCGTACACGGGATCTGATTCGGAGTCGGTTGACTGTTGCTAAGCGTACCGCATCTCTCCGTTCCGTTTAACAAATGATGACGTGGTGCTGTGTCGGTCAAAGCGCGATGGGTCAAAACTCGAAAGCAAAAGCAGGCAGGCCCCAAACGGCGTTTACCACAAAACGGTCGCTCTCGGTGTGTCGGTCAGTGGGAGTCACGTGGGGCCCACGCCCATCACGAATGAATCGCCACCGTTAAAACTACAGCATTCAAATATTTTCATCTGTGACTCTGCTCGCGCCTCTAAACGCCACAAACAGTGCGGCCGTCCGAAGAAGGGAAGCCGACAGTAGGGTCAGTTTCCGTTGACCACCGCTGCAAAAATAGTAATTATATCTTTTCGTACGATAACAATGGGACACCATTATTCCCGCCGTTTCCACAAAATCATCTAATTATTATTTATTATGGGGGGGAAAATTTGTTATAACTATGTTTTCTTGACACCCATAATTACATTGGGATGCTCTTGTTTCTTTTTTTTAATACATGTTGATGGGGCACTTAACGTTTTATATATCTGGGTATTATGAAAGGGTGCATAGCTAGACCCCTCTCTATTAAGGTATAAATTATGGGAGATATTTAATATATTGAAGGTGATGTATAGGCGACGTCTCATTTAAGGTTCGTACAGAACGATTCAAAGTGGGCTCAAATATTTATCGTATGCACTTTTGTTGCAATCGAAGTTCATAATGATATTTATTTTTTTAATACTATATTATATGTTGAATCGTTGAATATAAGTTAACGCACTTGAAATTTATTAACATATCTAATATGATATTGAGTTTACATTGAAATTTATGGTGCCATCGAGGGATAGCGTTTGAAATTTGACTAGGTAGTGCATAATCGACTCGAAATTTTGACTTACATGTACACTAACAGGGAGAAAAAGTTCGCTTGTGTCAACGTTGTGCTTTTTCTGAAACCACCCATTTTGCTCGTGTGGAGCCTAGCCACCTATCCAAGTATAATTATGAGAGATACTTAATATGATGAGGTTAAGGGTGCCTAGTTAAAGGTGCATGTTGAGTTATCACTCACACAAAGTTAAAAAAAACACTGATAATTATGTAAAATTAGTTGTATTAAATTAAAAAAAATTGTTTTATTATTCATGTTAGATGTTTATGTCAAATCACTTTATCCAATTAAAAAAAAAAAATGCCTTATTATTTCTAAATTGGATATCTATGTAAAATCACTTCTATCTATCATATGAAATAGTGTTTTTATGTAAAACAAATTATTCAATTAAAAAATATTGTCCTATTATCTCAAGTTGGATATCTATGTGAAACCACTTATATCCAATAATGATAAACTTCACTTATTATATCAACTTAGATATCTATGTAAAATTTGTTGTATCTATTTTATGGGAAAGTGATTTCACATCAACAATTAATACATCTACTCACAATAAATTGTAAATAAGTTTAATTGGATATAAAATAATAAAATTCAGTGTAATTGCATAAATAGTATTTTAATATAGTAATAAATAATAAGAGGGGGTTTCAGAAAGAATATCGTATTATGTTATTTGTTGTAAATTTCGAGACAATCATCAGAGACATGTAACATAGAGCAAGTTCATACAATGAGGCAAACAGAACCTGGAAAAATCAAAGTGAACTAAGTTGTTCCCCAAAGTTATCAATGCACTCTGCTAATAATGTCAGTGCACTCTTTCGGTACCATCGGTACACTCTTATGGACCCATCAAATTCTAGTTATAACAACTATCAAATATAGTTAAACTCTCCTTTATTAAAGTATAAATTACGAGAGTTATTCAATATATCGAAGACGATGACTCACCTAAGATCTGTGCATGATAACCCAAAGTGTGCTCAAAGCTATAATCATTATTAAAAATGTTCATTGTATGCAATTTGTATATGCACTATGCTACAACTGAAACCCATAGTAGCATTCCCTTTTTTGTACTATATTAAATATGTTGAATCTTTGAGTATAGGTTAACACACTTGAAATTCATAAAGATATCTAATATAATATTAAGTTTACTTTAAAATTTATGGTGTCATTGAATAATCGAGGTTTTGACTCTATATGTATACAAATAGGCGGAAAAAGTTTGCTTATGTCAAAAAGTTGCACTTTTCTAGAACCACCCATTTTTCTCATGTGTGGAGCCTAATCATCTATAAAGGTATAAATTATGAGAGATGTTCAATACAATAAGGGTAAGGGTGTTCAGCGAAAACAGATTATATTCTAAATGCATGCTTACTCAACATGTTAGAATCACCCACTCAAATTTAAAAAATACGTATAATTATGTAAAATTAGTTGTATTCAATTAAAAAAATTGTTTTATCATCTCATGTTAGATATTTATGTCAAATCACATTATCCAATTAAAAGAAATTGACCTTATTATTTTAAGTTGGATATATATGTAAAATCACTTCTATCTATTCTATGAAAAAGTACTTTTATGTAAAACAGTGTATTCAATTAAAAAATATTGTCTTATTATCTCAAGTTGGATATCTATGTGAAATCACTTGTATCCAATAATGATAAATTTCACTTATTATCTCCACTTGGATGTCTATGTAAAATTAGTTGTATCTATTTTATGGGAAAGTGGTTTCACATCAACATTCAATACATCTATTCATAATTGTAAATAAGTTTAATTGGATATAAAACATTAAAATTAAATTTAATTACGTAAATAATATTTGAATGTAGTAATAAATAATTAGAGAGGGTTTAAGAGGAATATCGCATTATCTTAATGCTTACAAATTTAGAGAGAATCACTAGAAATATGTAACAAAGAGCAAGTACATATAGTGAGGCAAACATAACCCATAAAAATCAAAGTGAATTGAAGTTATTCCCCAAAGTTGTCAATGCACTCTTTTTGGTACCATCGGTGCACTTTCATGGAACCTTCAAATTTTAGTTATAACAACTGTCAAATATAGTTAGACTCTCCTCTATTAAAGCATAAATTATGGGAGTTATTAAATACATCAAAGGCAGTGACTCACCTAATATTCGTACATGATGATGCAAAGTTTGCTCAAAACTATAATCATTATTAAAAATGTTCACTGTACACACTTTCCATATGCACTATGTTCATTATTAATAATATTCGTTTTTTTTTACTATATTAAATATGTTGAATCTTTGAGTATAGGTTAACACACTTGAAATTTATAAAGATATATAATATAATATTAAATTTACTTTGAATTTATGGTGCCATTGAATAAAAAATTTAGGTAATGTATTTGAAATCTAAATTTTATGTTTTATTACATAATGGACTTGAGGTTTTGACTCAACATGTGTACAAACAAGCCTTTATCATGAAAAAAGGTTTGTTTATGTCAGGGGGTATCGTACTTTTCTAGAAGCACTCATTTTTCTCATGTGTGGAGCCTAACCATATTTCAAGGTATAAATTATGGGAGATGCTCAATACGATTAGAGTAAGGGTGATTAGCTGAAGTAGACTATATTATAAATGTATGCTTATTCAACATGTTAGAATCACCCACTTAAAGAAAAAGATATAGATAACTATGTAAAATTAGTTGTATCCAATTAAAAAATATATTTTATTATCTCATGTTAGATATTTATGTCAAATTGCTTTATCCAATAAAAATAAATTAACTTTATTATTTCAAGTTGAATATCTATGTAAAATCACTTATATCTATTTTATGAAAAAGTGTTTTTATAGAAAATGAATTATTCAATTAAAAAATATTATCATATTATCTCAAGTTGGATGGATATCTATGTGAAATTAGATGTATCCAATAATGATAAATTTCACTTATTATATCAAGTAGGATATCTATGTAAATTCAATTGTATCTACTTTATGGGAAAGTGATTTTACATCAACATTTAATACATATACTTACATTATATTATAAATAAGCTTAATCATATATAAAACACTAAAATTAGATTTAATTATTAAAATAATACCACAATGTAGTAATAAATAATGAAAGAGGGGGTTTGAGAAGATTATCTTATTATTTTATTTGTCACAAATTCGGAGACAATCACTAGAAACATGTAACACAGCAAGTCTAGACATTGAGGCAAAGATAACCTAGAAAAATCAAATTGAACTGAAGGTACTCCCCAAAATTATCAATGCACTCTTCTAGTACTATCAATATAATCTTCTAGTACCATCAGTGCACTCTTCTAAAATCATCAAGTTCTAGTTCTATCAAGTGTCAAAAATATAAAATCTAATTTGATGATCTTATTCCTAAGTTTCATGGTTTTGAAAATTTTACTTGCTTTTCTAGAATTTTACATAGTTCTTTAAGAAATCAGTCTCCTTCTTCAAAACCTTAATCAATAATAACACTTAGAAACACCATAAAAATGGGGGATTTATTTGAGGGCTTATGTTATCCCTCAATTGTTATTAGGCCCTTAGGATGCTTGTACAAATTTCACAATCAACACACTAAGTACAATACATGTTTATCAAATAATCCAATCACAATCAACACACTAAGTATAATACATGTTTATCAAATAATCTAGTAAATGCAGGGCCTAGTTCTATATTAATTTTCATGCTATAAATATCCATAATAAAGAAATAAATGTTTAACATATGCTTGAATTATTGTCTAAATCTTTGAAATAATCGCTTTCATAATAAATTCTTTTAATTCAATGTGTGGTTAGTCCTTGTCCGAAATGATGTCCTATGTGCACTCATGTATTACATATGTATTTTTAGGCTTCTAAAATTATGATCCTATTAGCATGTGTGCTAATATTTAATTAGGGGAAAGGTCAAAAAATCATAAATATAGCACAAGGGAGATCCAAAAAAGTGTCACAAGGACCCTTCCTAGAATTGTATAGTGTAAGGTTACATGAAAAAGCCCATAAACCAAACAAATTAGGGAGGGGATGAGAGCTAAAGAAATGATGATTAATATTACATGGGACACCCTGAAACATGAGGAAAATGTATTGATAAAATCTTAATACACACCAATAATTGATAAACATAGAAATATTCTAGAATAATGCAATTCTGTAACTGATAATTAACCCTATAATAGACATACATGTAAAAATAGTTATATCCAATTAAAAAAGTCTTCTACCAAGTACTAAAAAGGTACATTTTTGTTTTGCACAATACAATGTACCATTTCCATGATAATCATGTTTCTCCTTTCCACTACTCCATTTTTTTTATGGAGTGTAAGGAGTTGTATATTGTTTGCGTATACATTCATGCATGTAGTATGCCTTGAATTATTTTGAGATGAACTCACCTCCATTGTCAGATTTGATTGATTTAAATTTTTTACTTGATTGTTTCTCAACCAAATCTTTCCATGAAACAAAGTTAGAAAAGAATTATGATTTATTATTTAAGAAATACACCAACATTTTCATAGAAAAATCATCAACATTCAACAAGAAATAAATTGCTCTAGATACTTTACAAGTTTTCATTAGACCATGTAAATATGCATGAACCGATTCCAACACACCTTCTACCCTCCATGTTTTACCAGTAGGAAATGGATGTCTAATCTATTTACCTAATTGACACCCTGTGCAAATATTTTGACTTTTTTGTATGGATGGAAGTCCATTCATCATTTTAGTGTTGCTTAATAAATTAAAATAATGGTAACTAAGTGACCATATATTTCATGCCAAAGAGTAATAGTATGGTCAACTAATGATAATACATGTTCTTTTGTTGTTTCAAGATCTATGAGTTTGTGTAAACCTCTTTCCCTGATGCCCATAACAATTAATTTATCATCGAGTGTAGTTATTATACATATATTTCCTTCAAACTTTACAGTGATACTCTTATTTTTTATTATCTCATTTATATATAGTAGATTCTTATTTATATTAGGTACATATCTAACATCATAAAATGTATATCTTAAAACATTATTTAAAGTGGTTTGAACATCTCCACTACCTCTAACAAAATGAGTCCAGCCATCACCCAAGGAAACATATTATTTGCTACTATTATCCTCAATGAAATCATATACCAATATTTGAAACACATGTAATGTTAATATGTTCCCAATTTGAAGTACCAAATGCATGACTTGATGAATTGGTTATTGTAGGAAAATGCATTAGGTGCTTCCTCTTCAGCTTCTTCTACAATATGAACATACTTATGCTTCTTTTGTGAATTAGCCATATCTTGTTGTTGTTTATGACAATCTTTCTTGAAATTACCAAGTTACTTATAATAAAATCATTTCCATTTATACTTATTAGAAGTACTTACATTTATTTTAGAGGTATGTTTTGTAGAATTGTTTATATTCCATTATTTTCCCTTACCCTTTGAATTTTATATGAATGCACTTTCTATATAAATTGATGTTGAAGCAACTAAATGTTCTTGCCTCCTTTGTTTATGCATGATAAGTGTAGACAACTTCTAAAAATCAAGGGTTTGTGTCTTTGTGATCATGTAAAGTGACTTAACAAATGAGTCATATGACAACAAGAAGTTATGCATTCCTAGAGAAATCAGGTCTTGCTCATCTACAAGCTTATCTATTGAGTTTAATTGATCACAAATGTCCTTTAGTTACAATAAGATTTTAGAGAACCAACATCTTATTCAAAACCATAATTTTTAAAAAATACAATACCCTTCCAACTTTGGAAGCCTGATATTTAGCTATAAGATGTTTCCATAAATCTAAATCAATAATGGCATTCCAAACATTTGATATTAAATTGTCAGCTCTTGAAATTTTTAATAATATCAAAGATTCTCTATGATGTTTATAATAGTCATAATGCTCATCATCTAGCCTTGTTTATTTTGAAAGTACAATTCGATTAATATTTTGATACTCATGTATAATAAGTATCTTATAACTCCATAAACTAAAGTTTTTCCTTGTCATTTTTTGAGAATCTGGTAACAATAGTTATTGTAAACTAGCCATTCTAACCTATTTTTTCACTAAAACAATTAAATTGGAAAAACTATAAAGGATTTTACAAAATTATCTTTTGAAAACTGACCCTACACTAAAATTGGACAATGCTACCAGTTATCAATAATAAATTCTTTAATTTTTATGAGAAGTTAAATTATCTATCTTCCAAAAAATTGCCTAAAAAAGATGGAAAAAATTAAATTTCAAGTTATACAAACTCTTTGACCAAGATTATTTTTCATACAATTTATCTACCCAAACTAAATAATACTACAAGTTTTTAGAGTAAAACATCTTTTTTTTTCACCAAATACAGAATTAAATTATTTTTCAAGTCTCTATAGACAATACATTTTTCTTTTTTCTTTTTATAGAAATTTATGTTTCCCTAATTTGTATTAAAAGTGAGAACTTATTAAAATTTTACAAACTTTCATTGTTGAATTAAAAAAAACTTGTGCATATATAGGAATGGCATCCTCCTTAGTCAAATGCTTTGCTTATTAAAGATGTACAACTTAGAATGGTGTTTCTCTTGTCTCTCCAGATCAGAAACCATAAAGAAAAATGAAAAAATATCAAATATCAATTATTTAGATCACAACTGCATCACACCTTTGCACAATTGCATCACACGTTTACACAATTATATTAGGCATGTGCTACTTTTATAAGGATGAATTATGCCTCTCTTATATGAATCATTATTACAATCACCTTATACAATAGACCAACACCTTCCTCCTTCAGAGAATCATTAGAATTTGGATCCCATGCCTTTCTCTAAGAAGTAGGCTCTCACCTTCTTTTATATTTGTTGGAATGACACACATAATAGATAATGGATAGTGCCTCTATCTTTCTCTTGGCAGTGCCTAGATCTCACAAGAATGAATACCAATTCCTTTTTATCTATCTATGTCTCACATGAAATTCTCAACAATTTACTTATTTTACCAGATGGTCTCTCACACTAGGTATGTGATCTCCAGGCTTCCTCCCTAAGCAAATATCCTCCCTTATAGCCTTTTCTACTAATCTAACCCAACCCGAGATCTAAATACACTAAGCCTATAAAGAATCTTAACACTTATCTATAATGTATCCATAGTACATTTAAACTATTTAACACTCGTTATCTAGCCTTGCCTTAACAATTGAGCCCTATTTGTCTCCTAGACATACACATAATTGTGCCCATTTTGGACAAGTCCATATCCCTACATGTTTATCTATTATATATTTTTGGGTCCTCTACATGTTGTCCTTTAACTTACAACTTAACCCTTCCCATTTGCATTTTTCAAAAGTTAGTACACATGAGTTATCCTATAATAAAAGGTCTTTCCAATCCATTTGGATAATCATGAATATAGTATCTAAGAATCAAGAGAGAAAATATAACATTTGTCACACCTAGGGCCGAACATAGGGCCAAAATTATCCATTAAATTTTATATACATTTGTGACACTTATCCATCATAGTCTCTCTACATTCCCTTGTGCCAAAGGAGGGTAATTATAATTCAGTGGTTGCATTGATCACTTTCATAAAAAAGGAGTTTGAAACCCTTATTCAAGATACTTAATCCACACAACACAAAATTACATGGAGTTATAATTCTGAGCATGTGAGATATGTATTTTTACAATACTACTTTGGTGGTTTCTTAACTCCATTATTATTGTTTTGCTTTAAAGTGTGTAAGCTATGCCATAGTGAAGTTTCAGTCATACATCATATTCTACCCTACACATTAATAAAGTGAAGGTAAAATCATAACTAAGAAGATGCAAGACATAGGTACCAACAATCCCAAACTGATGAACCTATAGAGATAAGATGGGTGTGTCAGGATTGTTACTACTGGGTGTATACAAGACATGCTTATACAATTATCGGCTTGTCTTCAAGCATAGTGCAGGTCTAAAAATCTAGGATCAAATCAAACATTATCAACATAGTTAAAACATAGTTTCAATTTATATAATAATCAAGGTGCATACATTTATTAACCTCTTTATCAATTCATTACATTAATTTAACTTATATTTATAACACTTGGGCTTATCTTTGTATTCAACCATATCAAGTAGGTCTTAATTATGTATTTTAGTTGTATATGTTTAAACCAACTTAGTTGCAACATGTTTATTACTATTTTATGTAAAAATTAAAATTAGGGTAAACAAAAATCTGAAAGCGATAGAGATATTGTTTATTGTGTTAAGTAATCATGTTAAGCTATATAGATCTACCTTTAAATATGTATTGCTTATTACTCATTTATATGAGGTGTACATATCTTAAATGTGTGCATGGATCTGTTTATGTTATTTTTAACACATATTACATCAAATAAGTACATTTTATACATCACCATATATGACTTTGATTTAGGCCTTTTTATTGAGATTAATTGATTTCTTCTATTTTATAGATTTGGTACTTGATTTCTATTTGCAATGACCTTAATCTAAGCCACTCATTTCATTTTTATTGTTATGTCTCATTGGATTTGACCACTTGATTGTTCATCCAAATATTAGAACTTACATTAGTCTTCCCAATGATGATAACATATTTATCAAGACCTTTTTTCATAACATGCATTAATTTCTAAGGGAAAACTATAAATGTTTAGAATCCTCTATATACACATAATATTTTCAAGCTTATATCACTTACCGACACTTTGTATCTTGCAGGAACCTGTTGAGTCTCAATTTCTCTGAGTGCATGTCGTAAGGGGTGCACCAAGAAAGGGGTGGGTAGACACTGGTGCTTCATAAGATTGTTGTCCTTTTTACCACTTACCATCTACACACTTGTCTCATAAAACTATTTAACCTAAGCTTATTCTTCTCAGTTGTACCCAGTCCAATCATTTATCACATCATTATCCTCCTATTCCTTGCCTTATCCCCATTTTGACAGTTAGTTGTACTAGGTCGATTAGGTCGACCCTGTATAGTTTTCAACCTCTAATTACTGTACAAGGTTGACTAGGTCAACCCTATACTATTTTGGGGTGTTTATCACTTTGGAGCTTGTTAGCCCTTTGGATGACATAGCTTGGGACCTAGTGAATTATCTCCCAAAAACATATAGGGTTGACTAGGTTGACCCCGTATAGCTGACATATTTAGAAGGATTTAGGGTAAGATCCATATATATATATATATATATATACATATATATATATATATACACACATATATATATATATATATACACACACATATATATATATATACATATATATATATATATATATATATATATATACATATATATATATATACAAGTTCACTTCTAACCATTTGATAAGAGAGAAGTGAAGAAGAATAACTGTAAACAAACATATGCTTATTGACCATTCTACTTAAGGAATAAAGCTTAGGGTTCTATACTTTCTTTGGAGATACATATATTATCTTGTGGAAAAGTTTTTTGGATGCATAGATAGGTTGTGTATCCTAGAGCTAATTTGCCTTTGTTATCCTTACATACCACAATAATCTCTTGCAAAGCACCTTGGCCATGGGAGAGATTGAGGCTCAATGGGTTCATCTTCAAAGGTAAGTATTCCTAACTTTATTTCTCCTTTGTAAGAGTAGAATGATCATGCCATTATGCTTCTCTTCCATGCATTATGATTCCATATAAATTGATGTGAGTATATGTATTCTTGCATGTTTAGTTTAGTTTATTTTGTTTCTAACCCCCACTTTTATGCCACAAGCTTTGGTGAGCACTAGATTAGATTTACTTTCTTGTTATTAAAATAAGTGAAATATCAAAACTTAGGACTCCCTTAGGATTTTTACATGATTTTGTTAGTCTGGATACTTTGAAACCCTCTTTAACATAGTGTATTGTGATAAGTGATCCACTAATTAGGTCTATCAGATCCCTAACTTGGTCATGTTCTTGCTTAACAAATGTATTCCCAATCAGAAGCGTAGGTATGCTCTATCTTTTATGAGATAAGATTGATTTATAAATATGATGCATTTATGATTGCATACATTCTAGTGAACTCAAAGTGAACTAACCCTTACAAGATTTGTTCACTTATTTCATTTTTTTCATCATTATCTTTATCATATATTTTCCATACTAGGTCAACTACATTGACCCAAATCTAATTTTTTATTTACAAATTTTTAGGTATAGGTTACTAGATTGACCCAGTTGACCTAGTATAGGTTTTTAACTTTCTAGACTTCTAGTCTAGACTCAACTCAATCTACCTAGTATAGTTTCCAAACTTTCAACTATCTTGTTTAGCATACTAGGTCAACCCAATCGACCCTGTACAATATAGGTACTCAACAATAGGTTCTTGTAGAGCTTGATTGACCCAAGTGACCTAGTTAGTAGGGTTTACAATCATTCCACAAGGTTTTATGATAACATTCTTCCTTATCTACATCTCTGATCCACCAAGGTTTATTTTTATCCTTCTATTCTTTCTTTATAGTCTTTCCTTTCATAGTTTGCAGTCTTCAAAACTACCCTTGTATAGTCAACTAGATTAACCCTATTGACCCAATTTTGTATTATGTGTTGTCTAGATAATTAGGTTGACTCTGTTGATCCTGATCATTTTCAGACCTTGATTTCGTAGTACAAGATCGACCTTGTCAACCCATTCTATATTTTGTGCATACACTGTCAAGTGTATCAACATTGTACCTTGTTTTAAAGTTGAAATTAACCCTTTTATGCTAATAATTAGCTCACACTTTCACTTCTTGTTGTTTGCATGATTAGAATATATCATATAGTCTAATTGGGTGGATTTTCAATTAACCATTTAGTTTTACTATTTTCTATTTATGCACACACAACCAAATCACAAAATATAAACAATCATTTTAAAATTTAACTACCCAAGGCCAACCTACTTGGATTTCATCACCAAGGGGGAAGCCAACTTGATGTTCTAGTCAAGTATAAAGCATGGTTAATGGTATTTTATGGCTAAGCACCCAACATCCTTATCGTTGCAGTGTGTGAAGTGATGGGGTAGGCCCCAATACCAATCCTGTATCATTACCACTACATATTCCTTTCAACCCAAAATACTTGAAACTATCATTAGATTGCTTTCTAGTTCCTTACTTATAACCAACTTTCCATCACATTAAAAAATATATTCTAATAATCTTATAAATATTCAAGTTGACCATTTAGTTAGCTATTTAATTTCTAAGTTGATGTTAGGAATACAAAACAGAGAGAAATATTAATGAAATAAAGATGAAATTAAAATGTAGAAAACACAACACAAGATAGACACAGATTTAACGTGGTTCACCCAATATGGGCTATGTCCACATAGAAACAGCCAGTTCTTCTCTTTATTCAGTCTAACAAAATGAAGGGACAAAAAATGCAATACATCCACTACAATCTCCTCTTCACTCACATACCTTATACCGTCAAAACTGTAATGTCCTCATATTAAAGGACGGTTACATATTAGGGAAAAAATGCACAAACATAATTTCTATCATTAGATCTATAACTTAATAGTGAATGATCTAGATTTACTATGAAATTATAATATTTTACAATGCATTTTTAACAAAATTTTGCTTCGGGTTAGAATAAGATCAGGCTCCACCATCCAAAAATCTCCCACTTGAAGCCTAATTGCTGCAATTCCACCGCTATAACTCTTTATTGGAATTTTCTTTAAACTTTGACCCTGACATGTTTCTCATCTTCCTTGTTATCCTTGAAGACCTATTGAAGCTAAAAAACTATCCAACTTTTCTTTATTGACTGTCTTTGTTAGCATATCTACAAGATTCTGACATGTATGGATCTTTTCCAACTTTAATTGACCATCCTCAAAAACTAAACGAATGAAGTGATACCTAAATTGTATATGTTTAATTCTTGAGTTCTTTGCTAAGTGAATCACACTCTGGCTATCACTATACAACCTACAATCTTCCTAATTCTGCATCAACTCTTCTATGAACCATTGAATCCATATCATCTCCTTGCTTGCTTTTGTAGCTATAACATATTCTACCTTTGTAGTTGACAAAGTAACTATCTTCTACAATTTTGAAATCCAACTAACAATTATGTCACCAACGGTGAATACATAACCTGTGGTGCTCATCCTACCATCTAAATCTCCAGCCATGTCTACATCAACATATCCTTGTAATTTAACATCTAAACTTTCATAGCATAACTATCATAGCATCAATGGTCCCTCTCAAGTACCTAAGAATCCACTTGACTGCATCCCAATGCTCTTTTCCTATATTATTCATAAACTTACTGACAATTCCCACTACATGAGTAATATCTCATCTTATGCACACCATATCATACATTAAAATTCCAACTATTGAATCATATGAAACTTTAAACATGTAATTGATTTCTTCCTACATTTTAGGACACTGTTCTTTGCTTAATTTGAAGTGCCCTCCCAAAGGTGTATTTATAGTTTTTGCATCTTGCATATTGAATTTGATTAACACCTTCTTTATGTACTCTTCTTGAGACAATGTTAATTTTCTATTTTTCTTATCTCTTGTTATTCTCATACCAAGGATTTGATTTACAACACCCAAATCCTTCATTGAAAATGGATTTGCTAATTCTCTTTTGAGATCATTTATATCTAGCATGTTAGACCCTACAACAAGCATGCCATCTACATACAATAACAAGATAATATAGCTACCATTATCTAATCTCTTAAAGTAAACACAGTGGTAAGAATGATATTTTCTATAGCCTTGTTCTATCATACATAGGTCAAATTTCAAATACCACTATTTTAGAGCTTGCTTTAGACCATCTAAACTCTTCTTCAACCTACACACCATTTTCTCCCTACCTTTTACTTCATATCATTGTGGCTGCTTCATTTATATTTCCTCCTCTAAATCACCATAAAAGAAAGCAGTCTTTACATCTAACTATTCAAGGTGTAAATATTCTACTGCTACCAAACTTAAATAGTTCTTATGGAAGTCATTTTTACAACTAAATAAAATATTTCATCAAAATCAATACCTTTCTTTTATGCAAAACCCTTTTCAACAAGTCTGGACTTGTAACTCTTTTTGCCTCCATCTTCTTCTTTCAACCTATAAACCCATTTATTCTACAATGCTTTTTTACCTATAGGCAACTAAACCAAATCCCAAGTTTGGTTATGTACCAAGGAGTCCATCTTCTCTTTCATGGCTTGCTTCCACTTATTTTTGGTGTCTACTTGCATTACTTCTTCATAGATTTATGACTCTCCACCATTAGTCAATAATAAATAATAAAATGAAGGAGAGTATCATTCAGGGAGTCTACTTACTCTGGTAGATATTCTAACTACACTTTTAAGAATTTGAGGTACTTGTATTTGTTGCATATTTTGATTTTTTGGCACTTTTAGAATTTCATTTCTAGTGATCTCATCAAGTACTGCATATCTAGTATTTAGCTTTTCTTATTTCTTTCCCTGTAATTGATCTCTGTACATGACCTTCTCATTAAAGATCACATCTCTACTCCTAATGATTTTATGATTTTCAAAATCCTATAAATATTAACCAAAATCATTAACTCCATATCCAATAAAATTACATTTCTTGGATTTTGCTTCAAGCTTGGTTTTATTTTCTTTATCAATATGGAAAAATGCTTCACAACCAAAAGTCTCTAAAAATGAATAATCTACCTTTTTACCTGTCCATGCTTCTTCTAGAATGCCACCATCCAAAGGACTCGAAGGCCCTCTATTTATTAATTAAATAACAATATCCACAACATCTACACAAAATTGTAAGTTCAACCTTGAATATAATCTCATGTTCCTTGCACGCTCCATGATCATCCTATTCATCCTTTTTGACACATAATTTTGTTGTGGTGTTTGACTAGTAGTCAATTCACAATTAGATATACTTATTTTGATCAAAATGAACAAGGAGAGTTATCATGGACCTATACCTTCTACTTCATTTAAATGTCAACTCGAGGACGTAGACTTGATAGGATGGTGTCACTATATGTGCACACTCACTCTTCTAATTTGACCTTCTACTAATTGTTATCTAAGATGTTGAAGTCATCCAGTAAATGAAAAACTAAGAATTAAAAATAAACAAAATAATGTGAAATAAATTCTTATATGTTGGAAGCTTCCTTAAACAAATTTAAGCAAGAATGCAAATCACACAATTCAAAAATAAAACACATAATGCATAAAGAAATCAAATAACATACTTAGATATTAAAATGGGTTGGATTGTTACTACAAAATTCCAAAGGGGGACCTTATTCATTCCAACTCCATCTTCAATCCTTCCTCTCATAACACTTAATTGAAATAGGAAAAACTTGTTCATATTAATAAAAAATGTAGCAATGAATTGCTGCAGAAAATTACAATAATAATTGCTTGACAAAATGTACTTATGTTAATCTTTAATCAACATCTACTATATCTCAACTCTACTGTTACACACACACACACACACACACACACACACACACACACACACACACACACACACACACACACACACACACAGAGGAGAGAGAGAGAGAGAGAGAGAGAGAGAGAGAGAGAGAGAGAGAGAGGAGATTGTTTATACAAAATAATATATTCTTATCTAAGAAACATTCAACTTAAGATAACTAAAATTGACTCCTTTTGCTAAAGTCATCTTTCATGTGAATTTTGTGACATTATTGTAAGACAAACAAGTTGTTTTCATTCTTCAACCACTTCCTTATTGGGTTTTAGAGAGGTTATGGTTGTGTTTTTGAGTCGATTGAAAGATGAATCAAAATCTGTTCATTCACGGTTGTGGTCACGTAGTGGTTGCAAGATAGTCTGTGTAATGAGATTCCTTTGGTGCAAGATGTCATGTGCTATATACCTATTTATCCAAAATATACTTAAAACACATTATATAAAAAGTGTCCTAAAACAATAGATACTTATCATATATTTAATTCTAATACATAATTCTAACTATTCAAAAGAGTATAGAAACATAATGTTATTTATAGGTTTATGGTTATTTAAAGAAGGAACAATATGGAAAAGCATGGAAAATAGGAAGGATGAGTGTAATAATGAGGACAAGAACATGGCATTTATGGGGCTCATCAAAATCCCCAACTTAAGATCTTGCTAGACCTTAATAAGCAAACTTGTTCATTCCCATTTCACCAAAAAATTTGAAATCCATGGGATCTATGGCACCACTAGCAAGGTGAGCATATAATCCATGCCTCTATTCAAATAATTGCTAGATTTTGACTTCCCTACCTTCATCCACTGGGGCTTTCTCTTTCTAATCTAGAACAAGATATCATAATAGAGGGGGATAGAATTTGAGGTTCAAAAATTGAGTTTTCATTTCACTTGCAAAAAGAATATATTTTGTGATCTTGTTAAATGTTGCATTTAAGTTTAAAAGGGAATATGGATCTCTCTTTTTTAGTGTAGGAGTGAGCTCATTCCATTATTCATTATAGGAATCTTTGGCTACAGGGCCCTGTGAACAAAAGTTCTCTATCTTAAATAAAAATCTTTGGATTCATCATAATTCTTCACAAACCAAGCTCTGACTTCTTTTTTCAACATGATATTATCCCATTCAATCAAAACAACATCAAGTGCCATTGATTCTCTCCTGATAAGCAATTGGTTTTCATTCTCCTTTTTCCTATATTTTACTGCTCTTCCTCTTCTTTGCTCATTCAAAAAATATGATGAAAGTGCTTTTAGTTGGACATATCCAACATATAGATTAGGGTTCCACTCTCTATCATAAAAATTAGCATAATTGTGAAGGTAGAACTCACACAATTGTCCTTGTTATTCATGTGAACTTTATTTATAGATAGAAAGGAAGGAGAGGGGATCAATTACTTCATGAAGCAAATCACAATAAATTTTTATAAATTTGAACTGCAGGTATACCATTGCTCCTCAAAGGTAGATTGAATAAACTCTTACAAGAGGTCTACAATCAATGAAATATTAGGTAAGACTAGGTATATCTTCAATTTTCTACTTCAGTTTGGATATTCTCTCTTCTTTCAACCTAATCTCTTCTTTTAATTTCTTATTTTATTTACTTAATGCCTTCAAAATTTTGGAATGACTATCCATCCAACTCATCAATTTAGAATATATTACAAATGAGGAATGATACCAGACTTCTTGGGTGGTTGTAGGTTCTTTCTATTGATTTACCTTTACACAAGGTTGTGAAATAATGACTACAAGATGGTCTTTGGTAGAGGGCTACAACTGACAAGTTGCTATAGTAAATGCATCCAGTCCTCCTCTAGACTGATCCTATATCTTATTTATTAGTCACTCAATTTCTTGTAGGGCTTTTTCTAGAGTGAGAAATTCTATTTGTATAGCAGGTTGATCCATTTATTCTGCTTCCTCCTACAACTCTTCAAGATGCAGGGTATGCTCTACTTGTTAGGCCTCCTGATTGTATTCTAGAGAATATTCTTCCTTGTTTATTTTAGCCTCTAGAGATTCATCGCTACTAGAAGTCTGTTCTTCTCTAGACTCTTCATTAATTTCAATAATAGAAGAAAGTTCAGTTCTCATTTTTCTTCTCAATATGTGAGATCTACAAGGAGTAGAGGTTACCTTGGCCTTTTTGGAAGATGGTGGAAGTTCCTCCTTAGACTCCTTTGAATCAGGTTGAAGAATGAGTTTCTTATTTTTTCTTCTAGATTCACTACCTATGAAAGTCATTCAGTCCTTGTTGTAGGTTTTTGTGTTGATGTAGGAAGATCTTATTTTATAGGTTCTTATGTGGCTGTAGGAAGGTCTCCTTTTGTAGATTATTGTGGAGCCGTAGGAAGGTTTTCTACCATAGGTTCTTATGGAACTACAGGAAGGGATTCTTCTATCCTCTATTCTTCTACCTCCATTCCTCTTCTATTTCATTTCCTTCTCTATCACTTTTTGTATTTCCTAGTACTTGGAGAAATTCTTCCCAACTTATGTTGGGTCTAGTCCTTTGCAAATAGTCTTGAAAAATTAACTATATTAAACAATAATGGAAAAGAGCTTTGGAATTAACTTTTTAAAATGCCTCTAATATTTTTGTGATCATGTGGAACAAGAAGATGGGGATGATTATATCTATACCGTGTCATAAATGATTCATAAATTTAAAGTGAAGGCTTTGCATCATGGAATACCTCCATTCACAAGTGAAATATCTATAGATAAACTCAACAACTTTGACCCATCATCCTGATAAGGATAATCGTGTAGTGCCCTGCTTTGAAGTTTCTAGGCTTTCATTTCCTCTGATGAATTTTAGCCTCATTGCCTCAACATCAAATTTGTCTTTCCATGCCTCTCCTATTCATGACAGTCCCATTACTCTTTTAATGACAATATTTGTCATCTTTATATCCATTACTCTTACTATTTCTAGGCTGTTATGTAATGAGCCAAAAAAATCTTCTATAATTCCATTATCTAGGGCTTGTATCTTCTCAAAATACTATGTCCATCCTACATTATAAAACAAGGCTAAGATGTTCAGGCTATTGGTTAAAGGGGTGATATCAGGTGGTTCATGCTTTAACAAGTCCCCTCCCATATTGTGAGATAAAATTTGAGTTGCAGATACATGTTATTACAGCAAGGATTTTTTGGCTTTGGTGAAATGTTTATGATTTTTGCTTTGGGAGTGAAATAATCCCTTTGAATTATTTAAAATCTTCCTGCCAACTTAAATTGTCACTTTAATCTGACATGTGTAAAATGGCTCATGACAATAATAAAGAGTGGAGGCAGTAGCATGTCAAAGGTCACATCAATCAGTGAAGAAGAAGATATGGTGAGTTGATGTGATAAGGATAAGATATAGTGACACTTTAATAACAGTAGGTTCCATCATCTTAGTAATAATTAAAATGTATGACATGAAATAAATATAAAAAATTACCTTATTACTTGTAGGAATACCTTTCATTAATACACAAATAATGATTCAAAGTGGTGGTCTTGGCATGTGTTGTCATTTAATTGGGAGAAAAATACTTTATGTAAGATGGAATGATAAGAATACATCTTGTATCAAGAAATATTTCCTGTAGCAACAAGTTACATCCTGCAGTAGTAAGTTTTATTCTGTAGTAGCAAGTTTTATTCTGCAGCAACAAGTTTTTCATCTTGTAGCAAGAAGGAAAATATATTTCTACTTCAAGGGAATCAATATGAAAGCAATAAAAAGGAAAATAAAAAGTTTTATTGTAATAGTTCCCTTTCTCTTTCTTTTTTTAATGAATGTCAATCAGCCAGTAACCTGGTTTTCAAAGATAACATCTATTAGCAATGCTTGAAGGTTTTCATTACTAAATTTTCTAATTTTTTTTAAAGATTTTTGGTTTAAAATCAACTGAAATCATAGGAATCCAAGAGGTAGGATTTTATTTAGCTGGAACAAAGCCATGGTGAATGACTTATTCTTGGCTACAAGAAACTTTAGTTCTTCTTGGAAAATATTAGAGAAGGGTTGACAGAAATACCCTTCTACTGCAAGAATAGATTGATTTACTTTATGAAGAAGAGATGGATGTTATTCTTCAATAAGTTAGCGAGTGAGAGTGTCCTTAGAAAATGGTTTTTTATATAGCTTGAGCCTATGGCCATTAACAAGTAGTCAGAATCGAATAGAGTCAATGGTCATGAGCTTTATAGCTCTAATGCCAAAAACTTGTTTGATTTCATAAGGTCCAAGCCATCTAGACTATAGATTTTATTTATGATCCTTTTATTTAAAATAAAAAAGGAGTACCCAATCACCAGGTTGGAAATTATTAGTCTTGATATTCCTATCATGCCAACCCACATATTATCTTTGCATTATTTCAGTGTGATGAAGTGCTTCCTTTTTTAGTTCATCAAGTGCATTTAGCTGCATGATCCTATCTTGTTGAGCTTGGAAAAGACCCAAAACCAAATCAAGTGTTGTCCTTAATATTTTATGTTCAAACTCAATGGGTAAAATAGGGGTTTTACCATAAACTAGTTCATATGGAGTGAAACCAATTATGGTTTTTTAGGTGATTCTATAAGCCCAAACTGCTTCTAGAAGATGAGTTGACCAATATTTTCTATGTAGGATGACAGTCTTAGTGAGTATATTTTCCAATTCTCTATTTGTCACTTCCACTTGACTATTTGACTAAGGATGATAAGGGGTAGACTTTATGTGTTCGATTTCATATTTTTTGACCAAGGCAGATGTGAGGTCTGATGTGAACTGTGAGCCTTGGTCTGTGACTATTTCTCTTAGTACTTCATAGTAGGTGAATATTTTCTCATATAAGAACTCATTTAATTTCTCATCTTGAGCATGGGTTAAGCATTTGATCTCTACCCATTTTGTGACATAATCAATGCACACTAGTATATATTCATGTTGTTAGATTTAGGATCAATGAGACCTACAAAATCTAGTCCTCAAAGGGTTCCAGAACTAGTTGTGGTTGTAATGGCATTTCATCAGAGCAATTGAGATTTCCCATATGTTGGCATTGATCACATCTATGAGTATACATCATGGCATCCTTATGCAAAGAGGGCCAATAATATCTAGTAGTGAGTAATTTCATGGTAGTCCATTTGGTAGAAAAATGACCCCCATAGGGTTCATCATGGAAGGCTCTGAAAATGTCATAAGATTCATCTTCTCTGATACATATTCTCATAACTAAACTGGTCCAGTGATAAAAAGATATCCTGTAATCTAGGAATAATTTCTACTCTTTTGGATTAGATGTTGTTTATCCTTAGGTGAGAAATGTTGTGGTAGTTATCCTACAGTAAGATAGCAATATCTACGAACCAAGGAAAGTGAATTATCACAAAAAATAAATGTTCATTAGGAAAATAATCATCAACAAGAGGACCATGCTCATCATTTTGCAACCAAGATAAAAAAATATTTTACTACATTATTCTTACCTAGTCTGTCCACAATGGTAATATCAAAATCTTGAAACAAAATCAACCAATGAATTTTACTACCTATTACAACAAGTTTACTCATTAACTAGCTAATTGTTGCATGATCTGTGTGGATGAATACTTGGTAATCTATAATGTAGTGTCAAATTTTTTTGATGGCATAGACAATGACAAGAAATTCCTTCTCAGTTATTGTGTATTTGAGTTTAGCCCCTTGAAGATTTTTATTGATAAAATAGGTTACATAACTCAGACATTCATCTTTTTGGCCTAGGACAACTCTTAAAGTGGTGTCAGATGCATTTGTGTGGATGTGAAAAGGATTCTTCTAGTCAAGCCCTCTTAGAAAAAGAGATGTTATGAGAAGGTCTTGTAATTGCTAGAAGGTAGTTTGACAATCATTAGTTTATGTAAATTCAACATCCTTAGTAAGCAATCTAAACAATGGGGTGACAATTTTACTAAAATATTTGATGAATCATCTTTAATAACTAGCATGTCCTAAAAAAATTCTAACATATTTTTGCTTATTTTATGTGGATAGATCCTTAATGATACTTATCTTTGCTGGGTCAACTTGAATTTTAGCAGGGGATATGTGATGTCCCAACATAATCCCTTAAGTCATAAGCATGTAACACTTTTTATTCATAAAAGATAATTGGTGGTCTTGGCAATGTTGAAGAAATTTCCCTAGGTTGATCAACATTTCTTGAAATATATACTCAGAGATAGTGAAATCATCTATGTAAATTTCAACACAATCATGGGAGAGATTAGAAAATATAGTAAAAATAGCCCTTTGAAAAGTAGCTAGGGCATTGTAAAGGCCAAATGGTAAGATGACATAGGCATAGGTTCTCCAAAGGAAAGTAAAAGTGGTTTTATCTTGGTCTCATGCAGCAATTCATATTTAATTATAACCACTATAGCCATCTAGGAAGGAAAAACACTTTTATCTTGATAATGTATCCAACACTTGATCAATGAATGGAAGGGAAAAGTGATCCTTCCTAGTAGCAACATTCAATTCTCAATAGTCAACAAAAACACACCATTTGTCCCCTTTCTTAAGGATAATAACTAGTGGAGAGACCCATTAGCTTCCCAAAATAGGATAAACAAATCCTACATCCAAGAGTTTTTGCAACTCAATTTTGACAATATCTTTAATTGTAAGATTCATTCATTGTTGGGGTTGGCGAATAGTTTTACATTCTTCTTTAATGTAAATGTGATGCATGCATAAATCTAGGGGTATTCATCTCATCTCATGGTAATCCCAATAAAATGTTGTCATGTGATTTCTTAGCATTTTAAATAACTAATTTTCTTGTTGGGGTGTTAAGGAGGTATTGATGTGGAAAGGTTTGTTTAGCAGATTATCTACTTGCTTTATTAAAGAAAACATAGTTTTTACATTGGTGAATAAAGGAGCATAACTGCATTGATGGGTAAATAATTTATGGAATGTCCAAATGTCTCTTTTAGTTTCAAAAAGATCATTCTCAAGAAAGGCATTCTAAAGAAGGCATGGTGTACATTCCAATAGGTTGGTGGCTATAGGATCCTGTCGATAGGTGTTTTGTAGAATACCAGTAAGGATAGTGTCTTCTTCTTATCCCTACAAAGTTAGACTCCAATCAATTGTGCAAAGAGTCTATAAGGAGATAGATTCTTCAAATTCATAAATCCAAGGATTTGGACCATCATTCTAGGAAATCTGAGCTGGTGGATACAAAACCAATTTCTTGGTGTCATTTCTATTGAAAATTAGCATTTTTCTTGACCTACAACCAATACAAGAATCAACAGTGGCCAACCATGGGCAGCCAAGGATGAGAGGATAACCCCCCAAGTTACTTTTTGACTACAAGACGATAAAGTTTTTGAGATATTTCCAAGATTCCATAGTGATAATAAGGTCCTCAATAATCCTCTCATGCTTAACAGTTGATCTGTCATCCATCTGGAGGATGGTAGGTGTTGGATAGAGAGTGGTAAGTTTTAGCTATTAGATGGTCTCCATGGTCATGACATTGATGGTTGCACCCGATTCAATTAAAGTATTGAAGATGGGTTGTCTATGGATGCTAACATTAACTATAGGACTTCCTACATTATAATATTTTGAGGGAACTATATTTCCTAACGTAGCATCTGCTAGTTGGCCAATAACTTGGATTATTTTCAGATCCTTCTTCTTTCTTCCTAGTTTTTTCAAACATAGATCTCTAATAAATTTATTATAGATAGAAACATCCTTTATTTCTTGAAAGAGTGGGATTTTTAAGCACACATTCTTGAGTTGTCCTAAAATATCAATTTTAGGATCTAGTTTAGAAAGTGATATGTTCAATTTCTTTGGAAAAGGAGGATTGTTGGTTTCTTTAATTTTCTAATGGACTTGGCTCAGGATTGACTACAGGTGGATGTGGATTATTATGGAGTGGGGTTGGTTCAAAGTGTTCTATGACTATGAGTGAGGTGGGTTTTGGAAGAACACAACCTAAGCAAAGTTGAACTTTATTAATAACCAAGGTGAATGTTGGATATTGCATTATTTTAGTGGATTGTGTTGGTTGAACTGACTTATTGGTAAGATTGGAGATGGGCTAGGTGGGTAATTGAGTGGTTCAAATAGGTTTCTAAGTGTTTGGAATTATGGCCTATTGTTGTTGTGGTTGATTCATTTACTGGGGAAAGCCTTGATTACTTCTCCATTGTTGTTGCCATGGATTAGAGGGAAATAACCATTGTTGGTTTTTAAATTGCCTTAGTTGAGGTTGTTGCCTATTATGTTACATCCATAACTAATTTTGGGGTAGCTTTCAACTTGTTTGAGACTAATTTTAATTAGTTTTATTCATCCAAGAACTATATTGAAGATTATTTGAGAATTGAGAATCTGCAAACATAGAGTTTGATGGAATACCTAGTCTTTATACACACGGTTTCCGTTGAGCCATGAAAAACACTTGATTCTCATCTTCTCATATGGCATGCAGCTTCATTTTCTCAAGATTATCCTTAATTATGCTAGCTACTAGAGCTTTCATAGAATAACATGTGCAATCCACCTTCTTCTTTCTACATTTAGGGCAATAGGAAGCTAAGACTTTCTTAGTTTCTTCTTACTTCCTCCATGTATGTAATGTATCAAGTTGATTAGTTAGGTGGTTTATAATGTCTTTCTTCATGTCTTGGAGTAGGTTTCTAAATTAACCTTTAGATATTCCTAATTTATATGATGTAGGAAGAGTTATGCCCCTACTTTTGTTCATGGTTGATCTGGAGTAGTTTGTACATAGAACTGTTAGTTCATCAAAGGGCAATGTATAAATATCACCACTAGATCTAGTGCCTCTAGATGATTATCTCTAATACATTTCATGAATATCAACTTGAACAATTCCTTATCCATTATAGTCTACTTGGATTTTTTCAAGTTGAAAAAAAAATCTTTCCATATATTCTTCCAATGACTCATCATCAATTTGTGTCATTTGGAATATGTCATCTCTCTTGTAGTTACTACATCTACAATAGTCTTGGTATTTCATCAGAAACTTCTCCTTCATTTAATCCCTAGTAGAAATGAAATCCTTTCTAAGTCTCATGGACCATCTAAGTGTTGCATCTTTGAGTGTTGTTGAAAACAATTTCAGTTTTTGAGCATCTTGATTATAATCATAGCTATAGCATAAGATGTCGAACTCAAAAAAAAATGTGTTTGGATCCTCAAATGTTTTTCCCCTGAAAGTAGGGAGGTCAAAGTGAGGGATATTATCTATGGATGAATTTCCATCATGAGTAAGGATAGAAAATTCAAAATTACTACACTCATTGGTAGTGTTTTCTTCCTGGTGATTCCCCATGAATACTCTTTGTGTTGGTAGATGGGAGGTTATTGCTACCCACCACTCAAAATTTCTATCAATTATTTTATTTTCTAGGGTGTAGAAGATGGAAGCTTTATATTTTTACTTAGGAATGTACGGTTTCCTATACAATGGGGATGGTGTGAAGGTTTTATAAAATTTATCTAATGTCTCAGCAAAGAGTCTCTCTAAATTCTAAAGATTATATTGGCTTGGTGTTTCTTCTAGGAGCAAGAGTAGCCTTGAATGCCTCCTTAGCCAAAAATTTAGGTGATGGAGGGAAGTAAACTTCAAATTCCTAAGTATGAGGTGATAAGGTGGGAATTGTCAAATGTGGTACATGTGGGTCTCTTTCAGGGGTATGAACCTCCTCAAGATCTCCATCTTGTGCTACCAGTCCACCTAAAAACTCTTCCTTCTCTACCTCTTCTATTGACAACTGTGAGTGATCTTCAGGGATTCCTTCATGTTCCTCAATTGCTATAGGATGGATTTTTGATCTTGTAATATTGATTGATTATTTAGGAAAAAATCTTCCTATATAGTCCCCTTTGCTTTGCATACATCAACCACCTTTTTTTTTTAACTTTTTGCCCACCCTACCTGAACAGGGTTAGTAATATGGGTTTTTTTTGAAAATTTCCACTATCAAACTTACAAAAAGGAAAAATTTGAACTATGAAAAAAAGAAATATTTAATATAAAGGACAATAAGCTTTAGAAATAAAAATAACAAACATCTAGAAACAATTGTTATCAAGATTGAAGATTAAAAGTGTGTGACACCCTTCTTCGACAATGGTGCCAAAAATGACTAGAAATCAATTCACAATTGGATATACTTCTCTTGATAAAAGTGAATAAGAAGAGTTACCATGGACTTGTACCTTCTACTTAATTTAAATATCAATCTGAGGATGTAGACTTGATAGGATGATGTCACTATATGTGCACACTCAATCTTCTAATTTGATTTTCTGCTAATTATTATCTAAGATGTTGAAGTCATGTAGTAAATGAAATGTTAGAAATTAAATATAAAAAAATACTATGAAATAAATTATTATACATTGTAAGTTTATTTAAACAAATCTAAGCAATAATGTGAATCACATAATTCAAAAATGAAACACATAATTCATAAAGAAATCAAATAACATGATTAGTTATTAAAATGGGTTGGATTATTGTTGTAGACTTCTAAAGGGGGCCCTTCCTCCTTTCGAATCTAGCTTCAATCCTTACTCTCATAACACTTAATTGAACTCAGAAATGCTTGTTCATATTAATAAAAAATGTAGCAATGAATTGTTGTAGGAAATTACAATAATAGTTGCTTAAAAAATATACTTTTGATAATCTCTAATCAACATCTACTATATCTCAACTCTGTTGTTACACACATATATATACCATAGAGGAGATTATTTTATACAAAACAACATATATTCTAATCTAAGAAATATTTAACTTAGGATAACCAAAATTGGCTCCTTTTGCTAAAGTCATATTTCATGTGAGTTCTATGACATTGTTGTAGGACAAAAATGTTGTTTTCATTCTTCAATGGCTTCCTTATTGGGCTCTAGGGAGGTTATGGTTGTTTCTACGAGTCAGTTGAAAGAGGAATCAAAATTTGTTCATTCACAACTGTGGTCATGAAGTGGTTGTAGGATAGTTTGTATAATGAGATTCCTTTGCTGCAAGATGTTCCATGCTATATACCTATTTCTCCAAAACATCCTTAAAACACATTATAGAAAAAACATCCTAAAGAAATAGATACTTATCATATATTTAATTCCAATACATAATTATAACTATTCAAAAGAGTATAGAAACATAATGCCATTTATAGGTTTATGGATATTTAAAGAAGGAAATATATGGAAAAGCATGAAAAATAGGAAGGCTGAGTGTAATAGACGAGGACAAGAACAAGACATTTTTGGGGCTCATCAATGTTCTTGGAACTGTCTTCTCTCTATGAATCCCATGGGATAAACAATAATTATCAAATTATTTACTATAGTATTCACCTCCATTGTCTAATCTGATACACTTCAACTTATTTCATGTCTCATTCTCAAATAAAGCTTCCCATTTCATAAAATTATCAAAAACATCATATTTTTTTGTATGCAATAAACCCAAGTTTTTCTAGTTGTATCATCAATAAAAGTAACATAATAATAAGAGATACCAAGGTATGATATCTGAGCCAGTTCTCATACATATATATGCACAAACTCTTACTTTTCATCCTTATTTGTCTTCTCAACTCTGATAAATTTGACTCTCTTCTATTTTTCATACACACAATGCTCACAAAAATCCAAATCCACCTCTTTCACATCTGGAAACAATTTTTTTGAATGGAGAATGTGCATCCCTTGCTCACTCATGTGCCAAAGTCTGTGGTGTCATAATTTTGTATCCACTTCTATAGAAGCTAAAATAATATAAGATTCAAAACTACCATTAGATAAATATAATGTACCTACCTTCTCTCCTTTTGCTATTACCAATGATCCTTTAGTGACCTTCTACAATTTTTTTGTAAATGTAATTATGCAACCCTCACTTCCCAACTGCCTTGCTAAAATTAGATTTATTCTCAACTCAAAAACATGCCTCACCTATTTTAATATCTATTTGTTTCTATTCTATAATTTTATCTGTATTTCACCCTTTCCTACAATTTTACAGGGTTCACCATCACCCAAATAAACCTGTCCAAAATCACCTTGAACATAGTATTGAAAATATATCTTATGGGTTGTATCATGAAATGAAGCCCCTAAATCTAACATCCAAGAATCATTAATGTTATCTAAATAAAGGATCAAATCATCTTGTACCACATTACCTACTACATTTGCTTCCTGATTTTTATCTTGTTGTCCATCTCCTTGTTTTTCTTTTCAAAACCAACAATCTTTCTTTAGGTGTCTTTTCTTCCCACAAATCCAACACACCAACATTCCTCTAGATTTATATATATCAATCTTAGACTTACCATTATTCCCTAGGCCCTTTCCTCTATCCTTTTGTCTTCCCCTATTCTCCATATTCAAAGTATTACCTGATGTCTCAACTGTGTTTTTTTTTGCATTTCCTTGCTAAAAATACAACCAATAACATCATCAAACTTTAAAGTGTTTGAACCAAAGACAAAATTACTCACATCCATGACCAAGCCATTCTATCTTTTTGACAATGAGAACATAATCAAAATATGTCTAACCTCATCATCAAAATTTACTCCTACAAAGCTTAATTAATTTGTGACTGTGTTAAATTCATTTAAATGATCAACAATAAATTGACCTTTTGACATTTTCAAATTAAATAAACACTTCATAAGAAATACCTTATTAGAGGTTGAGGTTTTTTCATACACTCTATCCAATACCTTTATCACACCCACTATTATCTTTTATTTTGAAATATTGAAGGCCAATGATGTTGCTAGGTATAGTCATATTGTTCCTAATGTCTTTCTATCAAAAACCTCCTAATTTTCATCCTTCATAGTTGTTGGCTTCTTTGTTATTCAGTCCAATGGTAGGAAATGATCCTTCTATTATAGATAATCCTCCATTTTCATCTTCCATAGCTAGTAGTTTTAACTGCCAAACTTTTCAACCTTAAACTTGCCTTCTTTTGCCATTGCTCCCACTCGAACTCGAAACCCTCTTTTTTATGAGTTTATCTACCAAACAAACCTTTAGTTTTGATACCAGTTGTTAGGAATACAAAACATAGATAAATATTAATGAAATAAAGATAGAATTAAATTTTTAAAAATAATATTTAACATGGTTCACTTAATATGGTCTACGTCTACACAGAAACAACTAGTTCTCTTTATTCAGTCCAACAAAATGTTAGGATAAAACCTGCAATACATCCACTACAATCTCCTCTTCACTCACATACCTTATGCCTCTATGATTTCAATTCCATCATATCAAATTAGGGTAAAAATACATAAACATAATTTTTACTGTTAGATCTACAACCTAATAGTGAATGGTCCGTATTTACTATGTAATTAAAATATTTTACAATGCATTTAAAAAAAAAATTATTTAGGGGTGTCCCCCACGATGACCATAGTGGGGGGTATTTACCCCCCACCCCCTATTGGGATCCATTAATTATAATAATATCAGGCTCCACCATCCAATAGTTGATTGCTTGTTCTTTGCTCAATTGTATTTTGTATTGCAAAAACTTGCATTATCCAACGTTAGTACAAAGTTTTGTGTTGTGTGCCTCAATTGGATTGGACAACATTAATCCAGTTAATTATTTGTTTTCCTTCTATTATTTATTTTCAAATTACTTGAAAAAGTTGTATTTTTTTAGTTCATAGTCTATTATAGGCTTCCTTATCTTCCCTATCTACTATACTAGGTTGACCCAGTCGACCCTGTACATTTTTCTAACTTCTATCTACTATATTGGATCAACCCAATCAAAATTTTACTATATTTTTAGACCTTATCTATTATGCTAGGTTAAATTGGTTGACCTTGCACTATTTACAAACCTTGTTCTCTATACTAGGTCAACCCAGTTGACCCTTTACTATTTTTTGCTCTCGTTATTTGTCAATCTAGTTCTTTATCTTTCCTTATTTTGCATTTTTTTCATTCCTCTTTAGTCATAATAAAATATCCTATCAAAATATTCTTGGACAATCTAAATCCATTTAGATACTATATGGGATGTTCATTTATTCCTCTCTTTTCCTCCTAATAGAACCATCACTCTTGGGGAACCTCTTTCCCTCCATCCATGAACTATAATATGTTGCAAATAACACCTCAAGATGAAGTTGATGGGTCTAATCCTTTCCTTGCTTACTAGGATAATTCTCATCTTCAAAAAATTCAAACTAATGTGGGAGTAATTGACACAAGTTTAATTAACAATCCCACTCACAATCCATCTTCTAATAACCCTCCCCTTAACACTAATTCGAGGAGTGCTCCTACCAACACCAACTAACCTCTTGATACAACTCAAATTTTAGCTCAATTAATCCAACAAATGAATATAATGAAAAATTCTAATACCAATCAAATGATGCAACTTCAACATCATTTGATTAATATGGCCAATCAACCTCCAACTATGCATCCTCAATCTAATCCCAATTATATTCTCTACCTCTTAGAGATGCCTCTAAAGATATTATCCCTCAACCCATAATGAATAACAAGATGATTTAAATCATTCAAAATGAGCCTTTATCTCCCTTCATTGTCTCCATTGATATTGGTAACATATCACCAACTATCAAATATGATGGGACTAAAGACCCTGCCTCATTTCTTAAAGCCTTTGGAAACCTTTACAAAGAGTCGATCCAAACTAATACCTTTACCACAACTAAACTCTTATTCAAAACCTTCACTGGTGATGTATTAGAATGGTATAGCCAATTAACCCAACATTATATTTAACAACTTGAATATTTGGTTAATCCCTTAGTTAAAGAGTTTCAACACAATGATCTACCTAGAAATTGTCTTAGCCACTTCATCAATGCTAAGTAATCTCTCATTGAATCAGCTCATGACTTTATCAAAAGATGGAAATCATTGGCCCATAAAGCTAACCATAACATGACTAATGATAACTTATTCAAACTCTTTATTATGGCTTTAAATTCCACTCTTCAATATAAGGTTCATACTTTTTCTCTCCAAACACTTAATGAAACTCTTGATCAAACTAAACATCAAGACTTTCTTATGAAGTAATTCAAACCTAATCCTAAACTATTAAAAGGATATTTTCAAACATCTACCAATGCTATCACTAGAAATACTTCCCAAGCCAAACTAGGAGTTGCCAAAATTGATATTCCTTCACCTTCTCACAAACCTCTTTCAGTTCAATAAATGAAACAAATTTTACCACCCTCTAAACCTTTCATCTATCCCAGTGCTCCTCCTAAGTGGTATGACCCCAATCTATTTTATTGGTTCCATGCTGACATTGGGCATTGTCATGAATCTTGTAGAGGGCTCACTAAATTTTATTATTTCTTATATGCTTGGTGATTCATTTAATTATGAATCCATGATCAACCTTCATCATCAAGAGTACACCACTGCCTCTCAAAAATGATAAGCTTCTAAAGCTTCTACCTCAAATAACCAAAATTATTTTTCAAATAATCAACCAAATACCAAGGATGTTTGTGCCATCGATCTTGATTATGACCAATATTATAACAATTCTCAATATGTCAACACTGATAAGGTCAACTATCATCACAACTCAGCTCACAAAGATCATGTTACCAAGCCTAAGAATCCATCTTTAGAAGAACAACTTCTTAAAGATACTACCACCATTAATATTACTTAAAAGCCCAAGAGGAACTATCTCCTCCTTTTTGATCCTCCAACCACATCTATACCTTCCAAATCTACTTTACCTCCCAAACCTCATGTTGGTTCTTCTAAATCACATTGAAACTTTATTGAAGAACTTAACTTTATGCTTTGTAAAATTCCACGTATGGAGTTGGTTTGTACTTCACCCTATCATCATAAGTTCCTTATGTAACAAATCCATTAAATTAAATATCCATCCTCCATAGATGAAGAACCACCTTCTACCGATTCTCAACCTACCAACATCAATACCATTGAAACTATGTGTCCTTCTTTCAATCCTTCCATTGAATTACTTGAAGAGGACATGATCGATGATGAAATTATTTTTTGTGCTAATGATCTACCACTTTTTTTTTTATCAAAATAGCCATTAATACTACCCTTATCCATAAAATTCTAGTTGATGAAGCTTCTGGTATTAATGTGACATATTTGTGGATTATCCAACAACTTGGTTATAATAAGGATCATCTTAAACAAACCCATCTTACCTACTATGGTTTTGATAAAATAAATAAAAATCCACTTGGTTGCATTTGGCTTCCATTAACCATTGGCCCTAAGACCATTCAAACCAAGCTTATGGTCCTTGATTACCTTTATCTTACAACATACTCCTAGGTCATCCATGGAATCATCGAATGAGGGCCATTGATTCTTCTAGTAGCCAATGCATTAAATTATTACATAATGGAAAATGGTATAAACATGAAGCTAATCTCAACCCATTGAGTATTCATCTTCCTAATCCCAAATCTTAATATTGTGTTTCTACTATTCCTAAGATCAATAGTGCTCATTTACCCGAGTTCATCAACATGAATCTTGATTTACAAGTGACTCTTGAAGATTTTATTGATGATGATCCTAATGAGTTACAAAATACTTGAAATAATACCAAGCTACCTCCATACATTTCATAGTGGCTTACTCATTCTCTATTACCAAGAGATTGTACTATTCCTTTTATTGATGAGATTATTGATTTTCCCCCTCCATGCAATGCTCAAGAGCCTCCTTTACTTGAAGATGCCTCAATTGGAATGACTTTGGAGTGGCCAAATTATTTCAATATCCTTTCATCATGTCTCTTCATACATTCAGTAACATTGGGATTTCACCTTCTAAAACTCCCCTTGACTCTTAAGCATGTACAATTTCTCCAACATATGATGATAATTACAAAATGGCCCAAGCTCAATAGTGAGACTTGGATGTCCAATATTATTAGAAAATATTAGACCAAATTCATGTTTTTAATCAAGATGTGTATACCATTTCTACAAATCATGACTTAGATCCCAAGGGTCATGTGCCTCCTACCAATTCTCCTCTTATTGATACTCTTTAGGTGGTAGAGAAAATTATACCTTTTGAACCTCTATAAATTCTTGCATCTCCTTTAACACATATTTATCCAATCATTACCTCTAATCATTCTCTCATTGATGAACTTATTTATACTCTGATCCCATCTGCTCTATCTACTTCTTCTATTCCTACGATTACACTTGATGCCAAGGCAACTGATGTCTATCAATTCTATTTTGAGTAATGATAGCTGTGGTAACCAAGTTCTAGATCATGTGAGATCTTGTTCCTGAAGTAGATATTAAGTATTATGGTCTTGTTCCTACCTTGTGATGAAGCTATCCTTGAACTACTTCATGCATGTTAACCTCAAATTCCTTGGTAACATCATAAACTTGGGAATTTTAAAACTAAAACCCCTTGTTTTAACAACTTCATTGCCAACATTGATCCTAAAACTAATCTAATTTTAGCCTTACCTAATACACCATACCATTTTTCAATATGGTAATGCCATGCTTATTGAAAAAATCACTCGATAGAAGATCAGTGCGTAGAAGCATATGATACTCCATCTTGTCCTCTCGAAATAGAGCATCTTTTCATAGGTATGTCTTTAGAGACCAATTACTATTTTTTGTGAACTTTCACCTACCAAACATGATAATTTCAGCTTATTCTTTGATAAGTATCATGAGGTTTTCACTTGGTCCTATGATGACATGCCTGGTATGGACCCTAACATTATGGTTCGTAATATCATTACTTATCCTGATGCCAAACCTATGCATAAAAAATAAAGGAAATTTCCACCTGAGGTTTCTACTCTATGTCACAAGGAAATCATCAAACTACTTGATGTTAAATTTATTAAACCAGTGGATGGACACAAGAGACAGAAGACCAAGGCATATGGTCTTGAGGAAGCTGGGACAGTGGTACAGGTTTGACAGGTGGATTTTGAAATGGGTTTCTTCTTGTTATGCAACAGTATCCTTATTTGAAAAAAGGCAGCCTGTGCATGAACAAGCAGTTCGCATGTTGATCTGAGAGAGTCTATTTTTGGACTGTTTGTTTGCATCTACATGAGATCTATGGTCATTCATATTTTCATTGATTTCTTCTTTATTGTATATTCTTCTGAATTATTAATACAATTATGTATTGTCTTATATTTCTAGTTACTTTATATTTCTGGTTAAATTCCGTGTTTAGTTGCTTACAAGAAGTAATCATATGTGCTCTAATTGGTAGAGCTCCTGACTCAGTGGGATCAGAGCATGTTTATTGTTCTAGGTTCCCCGACAATGCTTATTGAAAAAACCACTCGCATCAAATATGATACTCCATCTTGTCCTCAACCAATTACTATTTTTTGTGAACCCACTTGGTCAAAGATATTTCCCTTTACCTTCATTATATGCCATCATTAATTCCATAGCTAGTTATGAAATGTTATCTCTTATGGATGGATTTTCAAGATATAATCAGATTCATATTACCCCTAAGGACCAACATAAGACTATTTTAACCATAGAATGGGGCACATATTGCTATGTCAAAATTCCCTTTAGCCTCAAAAATGTTGGATCTACCTACCAACATGCAATGACTCACATATTTCATGATCTCATCCATAAAATTGTTGAAACTTATGTGGATGATCTTATCATTAAATACAAAAGTCATACGACTCATTTATCTGATATTGCTATCATATTTGATCTTCTTAAATATCAGGTTAGACTCGATCCTTACAAATGTGTCTTTGGTGTCACATATATAAAATTGTTAGGATTCCTAGTCTCTCTCTATGACATCAATGCTGACCCTACCAAGATTAGTGCTATCATCAACATGCGCATTACTCAGTCTATTCTTGACATTTGTACTTAGGAAAACTTGGGGAAATTAGATGATTTGTCCTTGAAATGGCTAATGACATCCACTCCATCAATTCCTTTATCAAAAAAGGCACTACTATAGAATGGATAGACCCATGTCAAAAAGCATTTGATAAAATGAAAGAGTCACTGCTTCACCCACCTACGTTTTATCCTCCTAATGATCAACCCTTGATTTTCTATACTTCTTCCATACCCATTTTAGTTGGGGAAATGCTTGCCTAACATGATGATAATGGAAGAGAGTATGCCATCTATTACATTGGCCAAGGCCTCATCGATTATGAGACATGTTATACCAAAATTGAACATGATTGCCTCCCCATCTATTTCACAACTAAAAAACTTCATCATTACATGATTTACCAAACTACTTATGTCATCATTCATTCCAACCCCCTTTGTCACTTCTTCTCCAAATATTTTTTGGTTGGAGATATAATTGGAAAATGGATGGTCCTCCTTATGGAATTTAATCTCCGCATCATCACCTAAAAATCTTTCAAAGAACAAGTCATAGTTGATCAACTTGCCATAGCTCCTATACCAGTAGTTTCTTCCCTTCAAGATGATCTTCTCGATGACAATATCCTTTACATTGAAGGTATTAATCAAGATATTTCTCTCAAAGATTATTTTCATAATTTTACGATTAATCTTGAAACAAATAATCTTGAAGAATCCTCTATTCCCTCTGATACTACTAAACCAAAAATAGTTATCGATGAGCTTCTTGAAATCAATGTTGACTTGCATGATGATACTTGGACCCTTCACTTTGATGGTTCTAAATGCCTTCAAGGAGCTTGGGCAAGTTGCATTCTCACAAGTACTTTTGGAAAGATCATACCTTTATCTTTTCATTTCACCTTTGATGTTACTAATAATATGGATGAATATGAAGCCCTCATCTTAGGCATGCGAGTTGCTCTTGATTTAGACATTCAATACCTACATGCTCTAGGTGATTATCAACTTATTTTCCACCAAGTTAATGGTGATTATCAATGTAAAAGTGAAAACATCATTACCTATCATCAAATTGCAACCACTCTTGCTAAGTATTTTATCTCTTTCACTATCAAGCCTATTCCTAGAGATCAAAATTCCATTATTGATTCTCTTGCCTCTTCCACCTCTCTCTTTCATCCACACCAAGTTCATTCTGACCCTACTTTTTTTATACAAATAAAAAAACTCTATCTTCACTTCAACCACTAGATTCTCTTATTTGCCACATCGAGGCTATTACTCTTTGACAAATTCCATGGTACAAAGACATTATTTAATTGTTGGAACAATAAACTTATCTTCCTAACTTAGATTATCGTGAAAAGACACTCATTTATAAACAAGCTTTCAAGTATGTGTTTCAACACAACATCATTTACTATTACAGTGTTGAAGGTACTTTGCTATGTTGTGTTACGCAAGATGAGGTTCCTCCTCTTCTTGAACAAGGACATGGGGGAATTTGTAGTGACCACTATAGTGGACATGCTAAATCATGTAAATTCCTATGTATGGGTTACTTTTGGCCTACTCTTGAAAAGGATGCAATCAAATATGCTAAAAAGTGCACTCCTTGTCAGCTTTATGATGATCTAATGCATTCACCTCCAGCTAATCTTCAAACTATTAAATCTCCTTGGCCCTTTTCCACATGGGGATTTGATCTCTTTGGAAAATTACCTCACTCCCAAGATGGGCATATTTTTATCATCACTGTTATCATTACTAAATGGGTAGAAGCCATGACCCTTGTTAATGTTATCGGTCCTACCATTTCCAATTTTATTCTTAATCAAATCATTTTTTGCTTTAGTGTTCCACATACCATAATTTAAGACAATGGTGGTAACTTCAAAAACAAACATGGTAAACAAATTTGTACTAACTTTAATATTAATCACAAATTTTCTACACTTTATCATCCACAATGCAATGGTCAAGTTGAGGCCACTAATAAAATTTTCAACAAAATTCTCGAAAAGACAATTCATGAAACCCACATGGATTGGAATCTTCATCTCTACCCTACTCTTTGGGCCTATCATACTAGTATACATACTACCACTAGGGTAACACCATTCTCTCTAGTCTATGGTTCTGAGTTAGTTATTCTTCTAGAAGTTGAGCTTCCCTCTCTTTATGGTATCATTCCTAATGAAGAATTATGTAAATCTCACCTTTATACCCTTTATCTCCTTGATAAATGTCATCTTTATGCCTTACAACATAACCACCAATACAAGGCTCATATTAACAAGCAACATAACAAATATGTTAAAGTCCACACATTTAATGTTGGTGATCTTATCCTTAAATTAGACTACAGCCATGATAAACAAGGTAAATACATCCAAAAGTGGTAGGGCCTTTATTTAGTTAAAGATATTCTTGGTATAAGTACATAACACCTTCAAACCAATGAAGGTAATATTTTCAAAAAGCCCACTAATGCATAATTCTTTAAAAAGTACTTTGCCTAAACATTTCTTTCTTTTCATGCTTTCTATCTATATCTATCTAACACTTTTTGTAGGTTACTTACACGGGTCTCTCCCTCTACATAAGTATTTTTTTTTTACAAACCTTTAGTCTTCCCTTTTTGGTCTTTTGGTTTCTTGATGTACCATAGTCTTCTTTATCTTTACTCTTTTTACATTTTTTTTGGGCAACCCTTGGGTTTCTCTTTTGTGAGTTGCTTTGTAAGACCGTGGATAAGACCTGATACTCCTCACAAAATTCCATCTTTTGTATACCTCATTTGTTTTCACATACATAATTTTTGGTACCCTTGTGGGTTTCTCTTTTATGAAGTTGTAGTGTAATATCATGGGTAGGACCTGACCCTCCTCATAAAATTACCATTTTTTCATTATTTTTCTAGAATACATTTTCCAATGGTTACATATTCTTGATTTGTGTTCTCAACTTTAGCTTTTGCTTCTTTTGATAGATGGAATTTGCACAACAATCTATGTTAGCATGTTTTCCTCCATTTCCCTCATTTTTATGATAAAGAATCACACTTTACTGTCATTGTATCCCTATTTACCCTTTATCACATTTTTTGTGATTTGAAGTAATTTAAATTATTTTATTTGTCATTCCTCTTGATTTACCTTTCCTTCACTTCACATTGGATAAAATAAGGTCAAAGTCAAGATATCACTTTTATTTTACCTAGATTTACAAGATTCTTAGACCCCATGCTCTTTAAAGCTTCTCTCTCTTAGAAACCAAGTCCCAAGTATTCAAATGAAAGTCATATTTAGTAACCATGTTTGGTTTTCCAAATCCATATGGAGGAGGAATAGAAAAATCCATCAAGAAAGTTAAAAGCCAAATCATTTGAATCAAAAGGCAATGATATCTAAAAGGCAACATACAAATCTCAAAATTTAAATCACACCAAAATATGTGATTAAAATCACATCTCCTATCTCTAATTGAAGCTCAAACTCCACAGTTGGCCTCACATAGAGCTGAGGTCCATTGGGGTGCAATAGGTCAGTAGATTGGAATAGGGAAATTCAAAAAAATCTATGGTACTACTTAATTTCTCATGTAAGTACCCAATCTTTTTAGTAGACCGATGACTCTATAAGGAGTCCTGAAGAATGAGTAACACATCATAAGAAGGTAAGTCCATTTTACTTTTCCTTTTACTAATCTACCTTCATGAGTTGATTTTAGTAGCACACTTATTTTCCTACAAAGCTTTGTGTTTATAACAAATAATTTTCCTTTATACATTGATGGTCACTAGTCACTTAGTGTCTTCTCATATCCTTAGTATGCCTCTTGCCTCCTAAGGTCTTCTTATAAGATACCTAAGTCTTGATTTTTACATTCTATTTTTCATTCCCTACATCCCTCATATTTCCTCTTGAGAAATATTGATTTGTCTACAGATCACTCCCCTCAGGAACTCATTTGTGAGTTACTTTGTAAGACTTGCATAAGACCCAATATCACTCACAAATTACCATCATAGCACCTTCCTATCACCCACATATTTTATTACTCGATTGTCTCGATTATTTCACCCTAGTGGTGTTCCCTTTGTGGAGTTATAGTGTAAGACCATAGATAAGACCTGGCCCTCCTCACAAAGTTTTCCAATAATACAAGTCACAAATAAAAATTACATGTGTCAAATATGAGATAAGATGTGATCGATTATGAAGTTACACATCATTGACATGCTTCTCAGATTGATTTAGTATGTTTTATGCTTACTTCATTTTTCTTTCACTTTTATCTTTATATTTTCTAAGTGCATGTAAGAATCCAACCATTTCTTGAATTTTTCATACTTCTCAGCTTGAATTAGTATGACAAATTTCAAACCAAACCTTTTGCCAATTTTGATTTTCTCTTATACTTCCCAACGTGAGATAATATGATCAATTGACTTAATTGATTTTTTTTATACCATTTGTTCTCTTTTACATACCTTCCATTTTATTACATTATTTTCATATTTCCCAACATGATTTAGTATGATTTTACTTGTTTTAATTTGGTGTGAAAATATTTTTCTTGGTTTAAAAAAAAATTTATTTTTACCATTTTGTTTGACCATTATTTTGGTTCTTTATACTTAATCATTTCTTGTTATTATAAATTCCCAACTTGAAATAGTGTGTAGTACATTTTTTATTGATTATATTTTACCAAGTCCTTTTTGCCTATTTATTTTTAACCATACATGTCTTATAAATAATAATATAAAAGAAACCATGTATCATATATTTATTATAACATATACAAAAAACAACTAAATATATGTGCTAGAAAGAAATATATCCAAACCATCCACAACCACAACCATGATAATAATAACATACACAATTAACATCAATATGCCAAAATGATCCATCATATATATATATATATAAGAAACCACATATCATATATTTCTTATAACATATACAAAAAACAATTAAATATATGTGTTAGAAAGAAATATATCCAAACCATCCACAACCACAACCATGATAAAAATAACATACACAATCAACATCAATATGCCAAAATTATCTATCATATATATATATATATATATATATATATATATATATATCATGAGTTTTGATATAATAAGTACAAAAATATAAAATTCTCCAGTTTTATGGCTGGGCCCCATCCCATCTATCTCGTGGCCTAGCCATGTACCTACTGACCCCTTGTATTTTCCTAAAAAAGTGATTTCTGGTAGTTTTTTCTCTAAATCGTTCAAACCCATTTCTTATATTGATTTTTACTACTTATAGTATCTAATTTGGTTTTATTCTGACATATATAAATGCTCATAATTCAAAATTACCAAAAAAACACTAAAATAAATAAAATACTCAAAAATAGGCTTAAGATTCATAGTGGCCTACATATCCTACACCCGCTACCACTCTTGGAGCTCCTTGTCTAGCCTATCATCTCCTCACCATCCTATCTCATTTGGTCTCTTATATCTCTTTTTACTATCCTTCACAAGTAAAAATAACAAACGACTCCTCTTTCTCCCTATTTAAAAACACTTTTCAACAATTCAAAATTTTCAATCATTTTCAAACAGATTCCTTATTTTGATTATATATTTGTTTCTATTCATACATTTTTTGAACCAAAAAATACATTGGAATTGTGATGAAGTAGATAATTTTTTCCAATATCATATGACTATATTACAAAAATTTCAATTTTTGGCTATTTTTTGCACTAACTTCTATAAGTTTGCCTAGTGTTCTTCGCATTAAATGCATTCATTTTCTCTTGTAGTATACTTATTTATCTAAAAAACTAAGGTAAGTAAAGGTATGTGTTTTTCAATTTTGTCATTTGATTTATCTTATATGTTATTTACTTCACTTTATTTAGCATCAACATTGTGTGTTATCATGTTCTATTCTCAAAGCACCATCTCAGGTTGCACTTACATGACACGTGATGAGCTTTGAGTGGGGCATATGTATATACATAATATTTTAAAAAAATTATTACTTACTAACACTTTCTATCTTGTAGGAACCTATCAAGTCTCAATCTCTTTAAGTGAACACCTTAAGGGGTGCATTGAGAAAGGGGTGGGCAGACCATTGGTGCTTTGTAAGATTGTTGTCCCTTTTGTCCCTTGCCATCTACACACTTGTCTCCTAAAACTATTTACCATAAGCTTATTATTCTAATTTTTACCCATTCCAATTATTTATCACATCATTATTTTCCTATTCCTTGCTTCATCCCCCTTTTGACAGTTGATTATACTAGGTTGATTGGGTTGACCTTGTACAATTTTTAGCTTCTAGTTATTATACAGGGTCGACTAGGTTAACCCTATACTATTTTGGGATATTTTTCACTATAGATATTGTTAGCTTTTTGGTTGACATAGCTTGGGACCTAGTAAATTATCTCCCAAAAACATACAAAGTCGATAGGGTCGACCCCGTATAACTAACATATTTAGAAGGATTTAGGGTAAGATTCACCCATATATACAAGTTAATTTCCAACCATTTGATAAGAGAGAAGTGAAGAAACATAAGTGAGAATGAAAATCTACTTATTGACCATTATACTTAAGGAATAAAGCTTAGGGTTCCATACTTTATTTAGAGAGATGGACCTTGTCTTGTGGAGAAGTCTTTTGGATGCATAGATTGGTTGTGTAGCCTAGAGCTGATTTATATTTGTTATCCTTACATACCACAAAAATGTCTTGCAAAACACCTTGGTCAAGGGAGAGATTGAGGCTTGATGGGGTTCATCTTCAAAGGTAAGTATTACTAAATTTATTTCTCCTTTGTAAGAGTAGATAGATAATGTAGTTGTGCTTCTCTTCTATGCATGAGGATTCTGTATACATTGACATGAGTATATGTCTTTTATGCATCTTTAGTTTAGTTTGTTTTGTTTCTAACCCCAAATTTTGTGCCACAAGCTTCTGAGCACCATATTAGATTTACTTTCTTGTTATTAGAATAAGTGAAATATCAAAACCTAGGACCACCTTAGGATTATTGCATGATTCTGTTAGTTTGGAGGCTTTGGAACTTTCCTTATCATAGTGTATTGTGATAAGTGATCCCCTAATAGGGTCTATTAGATCCTAATATTGGTCATGCTCTTGCTTAACAAATGTATTCCCAATCATAAGTGTAGGTATGCTCTATCTTCTCTGAACTAAGATTGATTTATAGACATGATGCATTTCTGATTGCATACATCCTCTTCTTGTCATTCTTCTAGTTTTCAAGCCTTGTTCCTTCTTTTCCCTATGTATCCCTATGCTTCCTATGATATTTTCTATTTTTATCTAAATTTATACCTAAAAAAAATTAAAAACATGGTTTCATACACAATCATATCTTTTTTACCCATGGGGGTATTGTATCCAAGCATAATCTTTATTGTCCTATCTATATACACTTTTTTTCCTATGTGGGAACATTTTTCGCTTGCATGTTTCTCACTACCATATGATGAGTTCGTCTTTAACCATGACTTAAGCCTAATCTTACCATGGGGAGTGTGCCATTATTAATTTCATCCTATGCATTGTACTCATTATACATATATTAGTTTCATAGAATATATTACTCACATGCCTTATTACATCTTATCAATATTTTTTTTACTTAATTACATGTTTCACTTTGAGGGTACATGACACATATTTATTTATGGTGGCATTGTCATGCATTATATCTATATATATATATAACTGGCATTTAATATTCTTAACTTTAGACTCTAAAATTTTCACATTAAGATAGACATAAGATGTATATCATTATTATATATGACTTTCTTTGAGATTTTTACCAGTTTAGTGGGGGGAGGGGGGGGGGGGGGGCGGGGGTGCATGAGATATTCTCCAAATCAAATCAATATCCTTAACTAGTAGTTCAAATCCATATTTCCTTGGCACATAGTTGGCTTTATCATATAGTATGATATCATTAATTTTGCATTACACTTTGGGACCTATATTACATAATTGGCTTGCATTATTATATGGATCATGATACTCAATAAAATCATTATGCACTTTATCATGTTATGTTTATTTTGAATATTAACTATATGACTCATATGTTGCCCATCAAGGGGTAGAAAATTTTCCAATATTAAAAAACATTAGCAAAATTAAAAAATAAAAAACATTGGAAAATATTCCAATATTTAGAAACATTAGGAAAATTTTAAATTTTTAAAAATATTTCTTTATGAATGCTACATATTTACCTATTTTTGAGGTTTCATTATCCATGGTTTACACATAAGATTTTCATGATATTCTTTTGGAGTGAGTGTTATGTAAGCTCACAAGTTACTTAATTTCACATGGTTCACACACATCTTGAATAAGCCAATTTCATAGACATCATGTCCTAGGTTGGGGGCATTGCAATTTCAAGTCCTTGCATGGTGACATCAATCTTGGCTTTTCCTTTATCACCTTGTGATAGTTACATTAGTTACTACATTTTTTGCTAGTGTTTTTTACATCTCTTATCACATGGATATTTTAATTTGTGATTGATACATTGTTACATAAATTTTTTGTTCATGAGTGCTTACTTATGTGTGCATCTATTTTCTGGTTTATGCATCCTTTTCTTACAAGCTCATCTTGTTATCTTATTTTATGGGTTGTATTTTGAGTTGAGTCACTAACTTGGGTATAATCACTAAAATTGTGTTATCTTCATTTGGTCTCTACATTTCCATGGTAGAACCATGCATCTATGGGGGCATATTGGTTGATTATGTTTTCATTATTTTATCTAGGCCCACCTTTGGGGTGCATTTTTGTATGGGTATACTAGTTGTTCCCATTATAAAATTGGGATTTTTTATGATCTATTGTAGCATGACTAGATGGTAAAAAAAAAATTCAAAATTCAAAATGCTAATTCAAATTCAAGGTTTTCATATGTGTATAAAAATAGAATGCTACATTATTTTCTAATATATGAGACATTTTTTTTTCAAATTACATATGTTTTGGATGATAACATGTGACAACTAAATTATTATTTTTGCATATAGTAATTTTAATGTGTTCTTTTGAGATGAGTGATTTCAACAACATGGTATTCATTCCTCACCTCAAAAGGGGGACACTATAGAGGTAATTTTTAAATTCAAGATGTGTTTATTATGAAAAAATATGAGCTAATTGGACTTCATTGATTAATAAGTGGATGGGGTGTTTTGAATCCTTGAAAAGTGTCTTGATTATGTTCAAGAATTTTTTAAAATTATAGGATGTATGAATTAGGCCCTGGTGACTCCCATGAGAAAGTGTTGGGCTATGTTTTTAATACCTATCAAAAATATAATGATAGAGCAATCATAGTCATAGTACCAAACATGTTTATTCTTTCCTATGCTTCTTTTTAATTTCAATTTCAAGATTTGGTTTCAAAATTCTCAACTAGTTACATGTATATCATGAGTATTTTAACTACATGTAGCAATTGGAACTTATTTTAGGCTAATCAACTAATTAGTTTTGGATGGAAACTTAGTGAGAGCAAGGTCAAACCCTTAATTTTTTCCTAGGTAAGTAAAGGTGTGTGTTTCAATTTATTTACATGTATACTTCAATACACACATGCATTTCTCTCACATACCCATGTCAAAGTAGGGTCATTATGTAGACACCCTAATTTGGCTCAAAACCCTTATTCTTGTATTTTATTCTCGACTTTATTTATTTGGAAAACTTGCTACATTTTAACCCATTTCTAGGATGTCACCAACCCCACACGATCTTATATATGGTTCACTATGCATAAAAATCATCTTAATTTTTGTTCTCAAAATCCGTCACTTGTTTTTATGGACAACATGTTGATTATTTTGGTCTTGTAGGCCAAAAAGGTCTATTTCTTTCTTTCAAAATGTTCTGAGCAGTTAAGTTTTTCAAATATTCAAGCCTTTTCAGCTAAGGAAGTCGCAAGTTCAATAGGTGGGCTTTCTTCAAAGGAATTTTAAAACACTCAAAGCATTTCCTTAGTGTTTTGAGGATGGTTCAATGCAAAGGTTTGATCAAAAGACTTAATGTGTGGGCTTAAAATACATAGAATGAACCATTATGAACCATTGAACCATTGAACCCCACCTCCGCAAGGTTCAAAGGTTCAATGGGTTCAATGGGTTCAATGGTTCAAAGACTTTAGCGGACTTAAAGAAAATAAGGCCTTGAAGAATCAAGGTTCAACTGTTGAACCGTTGAACCTTGAACCAGAATGGTTCAACGAGTTTAATAAGTTCAAAAGACTTAGAGAATAAAAGGATTCAAAGAAAGAGAATGAACTGTTGAACCGTTGAACTTTGAACCAAAATGGTTCAAAGGTTCAAGGGTTCAAAGAAGATAAAAGTGTAGAAAGGAAGCTTTGAGAGAGTGGAAGAAGCAAAAGAAGTTCAACCAAAGGGTTCGAAGAATGATTGAACCAAAGAGCTGAGTGAATAGACAAGCTGATTGAACCGCCTAAACCATTGAACCATTGAATCGAAGCACTTCAAAGGTTAAAAGGTCCATGGGTTCAAAGGTTCAACGAGTTTAATGAAAAAGGAAAGGATCCAGAAATTTCAAAGCTTCAAAGAAATAAATTGAACCATTGAACCTTGAACCGATGCACTCCAAGGTTTAAGGTTCATAATGGCTCAAGCGACTAAGTGATCATGAAGTCCCCATGGACATAAAATTCAAGGTAATGAAATATCTATTGATTTTCAAATATGGAACGGACCTTGTGAACAAATTCAATGATCAGCCAAAGAAGAAGCCAAAGGAGCCAGCAAAAAGTGAGAAGATAGCTCGAGAGCTCAGATCACCAAGGAAGGACAAGACATGGTGAGAAAAAAGAGAACAACTACAGGAAATCTAGAAATATCTGCATGAGAGTTATTTCTATTAGGTGGAATAGTCCACCAAGTGGACATCAAAGAGTTCAAACATTCAATGGCACATTCTATTTTTCTTCATTAAGTAAAGGTGAATAGACAGCCATGTAAGCATCATAAAGAAGACCAGGAAACCCATGCATAGGAAAGGGCATTTGATATGATTTAGAATGCCAAAGTTAAGGCTGATGACCTGTTCCAGCATGGCTCTTTCATGGAAATGCATTCAAGGCATTGAATGAAACATGGGGCATTTCCATGAAACAAAGCACCCAAGTCTTTCTTGGAGTGCTATATATTGTAATCTCTCTTATTGTTTTGGAGAGATCTCTTGGTTGTAGAAGCAAAACTCTGCCTAAATTGAAAGGCATTACTGAGACTTTGAGCTCAGATCATTAATTATATTTTGTTATATGAATGAGAAAGCAAGTTACTTTCAGACTTTGTGCTGTAATAACTTGTGTTATTTAGGGGATTGTTCTTATGTCTTTTTCCTAGATGCAGTCTTGTTCATTTAATTAAATAAGCAGAACTAGTGGAAGTAATTAGGAAGGTGTCCTGAAGCTAACTGTGGAGAGAATTTGTGTTGCCATAATTGTCTTTAGTGTGTTTGTTTTTTGTTTCTATGTAAAGGTTTTTGGGATGACTTTGTGCTCCCATTGTCCTTCGTATATTTTACTCTTCGACAGTTGAGGTGGAGACTTTGCGCTACACTTCATCTTGCTGACTACTGCACCCTGTTACATTTACTATCTAGGAAGGAATCTAGCTGTTGACTAAATATTACTGTTGAAAGAAGAGAATTACCTTCACCAATCACCTTGGATTTCTCCTTTGATCTGTGAATGTCATCTCTAAAAAAAGAGAGATAGATGGTGTTGTCCTACCCTTGAGTATTATTTTTAGCTTATATATATAGTATATAGTATTCTATAGTTTTAGGGAATCTCCCCTTGATGAGAGGAGAGATTTGTCCCATCCTAATGTGCTAGACCCGCACGTTTTGACCGATAAATCTCCTTATGCTATGGTTGAAACACCTATTTTTCCCATCAGTTAGCTGGTGACAAAATATTCACCCAAAAAAATTTGGCAACTCTGTTGGGGATCGAACGAGCTATTCCAGTTCTTTTCCATCTCCATATCCTTATCCATTTCCATGATATACTCTAGTTTGCGAAACTAAAAATGCTAGGGACCGAACAATTTTTTTCTTTTGTCTTCTCTGACAGCTCCATGCCAACTAGAAAGAATGCATAGTTTGAAGCCTCAATCTTCAAGCTGAAGCAGTGCCAGTTCTTTTCCTTTTTTTACTTTATAATCTGGTAACCCCACGCTATACAAGAAGCCAAAGAGTTGATGGTATTATTGACCCTATTTTTGAGTTGGTGCAACAAAGTAATTTTGATTTGTTTCCTTCACCATCTCACCTCCAGTGAACTAGGAGGTTTCCTCCTACAAAAAATAGGTATCCATTACCAGGCCAAGCTTCTACTTTTGTTGTTAGTAGAGCTTTGTCAATACATACCCCACCAAGATTTGTTATCCCTCCCTTTAATAGTCTTACAATGGCAGTTCAAGGCCCTTGGGGTAACTCTTTTGGTCCACTCAATCTTACCCCACCTCTACATGAACTACCTCACAATTTCAAGAAGAACTTCCCTAAGTTCTTTGGTGATGGGAGAGTTCATCCTGATGAACATATTGCAGCCTTTAGTATATCTTGTGGTGTAATAGGTGTGGAGTATGAGGACGTAGCAGTCAGGCTATTTGTAGAAACATTGCAAGGCGCTGATATAGACTGGTTCTATCATCTGTAAGCACAAACATTGACTGACTGGAACACCCTCAAAGCCAAGTTTGAAGCAAAGTTCAAGCTTGTATAAAATGCACATGCCCTGTTGGCCTAGCTCACAAAAATGAAGAAGGAACCTCATGAACCCATGAGGAATTTCATCACCAAGTTCAACAAGCTGAGGAACAAGATTCCTACCATTGCACAGCGAACAACTGAGAATCTCAAATGCTTTTTAATCAACTCTCAACTTCCTAAAGTGAGTTTTCTATTGAGACGTGCTGGCCACATAGACCTTGCTATAGCCTAGGATTTGGCCACTGAGGCAGAAGATGATCTCATCTTGGTAGGGAAGATAAGAAGATATCCTAACAAAAGTAAACCTTCTTCATTTGCCGAGTATTCATCCACAGGCACCACCAATCCTATGGTGCAGAAGATGGCAAATGAGTTGTTAGCTCTCATAAAGCAAATGGTGCAAGGGATGTCTGCTCCTTCATACCGAGATATACCAAGGAGGACTTTTCCCAATCAGTTATATTAAGGCAATGCTGCCAAAAATCAAGGGCAGCCAAATCATCTTCATCCCCCACAGGGGAAACTTTCCATTGAGGTAGCTCCAGCCAACTCAGCAGTTGGATACCTTGAAACTAAATCAAATTTTTCTTTCCAACTTGAGTTGAACCTAGAAGATGGCGCTGATATCTTTGTAGAAGACCAAGATGAATCAACTAGTGATTCCAACATTGGTTTCCTGAATTACTAAGATGAACCCATAAGTAAAGGTGAAGCATTTAATGGATCATACATTGTATTCACCCAATCTCAGAACCAATCAACTCAACTAATAATTTCAATTTTTAAGCAAGGAACCACTTTGCCTTTTCAATCAAAGGACTCGGTGACTGTTAAAAAGGTAATTACCTCAAGTATTCCTTCATCTTTTGATTTAAATTCACAGATCAGTGCTACACTCTTGAAAAACTAGAAGGATGAACTTTTTTCCTCTGTCATCAATCTTTTCCAATCATTTGACATAGTCGACCATGTCAAGAAGACCAAAATTCAAATGACTGAGTTTGAATTCTTGCAATCCAATCCTGAGTAGTTGGATAGATTAGTGGAATGTGTAAAGGATAAACCTATCCTTGTAGGACAATAAATTATGAAAGTAACTCCTAGTCCCCCAAGAACATATCCACCTGAAATAACCTTGTCATTACTCCTCCAGCTGCCCTTGGGAAGATAGAACCATTTTGTCTCCCTGTTGATGAATGGACATCAGCTGAATAATTACATCATAGACTCAGGCGCATCTAATAATGTCATGCCCGCCAAAGTAGCTAAATCTCTTGGCCTCATGCTAACCAAGACTTTTGAGAGATGTTTCTCCATGGAAAACAAACAAGTACCTTTCCTGGGATAAATCAAGGATGCCTAGTTTGCATTTGCCACATTTCTAGAAAAGAGAATCAAGATGACAGTTTTAGTGGCTGATGTCCCAGCCTCATATGGCATCCTTCTTGGGTGAAATTTATGCAAAGGTGTTGGTGGTGAGTTAAGCATGGACCTATCTGAGGCAAGGATCCCTGTCAAAGGCATCATGCAGAGGCTGCTCCTTGAAAAGGAGTCAAAGTATATTGTTACCCAAACATCAGCCCTTGAAGCTCAAATTTTGTTTGAGTCTTCAGGAATGGGTAATTACTTCTTATCCATGGAGGAGGTTCATGTGTTGTCTAACAAAATTTTTAAATGTGACAGTCTAACAATTAATTCAGATAAAATAGCAGAAGGCTTAATAGAGCACAGTGCAAGTGCAAAAGAATCCTCCCCTCCAAATGAAGGAAAATCTAAGGAAAAGTCAGTTTTTGATGATGTTAGATTCTAGAATTTGATGGCAGTTGTTCTTCTACCGATTCTAGAGCTAGGATTGTCTTGATATCTCTTAAAGGAGATATTTTTCTTTGTTTATATAGGTTGCAGTTCAGCAACACCAACAACACTGTTGAATATGAATCGCTATTGCTTGGATTAAATGCTGCTCATGATAGAGGCGTTAAGCTTCTTCACACCAAAGGAGATGCTAAATTGGTGGTTTTCTAGGTGAGGAACCTGTATGAAACTAAAAATGAGAGATTGCACCATTATTACAATCTGGTTTGGGATCAAATCAAAAGCTTTGATGCTTTCAGTATCTCTGTAGTGCCCACAGAGTTCAATGACTGAGCTGATGCATTGGCTATTTCTATAACCCTCATGGTTCTTCACCCAAATTTTAAAGGAGATAAGTACACTATCAAATTGGTCTTTTGACCAAGTGTGCCTCATAATGCCAATCATTGGTAGGTGTTCAATAACAACAACTAAATCACTACCTTTCTAAAACAAAAAGATAGCTTTGAACAACTTCATTTTGAAGGTAGTGAGCCTCAAAAATGCAAATTAGCCCTTGGAACAAACTCAGATGTAGGTAAAGAATTCCTATAGCTAAAAGGGAATAAAATTCCCAAAGGATGGGTTTCCCTTGAAAAATTGTTTGATAAGCACGACAGGTTCATCAAGTAGTAACAAAAATATTCAAGCTCCTCCCAAGAGTTTGATCAAATAAATTTGGGTACTAAAGAAAATCCTAAGATGGTGAACATCAGGAAGTGTTGCACTCCAAAAGAGAAGTTCAATTTTACTGCTCTATTTTGCTAGTACATAGATGTTCTAGCATACTCCTATGATGACTTGAAGTCACTCAGGCCTAAAGAAATTCACCATGAAATTCCTCTCAAGAGTGATTCATTGCCTCACAAGCAGAAATCCAGGCAGTACAACCCCAAGATATTAGGTGTTATTCTATCTAAGATTCAAAAAATGTTAAAATCTAGGATAATTTTTCCAATCCATCATTCCACATGGATTGTGAACATAGTCCCTATGAAAAAAAAGAATGGCAAAATTCACCTCTGCGTGGATTTCAAAAATTTGAATCAATCCTCTTTAAAAGATAACTACCCTTTGCCCATCATGGATCAAGTCCTTCAAACGATGACTGGTTCAGAGATGTTATCAATTTTAGACAATTTCTCAGGGTGCAATCAAGTAGAAGTCGATGAAATAGACCAACATAAGACTGCCTTCACTACACCTTGGGGCACCTTCACATATTGAAGAATGCCTTTTGGCTTGATAAATGTTGGTGCCACCTTCTAGAGAGCAATGGACCTTGCTTTTAGAGATGAGATGGGTAAGTTCATTGTGGTATACCTTGACGATTTGATAGTCTTTTCCAAGCATCATCCTAATCATATGCACCATCTGCAACAAGTAATGGAATGATGTAGGTAGAATGGTATTTCTCTAAATCCCAAGAAGTCAATTTTTTGGGTTACAGAAGGGAAACTTCTCGATCACACTGTATCCCAAGAAGACATATATATTGACTTAAAAAGAGTCAAATCCATCCAAAAGGTTATTCTGCCCACTAGTAAGACTGCAGTTCACTCTTTCTTCAGAAAAGTGAACTTTTTACGAAGGTTCATCATTGAGTTCGCAAAGAAAACTCACCACATTATGGACATGATGAAGGGAAAGGCCACTTTCAGCTAGATTGAAGAAGGCAAATTAGCATTTCAAGACATCAAGATAGCCATCGCCCATGCCCCAATTTTGGTTTGTCTAGATTACACCAAAGGCTTCATAATGTACAATTATGCTTCTGAACACACACTTTTAGCAATTCTGGTTCAAAAAAATAAAGAGGGTGTGAAATCTCCCATATCCTTCATGAGATGTCCTCTCAAAACTCATGAGCTGAAGTACTCAAACATGGAGAAACATTCTTTTGTAGTGGTAAAGGTGGTAAAGCACTTTTATTTATACATGTTGAACTCACATACTATTGCCATGGTTCCTGATACTACAGTTAAGTCTATATTAACTTAGCAAGAGTTTAGAACCAAAAGTGGCAATTGGATTGCTAAAATCTAGGAGTTTGATCAGGTTATCAAACCAAAAAAGCTTGTGTGGGGAAGGGGCCTCTGCCAATTAATCTCTGATAACATACCAAAAGAAACAGGACATGAAGGAATGGAAGTTGAAGACACGCCAACAGTCCTCTTTGTCACCACTATGAATGAGTGGTATTTGAATATTGCTCATTTCCTTACCTATGGTGAGTGTCCTGCTCACCTATCTTGTAAAGAAGGAGGATTTTTAAATTGAAAGCTACCAACTTTGTCTTATGGGATAGTGGTCTATATAAAAGGAACCTTGATGGAGTTTTCCTTCACTGCGTGGATAAAGTGCAGCAGAACAAACTCTTGGAATCCTTCTATAATCTAGCTTATGGAGGACATTTTTTAATGCCTATAACTACCCATAAGATTATACGAGCCAGGTATTATTGACCTACCTTGTTTCAAAATGCATACAAATGGGTACGTAAATGCAAATTATGTTATCAATTCATTGGAAGTCCTAAATTGGCTGTGTTGCCTCTCAAACCAATAGTGATTGAAGAGCCCTTTCAGCAATGAGGAATTGATTTCATTGGTGCTGTAAACCTATCTTCCAATGCTGGGCATGATTATGTCCTCACAGCCATAGATTACATCACCAAATGGGTGGAAGCTATTCCATCCAAGCATGCTACTTCAAAAGTAGTATGCAATTTCCTCAAAGAAAAAATCATTTCTAGGTTTGGGGTCCCAGCCAAAATTATGACTAATAATGTATCCTATTTCTCTTCTCATGAGATTACCTAGTTCTATTTTTATTATGGGATCACCCTCTCCCACTCTTCTGACTCTTTTCCATAAGGAAATGGTCAAGTAAAATCGAGCAACAAGACCCTGGTGACCATTATCAGGAAGCTAGCTGATGACAATCAAAGAACTTGGCATAAAGCATTGTTTGATGCTTATGGGCAGACATAATTATGCCCAAGAGGGCAATAGGTATGTCACCTTTATAGCTTCTATATGGTTTGAATGCAGAGATACCAATCACCCTAGAATTACCAGCACTAAAATTGGCAAAGGCAGTCGAAGATCAGACATATGAAAGCTCCATCGACAAGAGGACCATGTGCTTGACTGAAGTTAATGAGAAACGAACCATGGTAGTGGATCAAATTACTATGCATCAAAGACTAATAAAAAGAATCTTCGACCAAAAAGCAAAAACTCATGAATTTCAGATTGGAGATCAAGTTCTGTTATGGGACAAGAAGAGAGAACCAAAAGGAATGTATGAGAAATTTGATTCCTTATGGAGAGGCCTGTTTGCTATTCATTAGCTCAATAGTGAAAATAGTTTCTTGTTGAAGTATCAAGATGACATGCCCTTTTCTCTACCTCACAATGGGTAGCATCTGAAACACTTCAATTCTTGAAGTATCAGATAAGTTCTAGTTGTACATATGTATAATTTTTGTATAGTCTCAAGTTTTTATTTTGCATTGTTCATTTTATTTTTGGCACATTTTTTTTGGGTGGCATGACTCCATAGCCCAATGGCATAGATGAAGGCACTAAGATTCTGGTTTCTACCCCCTTCGATTGCTTCAATTTCAATCGATGGAAGTTCCCCAACTAGAGCCAACTGTTGTTCCCAAAATTTGTCACTTGTTTTTATGGACAATAAGCCAATTATTTTGGTCCTGCAAGCCAAAATGGTCTCTTTATTTCTTTCAAAATGTTTTGAGCAGTTAAGTTTTTCAAATATTCAAGCCTTTTTAGCTAAGGAAGTCACAGGTTCAATAGGCGAGCTTTCTTCAAAGGAAGTTTAAAATGCTCAAGGCATTTCCTTAGTGTTTTAAGGATGGTTCAACGCAAAGGTTCGATCAAAAGACTTAATGTGTGGGCTTCAAAAAAATAGAATGCACCACTTTGAACTATTGACCCATTGAAACCCACCTCCACAAGGTTCAAAGGTTCAATGGGTTCAATGGGTTCAGAGGTTTAAATACTTTAGTGAACTTAAAGAAAAGAAGGCTTTGAAGAATGAAGGTTGAACTATTGAATCGTTAAACCTTGAACCAAAATGGTTCAACGAGTTCAAAGGTTCAATGAGTTCAATAAGTTCAAAATACTTAAAGAATAAAAGGATTCAAAGAAAGAAAATGAATTGTTAAACTGAAATGGTTCAAAGGGTTCAAAGAAGTTCAAAGTGCATAAAGGAAGCTTCAAGTGAATGGAAGAAGCAAAAGAAGTTCAACCAAAGGGTTCAAAGAATGATTGAACCAAAGAGCTGAGTGAATAGACAAGTTGATTGAACCACCTAAATCGTTGAACCATTGAACTGAATCACTTCAAAGGTTCAAAGGTCTACGGGTTTAAAGGTTCAATGAGTTCGATGAAAAAGGAAAGGATCCAAAAAATTTTAAGCTTCAAAGAAATAGATTAAACCATTGAACCGTTGAACCTTGAACCGATGCACTCCAAGGTTCAAGGTTCATAATGGTTCAAGTGACTAAGTGATCATGATGTCCCCATAGACATCAAATTCAAGGTAATGAAATATCTATTGATTTTCAAATATGGCACGGACCTTGTGAACAAATTCAGTGATCGGACAAAGAAGAAGCCGAAGGAGCCAGCAGAAAATGAGAAGATAGCCTGAGAGCTCAGATCACCAAGGAAGGACAAGACATGGTGAGGAAAAAGAGAACAACTATAGGAAATCTAGAAATATCTATAGGAGATTTATTTCTAGTAGGTGGAATAGTCCACCAGGTGGACATCAGAGAGCGTGAACATTCAATGGCACGGTCTATTTTTCTTCATTAAGTAAATGTGGATGGACAGCCGTGTAAGCATCATAAAGAAGACCAGGAAACCCATGCTTAGGAAAGGACATTTGATATGATTTAGAATGCCAAAGTTAAGGTTGATGACCTGTTCCAACATGGCTCTTTCATGGAAATGCATTCAAGGCATTGATTGCAGCATGGGCGATTTCCATGAAACAAAGTGCCCAAGTTTTTCTTGGAGCGCTATATATTGTAATCTCTCTTATTGTTTTGGAGAGATCTCTTGGTTGTAGAAGCAAAACTCTGCCTAAATTGAAAGGCATTATTGAGACTTTGAGCTCAGATCATTAATCATAATTTGTTATATGAATGAGAAAGCAGGTTGCTTTCAAACTTTATGTTGTAATAACTTGTGTTATTTATGGGATTGTTCTTATGTTGATTTCCTAGCTACAGTCTTGTTCATTTAATTAAATAAGTAGAATGAGTGGAAGTAATTAGGAAGGTGTCCTGAAGCCGGCTGTGGAGAGACTTTGTGCTGCCATAATTGTCTTTAGTGTGTTTGTTTTTCTATTTTTGTGTAAAGGATTTTGGGATGACTTTATGCCCCCATTGTCCTTTGTATATTTTACTCTTCGGCAGTTGAGGTGGAGACTTTGCGCTACACTTCATCTTGTTGACTACTGTGCCCTGTTACATTTACTATCTAGGAAGGAATCTAGTTGTTGACTGAATATTACTTCTGAAAGAAGAGAAGTACCTTCACCAATCACCTTGGATTTCTCCTTTGATCTGTGAACATCAGCTCTAAAAAAAGAGAGATGGATGTTGTTGTCCTACCCCTGAGTGTTATTTTCACCTTATAGGATGGGACAAATCTCTCCTCTCATCAAGGGGAGGTTCCCTAAAACTATAAAATACTATATATATATATATATATATATATATATATATATATATATATAGTATTTTATAGTTTTAGGGAACCTCCCCTTGATGAGAGGAAAGATTTGTCCCATCTTGATGTGGTAGATCCGCATGTTTTAGCTGATAAATCTCCTTATGCTGTGGTTGAAACACCTATTTTGCCCATTAGTTAGCTGGTGACAGAATATTTACCCAACATTACTACTTAAGTAAAAGGTGTTAGTTAGTACATTTGAATTATTTAACACTTGTTATCCTACCTTGTATATAAAACTAAGCCCCATGTCTCTCCTATTCATAATTGTAGCTATACGAGCTCATCTTGGACAAGTTTGTATCCCTAGGGCTTGTCCCTTTTATATTTTTGGGTCCTTATACATTTTATCCTATAACTTATGCTTTAAACCTTTCCAATTATATGTTCAAAAGTTAACTAGCACACATGAGTCATCCTAGACCATCCTATAATTACAAAGTCTTGCCAATCTATTTAGTAATAAAGAACCTAGAATCTGAGAATTAAGAGAGAAAAAAGGGAATCCATCACTCCAAGGGCCAAGCTTCTCTATTCAATTTTTACTTCACAATAATACACACTTCTGACATTTATCCATCTTGGTCTCTCTACACATTCTGTTGTGCCAAAGAAGGGTAATTAGAATTTAGTTATTTCATTGATCACTTATATGGAAGATGAGGTTGAAATCCTTATTCCAACTATTTCATCCACACACTATAAAATAATATGAAGGTCTGATTCTAAGTTTATGAGATACATAATTTGAAATGTTACCTTCGATGATTACCTAACCCCATTATTATTATTTTGTTTTAGAGTGTCCAAGTTAGGTTAAAGTGAAGATCTAGTCATACACAATATTCTTCAATGCACATATACAAATTGAAGATTAGGGGTAATTTTAGTGGATATTTATAGCCATTTGGAAATAAGTAGATTTTGGTTGTCTTGAAAATGGCTTATTTTATGAAAATATACATTGGTCGATTAGCCCAAATTTTATATAATTTCCTATATTTGTTCTTCTGATTGCCCTATAAGATATATTCTAACTTATTTTGGGACATAGTTTCAACATTATTATTATGCACGTATAGTTGAAATTATAGGAGAAATGTATTAGTTATTTTTAATTACCAATTATAGTCCTATAATGTGTGTGTGTGTGTGTAAGAAATACTTAGCATGTTTCACGTTTGACATTTTGGGTTGTAGAGCTAGAATTTTTTGTGAAGAAACATTGTGTAAGGGTTTTATTATAGAACCTTTGACGTTTGAGTGTAAAAATATCCATTAGAGGATGGTTGTATGTTTTTTTATGGAAGTGTATTATATATTTTTATATGATGACATGAATATATGAATGAAAGGATGGATTTTTTATTTGTTATAAATGTTATTGTGTTAATATTAGTTTACATGTATGATAAATTTTGCCTTTGTTTTTTAGTGTAAGATGATGATGATGATGTGTGTGTGTATCTTCATGATTGATTATCTTAATAGGGCTCTTAACATTTCTTATTGCTCCTCAGGTGAGTGTTTTGGTCTTTAAGTATAAGTAATACATTGGTGTAGTAGGATTTTTAGTGTTTATCTATTCTTTGTGGCTACCATAGCCTCCATGAGGCTTGATTAGGTAATAAAAAATCACAACAATTTGGATATGTTGTTAGGACCCTATTCAAAGTGATCATGGAGATTAGGTTTGAAAATGGTGGGATGTATATATATAAAGCATGTGGAAGCTTGGACTAAAGAGTGAGTCAAGAAATTGAAGGATTTAGATGAGGAGTGAACATGTATTATTAAATTACTTAGATAGATCAACTAATTCACAATAATGGATATAAATATAATTTTTGAGAGTAAATAAATAATAATAGATCACAATAATAATATCATAATAGAGCAAATCCATGCTAAATGTTGACAACAAAACAAAATTCTAGGAATATAAGACTAAGCCACATCAAGGTGAAAATATCCAAATCCATGTAAAAAGAAAAAAATTGTGTTACGATCCCAAAGTACAAATATAATGAAAGAATAGATAAGGAAATCATTAAAAAGGATCCTAGATGGATGTGAGATCCAAACCAAGGAGAAGTTGTTAGAATTCATGAGAGGTAGAGAGGGTATATGGTGGGCTTGCATAAAGGTGAAAGATACTCCTTTGGTTATGGTGATGTGAATATGGAAGGTTAACTATTTAAATATGATCCATGGGAAGATGATGATCAGATATATAAATATAATGAAGATGTGGGATGCACATAAGGTGAATGAGGCTCTAAATTTGATTCACTAGACATTAAACTCATGAAAATGTACATTTAATGGGAGAAATTAATCTATAATTATTAAATATAAATAAATATACATTTATGAGGCATGATCATTTTATTTTATAATTTTTTTTTTTTCAATTTCAAATGAAAAAGATAAAATGTGTGAAGGAGAGTGCACACAAGATAGAGTGGAGAAGATAACTATTACATGATCAAGAAGGGTAAATGCAAAAGGTTCATTGGGTAGATTATATAGTCCATTAGTGAACCCAAATATTACAAGTCATGGAGGCACTAAACAAGGGAGCTTAGGGTAGATTACAACTACAAGAGGATGGGCTTCTAGTGGATCAAGAAAAGGTATTGCATATGGGCAAATTACTAAGTGATAAAAACAAAAACAACAAGTGGTGAATCATATTATATTTTTTTAATTTTTTTTGATAAAGTTACCACAATATATGGGATCAAATATTCCACATAACACAATCATAAATGTGAGATCATGTGTCAAAGAGAGTCAACGCACAAGAGAAAAAGGCTATCTAATTTGTGATGACATTGTTGGATCATGTGCATACCTAGTACTGAAAATATGACCCAAATTAGACAATGGTTAAATTAAAATAAATAATTAATTAATTTATAAAATAATTCCATGTTCCCTAATTTTACCAAGAGAGAATATCTGCCCTTAATGAGATCAAGAAGGATGCAAGTGAAAGCATGTGTGCATATAATGCTTATTTTAAGACATTATTTTTGAAGTTAACTTATGAGATCCACCCATTGCAACATGCACAATGTTTTTTAAATGAATTATTGATTGAATTCAAAATAAAAATACTAATCAATAATTTTTTTGATGTGCATGAAGCACCGAATGCTAAACTCAAAATTAAAGTTTTTGTGAACTTCAATACAAGAATAAGCCTATTTATGGAAGCTCATATTTAAAATATGGTGACACAATTATATAATATTTAAAAAATTTATATGTTGGATGGTTAAAACCATCGTGGTGTCCCACATGTGAAGTGTAGGTTCATATCGAGGATAATTTCAAAAATAATAAGGTCAAAGCTATGACATTATCATGTGATGTTTCCAAGGTCAATTATTAAACATTAAACATTTGTTGTTATGGTGTACCAAGAAAATCAATGTCACTTATTATTATAATATATGTGATAAAAACCCACATAAAATAGATAATTACTATGAATACCTATTCAAAAAATTCCCCCAACTTATCAATCTAACCATGCTTATCTAGAGCAAACATTTCTATTTTCTAAAGACATTACAACACTCACAAAATACACATTGTGGAATAAATATATTAAAATATAGATAGAAAATGATTTAATAACGTCCATGAGACTCAAATAATATATATGACCTTAAGTGAAAAAATATAAAACCAAAAGAATCAAAAGCTATTGAAAAAGAAAAGATTTATGTAGTTGGACCCTAGTTTAAATTACACTATTGTTCTCCTTGAAAGTTCATTCTCATGTTATAGATTTTAGTTAGAAGTTCCCTATTTTTAAAAATATTTTCTCCTTCGTATATGGTGGGCATAGACATCCTTTATAGGGTGTCTATATATCTAACATGAATGTCATCATATGTTAAGCATTCCATGATATAGTACCATTCTGTCTTAACCATACTGATACATAGAAAATATATATTCTCTCTTTCCATTTTTATTTTTATATCTTCTACCTATCTATTCATGTTCCATATAAGTTGATGTGATATCATTTTCAATTAAACTATGAAAACAATCATTTTCCATTTCATTTTTGTCCCATTTTGTCCCACTCTTTCTAAATGGAAGTAATCTTCCTGACGTATCCACAACTTTTTGGAATTCTTTCTCCACCAAATTTTAATGGGATAACCTTGATCGACAAATTCATGTATTACTTATTTATATGGTAGAATGCCTATGGTACTATATTTAATAAAACACTAAAACCCTATTTGATGTATGTTCATTATCGATTTTCCATCTATTAATTTGAACTCTCAATTCACAAAAGACTTTATTGTTTAGGGACAAGGGGTAGATAGATAGATAGATAGATAGAGTTGAATGCATCCTTGATGGGAAGTAATGGTAAATTTTAGAGGCACCCCTTTGTGTTTTGTTTTATTCCACTTAATAGGTGTATAAACCCTAATAGTTATATAAATATTTTGTGATTGTTCCCTCCTAATTTCAAATAATATCCATTGTGTATACTGTCATTTGTCACATACAATCAATGTGAATATCATTTTTGCTTATATTCATCATGTATACTACCATTTTGCATTAAATTAAGTTTTATACTTCTATTTTTCCTTATATCCACTATGTGTACTCACATTTTTAATAATATTTGCTATATATGCTCCTATTTTTTTGTTTTCACTTTTTATACAACCATATTTGGCATATATTCACTACATATGCTCCTTTCTAGGTAAATAATTACTTCTATTCTGACCTGTAATCAGTATATGTATACCATTTTGACACATTCACTATATATATACCATTTTGACACTATGAATTATATTCACTAGGATACTCTCATTTGATTTATATTCATTATGTATACTCACATTTGATGTATATTAATTATGTGTGTTCAAGGCACCCTACATATTATTATAAGGTTTGTGAATCAAGGCCCCCACCAAATAAAGGGTGAGGAGGAAGAAGCTCCACCATCATAGAATATGTGTGTGGGAAATATGTTTTCTGACATTATAGAGCCTATGTTAATGGAGACATTCAAAAAATTTGGAGATATTAATAATATAACAACTTATCCTCACCAAAACTATGTGTTGTGTATTTTAAGCATATCAATCATGCCATTACTGCAAAGGAGTGCATGTAGGGCATTGATTTAGGTGGAAAAAATATTGAAATTAATTTATTAATGGTGGTAAGTCTTTATCAAACCATAATTTGGACATTAAAAATACAAATTACGACGAGCCTTTATTTATTCATTTATTTTCCTATGATTTGTTTCGTGATCGAGGAATTAAATTTACTTAATAGTTTTTATTTACCTTCATGAGTAGTTATTTAAATTACCATTAAAACATTTATTTTACCTTTGAAAACCTCCATTTTTATTTTTTATTTGGTAATTCAACCATATAGGGATATCTCTTCAAACTCACTAAGAACTTTCACACAACTTCATATGTTACAATGAGCTGGATGTAGTATTCTATGTTATTTCAATATTTTCTTGTGTCTCTAGCTTTAAACCTAGGGCTATAGTATAAAAGTCCTAGTTCCTTTATTTATTTATCTCATCATTAAACCCTTTATTGAGTTTGGTTAACGATATTTTTAAAAATCATTTAATGTGTGATCTTCTTAGGGGTTTTTTATTTATAACCTTTGAATTGTTAAGTAGAATCATTTTGTTTTCATTAAGTATTTGTTTCTTATGATTGTTAGATCTTGGTTGAGGTGATGGACCATATTTATATAAGTTTTGATCATATTATTCAAAAATTTAAATACGAGTGATGCTTGAATGAATCCTATAATCACATCATTAAGATTTGAAAATATGGGTCATGTTAGAATGTACCTTGTAATCACATTTTTAAGATTTAAAACCATAGCTCATGCTTGAATGCATGACAAAATAATATTAATAATTCTAAATATAGATTATGTTTGATTGTGATAGCCACATGACATGTGAATTTTAATTATGTTCTAACTTATTGTGGTGTGTGGATTTGAGCACTAATCACACTCTTATGAGTTCCTAACACCTTTGGATTCTTAAACATTTGTCTAAGTAAATTTATTTCAATTTTAATGTTGAGATATAAATGCTAACTATTAAATAATTTTATTAATGAGTTTTCTTAGGTCATTCCCTATATTTACTACTTTTATGGAAGGAATAACTCCATATCATGGGCCTCTTCGAGGGGGAAACCTCCTATTAGAGCAAACTCTAATTACAAATGAATTCTTGGATTCCTAACACTAACCTATACCCCTTTATTTATAGTAATTCTTGTCTACACAACTCCTTACTCTTATGCATGTGGTACTAAACCACTATTCACTATTCTATTAGCTATTCTACTATTATACCCCTTTCTAGGTACATTACATTCCATCCCCCTTAAATACGTTTTGCCCTCAAAACATAATAAGAAATAGGAAGAGCACCAAATGAATGCTAGGCCATACATATGAAAAATAGGTTGAAGACCAGATAAAGGCATGCCCATGTGTCCTTTTTTACTTCCATTTCTTTTGCCTATGCTCAGATATGAACATATACATTAATAGGGTGAAAATGAACACTATAAATAAAGGTTGAAGTAAAATTTGAACCATGATGATCATATCCTCAAAGTGAGAGTAAGGGTGCTCAAAATAGTTATCTTGATGAATGAATTGAGGAAATATGCCATCCCCATTAGCATTTTTCTTTAAGGGATTTAAAGACTTGATTCCATACTTAGGATCTATGATTATTGGCTTGGGCTCATCAAGGGCCTATTCAAGCATGGTGATTTACTAAATGGGCTCATCAATGACCTACTCAGGCACTTCAGGTGCTTAGTCGAGGTCTACAAGTGCTTTATTAAACTCTTCTGGTGATTGATCCAATGCTTGGGATGCTAACTTAAGCTCAACTGGGGCCTATTTGGGTACTTCTGTGGTTAGCTCAAGTGATACATATGCATACTCCAATGCATTTATAGTCTAGAAAGGGTGTGTTGTGTGGAGACATTGCCAATTGATGTGGTATTTAAAGAGCATTACCAAGCCCACCACTTTCATCATTTTTTGAGGTTTTTATATTTGAACCTCTATTCAAATATCATCTTGAAGTCCACTGATGAAGCAATAAATGAAGATTCTAGTAAAAATGCCATTGGTTAATGTTTCAAACTTAGTATGATATTTCCTAATAGTACCAATTTATTGACATTGAGTTATTACACTATTGAGATTACCACTAGAGAAAATACGAAGCCCCATGAGAATGAGAGGTTAAATATATTGATGGGAGGGGATGTCAGCTTCAATAAAAAATGTGTCCTTTACAATATGATCATTTTTTTGGGATATTAATGATAATTTAAAACAATAAGACTAAAGATAATTTAAGAAAATAATACTAAGGACTAACTAAAACGACTTAGTCTCATAACCAAATGACATAATTGCATTATGACTCATAACAATAATATCACTTAAAATATAAACAAAACAAAATGTCAACTACTATAATATGCTCAAATGACACCTAAAGGGTAATATTATACACACAATGGTATTAAATAATAAAATGAATTAATATAAAGTCCCACATATAACAAATTGATGAAAGACTACAAGAAGATGAAACCAACTTACTTATAAACATAAACTTAAAACCTAAATTCCAACCAAAACCTAAAATATTAATACCACATAACAAAGTAAAAACCATGAAAATAGCGGATAAAACCATATCTGAAAGTGCAAAGTGGTTTGAGCAAAGTAGTAGGATGCAAGGCATGGTGGAGGCAGATCCATCGAGGTAGATTTGGTGAGGAGGGAGTGATGGCATAGGGTAATAGTATGTGAAGATCAAATCTCAATGAAGTGATAGATCTTGATGGATATTGAAATGGAATGGATGCAATCATGGAGATATCTATTCAAGAAATCAAGTTAATGCATTACTCACCAAGCCAAATGGAGAGTCAATTTGGATACATGAGCAGTAGTATGGCAAGATCAATGTAGTGTGGAGAAAAATATAGGTAGGTTTTTTATACATTGCATATTATATCAATCAATCGATCTAAAATAGATTTGATTTAAACATTGAGTAAATCCCATTAGCATGGAAGGATGGAGATGGAACTTGCATGATGAGAGTCAAATTAAAGAAAATAGTATGATTTCAGGCTTTAAATCCCAAAACTGTTGATATAAGGCTGAAGCAAATGGAGAACTATCTATGGGAATTGAATGTGTAGCTTGAAAAAAAAATGATTTCTAAAAATGGCTTGCAAAGTGGAGACCAAGAGAGAAGCTACAAGTGGACGTAGTGGAAAAAAAGATGGTTTAAGAGGCGAGTGGGAGCTATGACAAAAATCAATGCAAAAAACACATCTAAATGCCATGGATGTAGTGTAGAATGGCTGAGGAGATCATGGAGATGTCCAATCCCAATCAAAATAGATACCAAATATCCACCTAAAAAATGGCCAAAAATGGCCTCATGATCTAGTTTTCTTTTGCTTAATCCATGAACTACTTCCAAGCCTATCAGAGTTGAGTCTCAACTTTTTTTGACTCAATCCATGAGTTACTTCCAAGCCTATCAGAGCTGAGTCTCAATAAGAGATATATGTAGAATCAAAGATATAAAACTCATAATACTATAGATTAATATAACCTCATAATAACTTAATAACAAAGAAAACTAAATCATAAAAACTCTTTCTTATTGCCAAAAAAAAAAATTGGCCCTAGAAAGCACTTTGATACCAATTTTAGGGACCTAGGGCTCATAATTCACATAATAATAATCCAAATTACATCTATTAAACTCAAAATGTTCATTACACACACAATATTCCTTTTATGGAAGGAAGAACTCCGTATCATGGGCCTCTTCGAGGGGGAACCTCCTAGTAGAGCAAGCTCTAATTACAAATGAATTCTTGGATGCCTAACACTAACCTATACCCCTTTATTTATACTAATTCTCATCTACACAACTCACTCTTATGCATATGATACTAAACCACTATTCACTATTCTATTAGTTATTCTACTATTATACCCCTCTCTAGGTACATTATAGTAGGTAATATTGTCATCTCTCATATGCTTATTGGTACTCTCCATTTTGCAAGCTATCCCTATAATTAACATGTTCTGGAATACTTCTATGAACCTCTATTAACAATGGTGTGGTGAGCATGGAGCCTATTTGGATGAAATATGCTGAGATGGTTGTTAGGGTAGAGAGATATAGAAAGATGGTTAGATGAGAGAATCCAAAACTTTGTAGAACAAGCATGGAGAGTAAAAAAAACTACAAAGGCTATTATCCAAGAACATCTCTATGGTGAAATCTATGAAAATTTTTAGTACAAATTACCTAGATTGTTAGCTATATGGCTAGCTAAATTAGAATACTATTTTTTTAGTCTGAGGAAAACATAATTTATAGTTTGGACTGAGGAAAATTTAGAAAGACTACATAACCTAGATACCAATATGTCCTGAGCAGTAGATTATTGGATGAAAACTACAATCGATGTCCATATCACTGAGTTCACAATATAAGGATATGTAGTTTTTGAGACTACACAAGATTGATTTATCTAAGGAATTAGAGGGAAATTTTTACAATGATTACCTTTGTTGATAAAAATGTTAGTTGTGGAAAAGGCCATGGTGCCTACTCTAGCCAATATGGAGCAGTCACTTTAGGTACCATGGGGATGCATGTGGGAGAAAGTGAATGATGAAATACGTAAGTAAAAGGAACTTGAACCTTATCCCAAAAAAAGGAAGGTGAAAAGACTTAGAGTGAGAAGAAAATTTTGGGACTAGAAAGGGAACTATGACAACAAAGAAGTTAGAATAAGACAAGTAGCCCCAAAGTAACTATGAATAGGACTAAGAGTAGATTAAAAAGTGATAGAGATGGAGATATATAAGAAAAAGATGCTAGAGAAGAGAGGTTGATGAGAGAAGATGTGGAAACTACTAAAAGAAGAGGGTCTGTGAAAGGGCCTAATGAGAAAGAAGATGCTGGAAGTAGTGATGCAGAGGTAGAATAAGTAGGAAGTAGAGGTAGATTGTAATTAAGGGAGGGGTATTTATCTGGAACTAGGAAGAAAAGTTCTTGGAAAAATATTAAAATTGAAGGTAGTAATGTTATAGGTTTAATTTAAAAGTTATAAGAAGTTAGAAATAAACATTATTCATTTCAAGGGTGCACATCCCCCAAGCCAACTTTATTTATTGAAGGTAGAAAAAGTACAGAGAGAAGTTGATTCATGTTGGTTTTATTCCTTTAATAATAAGTTTGAAAGGATTTGTATAGAAACCAAGAGGGCATTACAAATAAATAAGTTACAATAATTAGGATTTCTTTTTACTCTTGAAAATATTAGTGTGTAGTAACCTATAGTCACATTAAACATTATGCAGTCACCTAACAATGTAATAACAATTACACAATCACCATCGATCATAATTGAGAGTATTCAAACATTTGTAGTAAAAACTACTAGCCTCACATTTATGGTTCTTAATGTAGGTATGTTTGTGCATTTAATCCCATATGATGGGTATTAAGACCTTGAACAATACTAGGTAACCTTCAAAATGAAATGGATTGTAAAAGGGTTAACATCAGATGATGTGAATACGTGTGAACTCATAAGGTATTTGGAAGGACATGCCTTGGAGTTATTTTTAAAAATAAATTTAAATACCCTTGATCTCACACAAGTTAAAGATTTTCTGTAGTAGAATTTAAGGTAAAAAAATGTTATAGTCAAGTTATTCAACACCTAAAATAAATTACACAAAAATATAGAGAAACAGTTGGAGGATATGATCATAGGTTTTTGATGTGATGAAAAAAATCAATTTTATTTTATAAGGAAAATATAAGGCTACTTGGTTCGTAGAGGGACTGAGACCAAGAATAAGGTTTGTTATTGCTCTATCTTAGTTCTCCACCAAGGCTAATGCTCGGTCTACTACCATCGAGTAGAACAGATAGAATATTATGTTGATCTTCTATTAAAGAGATTAAAATTAGAAGTTAGATGCTTTTATGAAGAAGATGAACAAGATGCATGAAAATGATGAGCCTAAATTAGGCTTATGATGTGTAGAATGTGTACATGAGGGACATCATAAGAATGACTGTCTAACAATTAAAATGTAATTTTGTGAAATATGTAAGGTAGTTAGACATCCTACATCTAAATTCCATATTCTCCAACAATATATCCAAAATTCACATAACATGTTCTATAATTTTTACAAATCTACAAATCATGATGAGATAGGTTGTCAAGCTTTACAATAATTAAAATAAGATATAACGAAGAATGTCTTCATAGTTGTGGCTTAGTAAATACCCATTTCAAAGCAAGCAATTCCAATATTAGACGTGGAGATGAAAAATATGACTCAAGGTAGTCCGAGATGGATGCCTTCATCACCTCAATACCAAATACCTTCATCACTGTAGTATCATCCATAGGGCCTAGCAAGATGGAATAATAAGTCATATCCTTCATACCAATATTTTAGTCAATATATGTAACCCTAAAACAATACAAATCTTCAACAACAGTAGGCAAAGTAGACTCCAAGTTCCCCTTAACATTAGTATGGGGGATATGATGCGTAGATGAATCAACAAGGAGGATGTGTTGGACAAATATCACAAGGGTGGGGATATCAATATAATAAAGGAGGTTATAAAGAGGGATATAGGGGAGGATATTCTGGTGGATATTAAGGAGGTCACAACAATGATAATCAACAAGCTTGAACCCTATGCAATGTTATCTATGCAACACATTTAATAATTATATGAGGACCTACCCCACCAAACCTTAGAGATAAGTTTAATATGTATACTATAGGGTCGAAGGTCAACATTGAATAGAAAATTTCCCTATTTTGAGAAACAAAGAAAGGAGAAGCCAATGTATAATGTAAATATGATCAATGCACAACCAAAGCAAAATGCATTTGTGCAAGCTGTCGTAAGGAAACAAAGAGTTGAACAAGGATTATCTACTTTAAAAATTGCTTAGGATCATGGTATTAAAAAAGTTTAGCAAGATAAATATCCTGTTCTTGCTATAGAAAAAGAGCTTAATGTATCAAGTTGCATAGGTATTATAGGAAATACAACAGAAACCAATCTTCAAGGATGATAACATGAATATTGATGCTCAAATGTATGGGTAAATTATTAGGATCATGTAGTAAGATGTTGTTGTGACTAATTTAATAGACCTAATGAAACTACTCAGTACACTACACAATGAGGATATATCCTAGAATATCACTAACCTCCTACACAATTTCTCGGAATGTGCATGACAAGGACAAATAAGGGCCAATAAAGTATTTTGTTATGTCAAGACCAAGAAGCCTTTGGATGTGGATTCACAAATGGATATTGAGTTGGTTGGATATGAAATTCAAAATGCAGTATTTGACTTTAGAATCATAGTCAATATGATTCTATGATCAAAATGGGAAGCTATTGGTCAACCAAATTTGAGCTATAGTCTAGTAACATTGAGCTTAATGGATTATGGTAGAGTCAAACCCATTGTCCAGTTAGAAGATGTTGAAATTAAAGTGGCTGAGCTCAACTTGTGAGTAGAATTTGAGGTCATTGACATTAAGATAATAGAAACTTATTAACCTACCTTAATTGGTAAGAAATGGACCTATGATGGCCAAATGACTATCAACACTATGCATAATCCATTAGAAGTGCATCAAAAATATAAAATAGTGGTCATACCCTTAAATAATTTTGAGCTAAAGCCATATATCATCCCTAAAGAGCTAGAGTCTCCTTATGCTTTTAGTGATAGTAGTTGGTTTAAAGTGGGTACAAATGAAAGGCAAAATAGGGTATGGTCTATAAAATGTCAAAAGTGGAAACTAGGTATTGCAAAACATGAAAAACAAACTGTATTCTAACCTATTATAACAAAGTCTCTGATTAGGTAGGTTCACATTGAATATTGTGCTTCTCTTTTAGTGAGTTCACTGATAAGATATGAAGTATACTTCCTATATAATACTAGTGAAACTATGATGGACTATATTAAACCAACCCCAAAAGGAATTCTACCCTAGTATTCTACATCATCCATAAGTGGTGACTCAGACATGCACATCTTGAATTGGTCTCACAAAGATCATGAGTTATGACCTATGCACATGGTGTTCAATATAGAATGCCATATACCTCAATAATTTAGAATAGAGGATCTTTATCCATTCATATTGAGTCTTGAACACCATGTAACAGAGGTGGATCAATGATTCAACACACTCAACTATGTGCTAAAAGGAACTATTGTGACATGGTGGGACATACATAAAAACTCATAAATATAATGGGATAAAGCATGTGAAATCTTATGTGCAAGGTTTCAGCTATAGCTAGTGTTAGATCAGAATGGACTTTCTTTTAAGAGGGTCAATGTCTAGAATTGCACATCCATCAACACATGGGTATATGGACTACACAAGGAGTAGACCCATGATATTGGGTGCACATATTCAAACACACCCTTGCACCTTTTCCAACATCTTGGTATATGCATCAAGAGTGTAGAAGGGAAACTAAACATTGGGTGTAACTTAAATAAGATTTAATTCAAAATTTTATATTTAAATATGATAACCCACTAGTATATAATGCCTTGTAGAGAATTACAAATTTTCTGTCATGGACACAAAAAATATTTATAAACTATAGCTTAATCATCATCTCATCAAGAGGCTACATAAGACTTAGATCTCTCATTACACAATTACAAATCTAACCAAAAATAACAACTCTTTGTTTAACCATGTAATAGAATAATCAATGATCTTATAGAATCAAGTGACAATGACACTGATGGAGATATCGATCTAGAATTTTTATTTGAGCCATAGCGTGAAGATGAGCCCAAACTAGTATAAAGCATAGAGCAAGTGGTAGAGGAAAAATTGTGCACTATCAACATTCCACAATGTGAAGGCAAATGTATTCTACAATATACTTTGACTAGTGGAATAGATAATATTTATTAGGAACATTTACAAAAGATTAAAGGAAATATTGGGATAGAGTCGGCCCTTAAGCTTAAAACAGTGGGAGATTATTGGGGACAAGAGTAAATCTCCAAGGCCTTGCAACTATTAAGGGGTAATCAATATGTGTTTCCAAGAAAATTCTTAGAGGTAAAAGGCATAGATCTATCTTTGGGAAAATGCACATAGAATGAAAAGAGTGTGTGTGCCCTATCAAAAAGTGACCCTATAGTCTCAATCATAATATGAAGACCAAAGTAAAGGATGAAATTGATTGAATGCAAGAATCTTAAATTATTTATCCAGTTGAAAAGGTAGAGTGGGTGAGTCCCATTATTGTTCAACATAAGAAAATAGGATAAATTTGGGTGTATGGGGACTACATGTACTCAATGATGCTTGTGTTAATTATCTATTTCTTATTTATTTTATAGATGAAGTCCTTGAGTCTATGGCTGAGCATGAGGTATATTCATTTATGGATGGTTTTAATGGATATCACCATATTTTTATTACCAAGTAGGATCAGGCCAAAACCACCTTCACTAATGAATGGGACTCATTTGCATACAAGGTAATGCCATTTGGTTTTAAAAATGCACCTGATATATTTTCTAGAGCTATGGTAAACATATTCAAGTATTTCATTCATGATTTCCTAGAAGTCTATCTAGATGATTGGACTATATTCTTTCTATTTAAAGAACACTTTTCAAAATTAAGATTAATGCTGGAGTGATGTCAAGATTTGTGCATTGATTTATATTTAAATAAGTGTCTATTATTTACACCTTTTGGTGTCTTGGTAGGCCATGTTGTGTATAACAATGGTATTTTGGTCAATCCAACTAAAATTGATGTTATAGTAGGAATGCCACCTCCTACTAACTCAATTTAAGTGCACACCTTTCTTGGTCATAATAGATGTTATCAAAAGTTTATAAAATGGTATGCAACTATATTTATGTCTATGGAGAAACTACTATGCAAGGATACTAAATTCGAATTGACACCAAAGTGTCAAACGAAATTTACTAAGTTAAATCAAATATTGTTAAAAACATCTATCTTAGTATTTCTTGACTAGAAGAATTTATTCCATGTACATGTGGATGCTTCTGGCATCATTCTGGAGTAGGATCTATCATAACGTAACCAAGTGAAGGTAGGTTAGACCACCCAATACATTTTGATAGTAGGAAACTATCAGCTATGGAAAATAATTACAAAACCATAGAGAAAGAATCACTAGCCATGATGCTTGCATTGCAAAAGTTTTAGAATTAATTATTGGCTACTCATTTTGATTTCTTCATAGATCACCAAACATTGCGATACCTGGTTAATAAACCCATGCTGGGAGGACGTATATCAAGGTGGTTAATGCTCTTTCAATAATTTTAATTATTGGATTAATGCCAAGCTAGGATAGGAGAATGTAGGGCCAAATCACCTCAACAAAATTCACAATGGAGAGGAACCATAAGAATTCAAAGATGAATCTCCAGATGCATATTTATTTAGAACTTCTATAGTTCTTGATAACATGGAGGGCATTGCAATTTTTGTGGAACAAGGAAATTTTTTTGCACACTACACTAAGTGGGATAAAAATAAAATGGTTACCTGAGCCATACCATATAGCCTCATTAATGGATTCTTGTATAAGCTTGGAAAAGATGATGTATTGTGTAGATTAGCTCTAGGGAATGAATGATTATAGCTTATTCAAGAGGCTCATCAAAGAATTATAGGGAGTCATTTTATAGGACAAGCCAATATAAGGAAAATACTTCAAAGTGGTTTTTGGTGGCCTATATTATTTTAAGATGTGCATAGAGCTGATAAACACTATGATGTCTATCAATGAATGGACAAACCCAACCAATATGATGAAATGCCTTTGGTACCCATGCTTGCATAACAACCCTTTGAACAATGGGGAATTGGTTTTTTTGGACCTATAGCTCCCCCAAGTAAGCACAATCATGGCTGATATGTTATTACTATTACAAATTATTTCTTAAAATAGGTGGAAGCGACTACTACTCCAAGCTGTGGTGTGAAAGATGCCACCAAATTTTTATATGAAAACATCATCATAAGGTTTGGATGTCCAATTAAGCTGGTAAGTGATAAAAGTACACATTTTATACATAGTACTATCAAGAATATCACTGAAGAGTTCATGATATCGTACCATAAAATCATGACTTACCATTTGCAGGTAAATGGATAGGCAGAAGCATCCAATAAAGTGTTGGGGAACTGATGCAGGGGCATCACTCTTAGGGAGTACTTTGATCAATTTTAGCTTGTTTTGTATTGAATAAGGTTTATAAATTATTTGGATGGATTTATAAGGCCTCAAGCATGGTTAGTTTTAATTTTTATAGTTTAGAAGTGCATTAGCTAGTTTAAATCTTCAAATATAGTTTTCCTGCCAAAAATTGAAAGTTTAAAAATTTGAATTTCTAGTGTCTATTTAGGACTTGTAGCGTAAGATAAGGTTTGAGTAAGTTTGATAACATGTTTGAAATGTCTTATATGGTTACTTGAATCATTAAAAAGTTGATAAAATGTTTGAAATATCTTATAAGGTGCCTTGAATCATTAACAAGGACCAAAAAGTGTTATAGCCTTAGATTTCAATATTGGTGTTTGATCACCTTATTAAAATTAGTCATGTGACCATTGGTAAACCTCTTCTAGGTAGTTAATAAATGGTTTCCAACATAAAAATGGAAGATTTTTAAAATTTGAGAATATTTTATGCATGTTTTGGAAAGAATAACATTCAAAGAAAAGAGAGTAAGTAGACCCTGAGCAAGATTTTGGCATTGAGACCCCTATTTTTTAGTGTTTTTATTCAATTGGCAGATTGTGTGTTTGAATGTTGATGATAAATGAAATATGGAAGTGGATATTTAAAATTTTAAAGGATATTTTAACATGTCTAATGATTCCAAACTACAGGAAAAGTCTTCTTTCACTTATTTTTCAAGAACGTTATCAAGCATACCCCTATTTGGGTACCTTTTGTTGTAAACAATCTATAAATAAAATTATTGAATGAATTATCATTGGTTAAAAATTATAATATGTTTAAAATACATTTATGTTTGGTTTATATGGTTAAAATAATGTGTAAATTTGAATAATAACTCAATAAATCTGATGATTGTTTAGAGACTAGTTAGGAACCCTGTTTGTTGTAACAAAATTTTAGGATTGGACTAAAATTGTGTTCTTTGGTTAAAGTGACCTTTGAGTCATTATTAAAAAAAATTGGGCTTGGGGTAATAATATTTAAAAAATTCTAAAATAATTTGACATATAATATTGTGTTATTTTTATTTTTTCTTTCTATATAGGTACACAGACCTGTGAGCAGTGTAAAACTTGTGCATAGTCAGACATAATTTGACCTAGTTTAGATGAATAATGGATTGAAAAATAATCATATTCATTTATAAAAGTATCTTAAAAATTATAAAAACCATAACAAATGAATTTTGATGTTTGAAACCCCTTATAACATTCCCAATTAAAGAATCTATGCTCTCGGGTAGTCTGAGTCATTAAAAAGCCCTGGATTAGGGTTTTCACCATATCTTGAGATTGAAATGGTAAAATCTCACAAAATTTTGTAGTATAGTATATGTTCACATGATATAATATATTTTAAATCTTTTAGGGGTGTACAAATTCTATGGTATGGATTTTGAGTGAACTAAGGGGAATTAGGCCTAGAGAGGGCTAATTGAGAAGCCTAAAAGTAAGAAAGTGGACCTAATCAAAGGGTTGTGATAAAAAAATTGACACACAAGTGTCTTGGAATAAGAGACAACATTTTTTTGATTTTTTTGAGCCATAACCAATTATACTATTCTATAGTAATTAGAAAACAAGTAAATAGGGCTAGTGAGAAGTGACTAAAGCACTAGTATATTTCAGGAGTTGCAAGCTGAAACTTTTTGTAGGGATCCTCTACATCATTTTGGTATTAGAGCAATATTTAGATACCTAATAAAAAATGGGAGAGAGAATATTATTTTTGAAAGAGAATGATTGATACTTGTTTGATGAATTACCTACATAAAGGTTCACAATGCGACCTAGGAGAAATAGAGGAGGTGCAACAAGGAACCAAGGAAACCAATATGTTGTGTTGGTTGAGTTGAGAGAACTTAAAGTTAGATTAGATGAAAGGTTAATTTATGTATAAATAAACCAAATAAGAAGAGTCCTAATAGGGGACTTGAGTGATAGGGAAGATGAGCCACAAGACCAAGAAGAGGTAGAGGGAGAAGAGACAGTTAAAGGACCTGAAGATCAAGGTGTAGAGAGACTCATGAAGGTGATCATGAGTCAAGGGTCCAAGCCAAAGGTGTAATTACCCACCTATGTAGGAGGTCTTAATGGAGGTGAAATCATGGATTGGGTGAATGAGATAAACAAATAATTTGAGTATGAAGAGGTACCTGATGATAAGAAGGTCAAATTTACAAGAACCATGCTGAAAAGGCATGATTCATTATGGTGGGAATTCACACAAGATGAGAGAAGAAATAAGTGGAATAATAAGATCACTTCTTGGGACAAAATCATTTCCAAGCTCAAAAGAAAATTCTTGCCAGGTGGCTATGAAACAATTTTTTAAGATAGTTGTAAAATTTGAAGCAGAAGGAATGAGTGTGAAGGCATACACAAAAGAGTTATATTGGCTAACCATTAGGTCTGGTCATGTTGATGAGGATAGATATAAGGTTTAAAGGTACTTGAATGAGTTAAGATATAACCTACATGATGAACTAGCACTTGTGAGCCCAAGAACACTAGAGGAGTGATATCAATTTGCACTCAAGGTTGAAGATAAGTTGAATAGAAGGCATAATCAACAAAATAAATGAAGGGGAATAAATTATAGAGGTAGAGGATAGAAAGGGGGTAGAAATACCTCACAAATAAATCTTCAATTAAATCAATAAATCCATAAGAGCAACCCACAAGTTCAAGAGGTGGATTTAGAAGTAGGAGACCTTACAATAGAGGTGGATATTCATCAAGGGGTAGAGGATCTAGTGGATTTTCAGGCAAGTGTTTTAAGTGTAACAAGTATTCTAGTCACAAGAAATGGGAATGCCTAGAGGACTAACCGATAAGAATCCCAAAAAATGAAGGGAGAAATCAGATTACATAAGGAGGAGAGGAAGAGAGTGTTTTCTCTCCATCACAAATGGTAAACCCTGAAGTAGGAGAATCATTGATCATGAGGAGGGTCCTGATCAAGCCACCCAAGGAGAAGGAGCCAAAAAAAAGAAATAATACATCTAGAACATCATTCAAATGCCAAGATAAGTGCTGAAAGATGGTCATTGATTCAAGAAGTATAGATAATATTGTTTCAGTAGAAATGGTTAACAAACTTGGATTGAAGAAGTTACCTCACCCCACTCCATATAAGGTGTCAGGGTTGAATAAGGGACAACAAGTATTGGTTAGTGAGTATATTTCGATGGAGTTTCAAATTAAAACATACAAGGATAAGGTGTTTTGTGATGTCATCCCCATGGATGTGTGCCATGTGCTTTTGGGAGGGCCTTGGCAATATGATAGATAAACTAATCATGATGTAAGAAATAATATGTATACCTTGACCAAGGATGGAGTTAGTTACACTTTACTGCCCTTAAAATATGAAGAGAGTGATCAACAAGTTGGTTCACATGTGATGATGGTAAGTGGAAAGGATTAATTGAATTCCATGCATGAAGAAGAGATAGGCTTTGCTTTGGTCATTAATCCTAGGATGGTTATGACAACCACTAAAATCAATGAGCTAGACTCAATAAATGTTGGAGAGGTATGTTGATATAGTTGTTGATGAACTTCCGAACACATTATCACCAATGAGGAGCATAACACACCACATAGAATTTGTACCTAGATCAAGTATACCAAACAAGTTTGCATATAAGATGACCCCACAAGAGAATGTTGAGATCAAGAGACAAGTGGAGTTTCTTGACAAAGGGATGATTAAAGAGAGCTTGAGCCCATGTTTAGTACCCTTAGTGTTGGTGCCAAATAAGAAAGGGTGAGTGGAGGATGTGCATTGATTCTAGGGCTATCAATAAAATAAATATAAGGTATAGGTTTCCACTTCCAAAGATGGAATATTTGATGGATTTTTTGAGTGGAACAAGCTGTTTCTCCAAGATAGACCTCAAGAGTGGATACTACTAGATAAGGATTTGACAAGGTGATGAATGGAAGATTGATTTCAAGATGAATGAAGGTTTGTATGAATGGCTAGTCATGCCATTTGGTTTGTTTAATGCACCTAGTACTTTCATGAGATCAATGAATAGGTTTTGAAAGATTTTATAGGCAATTTTATAGTAGTTTATCTAGATGATATAATAATTTATGGCCAAAGCAAGGAGAAACATCTTCATCATTTAGAGTTCGTGATAAGAAGGCTACAAGAAGAGAGGTTATTTATCAACCTCAAGAAGTGTGATTTCATGAAAAATGAGCTGTTGTACCTTGGGTTTATAATTTCACAAGGCATGCTGAAAATGGATAAGACTAAGGTGAAGGCAATCATGGAGTGGCCAACACCTAGGACAACAGGAGAGGTAATAAGTTTTCATGGTTTGGAAAGTTTCTATAGGGAGTTTATGGGAAATTTTAGTGGAATATGTGCTCCCATAATTGACACTATCAAAGGAGACAAGAAAAACTTTATTTGGAATGAGAAAGTAGAATTTTTTTTTCAATACTTGAAGAAAAAAATCATGGAACAACCCATACTAGCATTGCAAAAATTCAACAAGGTATTCTAGATAGAGTGTGATGTAATTGGTGTAGCTATAGGGGCTATCATAATCCAAGAGGGAAGACCTATAACCTACTTTGTTGAGAAGTTGAATGATGCTAAAAAGAGGTATTCATCCTATGAATTGGAATTTTATGCAATGGTGCAAACAATGAAGAAATGGAGGCATTATCTTATGCCAAAGGATTTCATAGTATACACAGATAACCATGCACTTTAGTTCATATCTAATCAACCTAATTTGAACCAAAGACATGTCAAATGGGTGGAATACATGTAAAACTTTACTTTCACCATCAAGCACAAACAGGGACAATGCAATAAGGTTGTAGATGCATTGAGTCGGAGGGTCTTATTGGTGCATGCAATTTAGCTAGAGAGTGTTTGTCAGGGGATCTCTAGCTCTACCAATTAGAGCACAATTGATTACTTCTCGTATTAGCAATTAAACATGGAATTATACCAGAATGATAAAGTAGCTAGAAACTTGAGACAACAAAGAATTTGAGAGACAATACACACTCTTGTATTAAATACTACTAAAAGAAAATACAATAAGGAAGATGCCACTTCTTCCTCCACCTCAAAGGCTTGCCACACCTCAAGAGCTTCTTCTCTCTCTCTCTTGCTCAACACAACAACTCTAAAGCCTGAGTTGCTATTCCTCCTTGAATGCTTCAGCTGATCTCCTTGACCTTACACCTGTAGATCTCCTTGACCTTGCTAGCTTCAATGCTTTTACTTGCCTTAGAATAATTACAATACATGCCTTATGGGTCTTTAAATAGGATCCCATGCTTACAAAAATAGAACTCTAACTACTAAAATTAGACACACAGCCTGCGACTTAAATTAGCCCCTTAGCATGCAAACACTCGGTTCAACTAACTAACTGTTCGTGCAACGAATAGTTCTGGACCACACAGGCGACCGACACCGATCCCTGCTTGTCTGGTGCTGCCGACGTCGGCCGAATCCCTGTCGTCATTGGTCTCCTTTTCCACTGCATCTGACCGACATCGGTCATAGTGCCGATGCCGGTGGCTCTGGTTCTTCAGCTTCTTTCCTTGTGTCTGCAAATAGTTGAAGCTTTTAGCTCCACACCTTAACAATGTTGGCATTAAGTCACTCAAAGATTTGTATGAGGAAGATGAGGACTTAAAGGAATCATAACATGCATGCAAGCACCCAAGTACACTCAACAAGGAGCCTTGGTTAGATTATGTACTTCAAGATGGATTTTTTTTCAAGGGATTATAGTTGTGTGTACCAAAGAGTTCAATAAGAGGAAATATGATACACAAGAAGCATAATAGAAGCATGGTATCCATTTTGGGCTTTAAAAGACATTGGAGTTGCTCATTAGACACTATTATTGGCCTAGAATGTAAACAAAAGTGAGGAAGTATGTATAAAGGTGTAAAATTTGTCAATTAGCCAAAGTTAAGAACACTAATGCAAGGTTGTATCAAACCCTACCAGTCCCACATAGATGTTGGGAATCCATCAATATGGATTTTGTGATGGGATTGACTAGAACATAAAGGGGTTTTGATTCCATTTTTGTAGTTGTTGATAAATTCTCTAAAATGGATCATCTTATACCATTTAGAACTACTAATGATGCAACACATGTGGATAATTTGTTCTTCAAGGAGGTTGTGAGGCTTCATGGATTGCCCATGAATATTGTTTCTGACAAGGACACCAGGTTTCTTGGTCACTTCTAGAGGACATTATAAAAAAAAAAGGCACTAATTCGAGTTTTAGTTCAACATACCACCATAAAATGGATGGGCAAACTGAGGTGGTTAATATAAGCTTAGGGAACTTGTTGAGTTTTTTATCTAAGGACCATCCCAAGTAGTGGGATCTTGTGTTGTCTTAAGCAGAATTTACTTACAATGATTATACCAATAGGAGCATTGATATGAGACCATTCTAAGTGATCTATGGCATGATACTAAGAGGTGTATTTGAGGGTAGATATATTAGACATATGGATAAGACAAGTTTTGAAGGTGATGAGTCTGCAATGGTAATGAAAGAGGTGCATGAACATGTGAGAAAGCATTTGGAGTCCAGTATTGATAAATACAAGAAGCAAGTATATTTAATTAGGAGAGAAGTGAATTTATATATTGGGGACTTATTCCTAGCTCATATAAGGAAGGAAGGGTTTCCAAAAGGTGTGTACCATAAGATACAGATGAATAAAATAGGTCATTGCAAGATTCTCAGGAAGTTTGCAAACAATGCATACGAATTGGAGTTGCCTAGTGGAGTTGCAATTTCACCTATTTTCAATGTTTCAGATTTGTAGCCTTATATATAAGGAAATTAAGGAGAAAACATAGTATATGAATAAACTACAATAGGTCTAAATTAGACAAAATAGTTTCCTAAGGAAAAGACAGAGGAAATAGAATGTATATTGGATAAACAAGTGATTAAAAGGACCAGAGATAAGTAGTGTTTCAAGTATCTATTTAAGTGGAAGAACCATCCAGTAGATGATGCCATGTGGATGACTAAGCATGACATACTTAAGTGAAGGATTACTATGGAAGCACTCATGGGTAATAGCCCATGTGTTCTCTTTTCCTTCCCTGGGAGTATGATGTTGGGGCATCACTCTTAGGGAGTAATTTGATAAATTTTGGCTTGATTTTCATAGAATAATGTTTATAAATGATTTTTATGGACTTATAATGCCTAAAACATGATTATTTTTCATTTTGATAGTTTTGAAGTGCATTATCTAGTTTAAATTTTCAAAAATAGTTTTTCCTGCCAAAAATTAAAAGTTTAAAAATTTGAATTTCTAGTGTTTGTTTAGGACTTGTAGGGTAAGATAATGTTTGATTAAGTTTTAATAAGGTGATAATGTGCCTTTAATCATTAACTAGGACCAAAAAATGTTATAGCCTTAGAGTTCAATATTGGTGTTTGATCACCTTATTCAAATTAGTCATGTGGTCATAGGTAAACCTCTTCAAAGTAGTTACCAAATGGTTGCCAATGTACAAATGAAATATTTTTTGAATATGAGAATATTTTATGAATGTTTTGGAAATAATAACATTCAAATAAAAGAGAGCAAGCAAACCCTGAGAAAGAGTTTGGCATTGAGACCCTTATTTTTTAGTGCTTTTGTTCAATTGGTAAACTGTATGTTTGAATGTTGATGATTAATAAAATATGGAAGTGGATATTTAAATTTTTGAAGGATATTTTAATGTGTTTAATTATTTTAATCTATATAAATAAGTCTTCTTTCACTTATTTTTCAAGAACGTTATCAGACAGACCCTTGTTTGGGTATCTTTTATTGTAAATAGTCTATAAGTAAACTTATTAAAAGAATTATCATTAGTTAAATATTATAATGTGTTTTAAATACCTTTATATTTTGTTTATATGGTATAATTAATGTGTAATTTCAAATAAGAACTCAATAAATCTATTGATTGTTTAGAGACTAGTTAGGAACCCTGTCTGCTGTAATAGAATTGCAGGATTGGACTAAAACCATGTTCTTTGGTTAAAGTGACCTTTGAGTCATTGATAAAATTTTTTGGCATTGGGTTAATAATATTTTAATGTATTATAAAATACTTTGACATATAATATTGCATTTTTTTCATTCATTCTTTCTATACAAGTACACAAACCTATGAGCAGTGTAAAACTTGTGCATAGTCAGACATAATTTAACTTGGTTTAAATGAGTAGTGGATTAAAAAATAATCACAGTCATTTGGAAAAGTAAGTTAGGTATTATATAGACCCTAAAAAATTATTTTTTAAATTTTAAACTCCTTACAACATTCCTAGTTAAAGAATCTATGCTCTCGGGTAGTCTTAGTCTTCAAAAAGCCCTAGATTAGGGTTTTCACCATATCTTGAGATTGAACAAAAAAAATCTCACCAAATTTGGTAGTATAGTATATTTTCATATGATATAAATTATTTTAAATATTATATGGGTTTAATAATTTTTTGGTAGATATTTTGAGTGAACCAAGGGGAATTAGGCCTAAAGAGGGTTAATTGAGAAGCCTAAAAGTAAGAAAGTAAACCTAATCAAAGAGTTGTGCTACTAAATTTGACACACAAGTGTCCTAGAATAGGGGAAAAGATATTTTTATGTTTTTGAGCCATAACCAATTGTATTATTTTTTACTAATTAGAAAACAAGAAAACATGGCTAGTGGGAAGTGACTAAAGCACTAGTGTATTTCAGAAGGAGTTGCAAGTTGAAACTTTTTGTAGGGATCCTCTGCATCAGGAAGATGTTAAAAAAATTGTAATGTTAAAAGAGATGATTGGGAAGATAAAATTATTGTGATTCTTTAGGTCTATCAAACACATTACAAGAGAGATATTCTTTAGGTTCACTCCATTCTAATTGGTATATGGCCTTGAGGCAATAATGCCTATGAAATACATTGTGCCTTGCATTACGATGGTCATGAGATTAGTAGACCAAGATTCATTAAAATAAAGGTTTTTGGATTTCAAAATGATGGAATAAAATAAACTAAGGGGATAGTGGATACAAGAGATTAATAAATAGAGTAAACAAGTATGGCATGATCCCAAGTTGTGATCTAAGCAATTTTACTCAGACCAAACAATATTGCTTTATGAGAGAAAATTTAAAGCATTCTCAGTAAACCTATGCATTATATGGAAAGGACCCTATATAATTCATGAAGTATCACCATAGGGTACCGTAGTGTTGAAATATTTGTAGGGAACCATATTACTAGGACGTATAAATGGCTATAGGATTAAGACATATCATCTTTAATCTCTATTGTTCAACTAAAAATTTGAGAGTATGTTGAGTAGCACCATGTAGTTAGGATTTTATTTAATGTTGTTTTTTTATTTTGTTTTCTTAGGATAGAATGTTTTTATAGCATGTCTGTTACTATGCAACACATTGTAACCACCAAGAAACATTTATCATTGTAAGATACGATCACATTCTAGATACAACTCATTGAAGACAGATAGCCACACCCACATCAAGAATTTTAATTAAGTTAAATAAGGTGGTGACAAGATAAATATAATTAATAGAAGGATAATGGTCAGGTCAAACTGTTAATTATGTGATGTTTCAAAAAGATTGCATCATTTTCAAAGCAAATTTTGTAGTAAAGGGACAAGTGGATTCATAAGGTAAATTGATTAGACAAAAGGAAAGATACTCACATAAAAATATTACCAATGAAGTAAATTAAATATACTAAGCACTAAACCTCCATTTTAAGGTAACTTCTAGAAACTAATATTAATTGAAAAAGGAACATTCATACACAATAAGTCAATGCATTCAAAGGAGGTAGTGACATGAAATTGGGTGCCAATAGCTATATAAGACTAGGGTATGGAAAATGTTAAAACATTAAAACCTTTAGCTAATAAGATGATTCTATGATATGATTTTATAATACCTAATAATTAACTTATTTTAAACTAAAACACAACTAATCAAAGCAATCATTCATTTTAGACCATCAATCGAGCCATGGAAAGAGGTTAGTTATTGATTCTACTATCGAATGCACAAAAAAAGGAAATGGGAATTGGGATAGGTCTTTGAATAACTAAATATAATGATCCAATTCCATTTTATTTCATAGATGTAGTATAAACTACTCTTTTTTCCCAAGATTCTCAAGGAGTAACATAAGCAGGAGCATTAACACTTCAACATCCATTCTAAGTCTCCAACACTGAATGATTACTTAAGGTTCTTATATTTAGGAAGTTAAAAGAGTTTATGATGAATTTTATAAGCTGATATAATCAAGGGGATATCATTTATCTTAATATATTATAATCTAGATTTATGTGTACACCATGGCATGAGCAACTGGCCTTCCCAATCATGACAAATCTCTTCTACCTTATAAGTCTACATCACCACCAATCTATTATGATATCAGGGGAAAATATACCACAAGGGTAGGGTGAAGAACACCTATTGAATCAATTTAGGATTATTCACTATGCATCATGGTATAATATATCATTAAAAGATTCTAATAAACCACCAAGTAAGTGAACAAACAATAAGAGGCATAATTGATATTACCTATCATATGACAAATATGAGGGAGGACTTGAACTAGCTTGAGTTTTTGGAAGTTGAGCTCACCACTAACATAAAAAAGGTACATGTAGAAATCACATAGACATTTTAGTACCAATTTTTGGTTCTTTTATTATGTTTCATGCAGTGGAAATCTCCCTTAGGGATAATTAATGTAAGTGTAGATTTTTGGCCTGATAATGCCTTTGTAAGTATCATATGGACTAAAACATGATAATATTATGAACAATTGGGGAGTTTTAACACATGGTGGCTTAAATACCTATCCTTGATATGATCACAACCCAAGATCCCATAAGATGTAATGAAATATCTGGGACAACATGCTTCAGTCACCAAATTGTATAATGGCATTCAGATCAAGGTTCATGAGTTGGCTACTCCAACTGTGACCTCGATGCCATATTTCATTTCAATGGTCAAAGTGAAGGATGTAGTGTATAAGTAAAAAGCCTTATTTACAAGGTTGGTTCCTCTATTGCAAGCCATCCCTTTAGAGGCACAACAACCATAATTAGAATAAATAACCTCATAACAACCAACACATCCACATGCTCAATCACCATAACCAACATAGTTGCAAGCTATAACATAACAAGAGAAAGGTAAGAGGAAATCATTTATATGTATAATATCACCACCTCCACTAAAGAAATGACTATGGTAAACAAAGTCATGTCTTGATAATCCCATGATTCCATGGATAGTAATTGAGTGTGACCTACCTGAGTTGGGGGTAAAGGAATAGGAAGTGCTCTGATCGATGTTGGAAGATATCATAAAAGTGGTGTACGATAAAGATGAGGATAATGAGTTCTTTTTTGGAAATTAATGTGTACTTTCCAAGTGCAAAATTAGGTAAGAAAATACCTTTGGGTTGATATTACTCAACCATCTCCTTCTCTTCTTATTGATATTGTAGGAAAAGAAGTAGCTTAGCATAAGTTGGAGGATAAAATATTTTCATTATAATCAGTTACAAGATCATTAACTATGTAAATGGTATATTTGATTGAATAAGGCAGTCTTACACCAGCCTTGTTCTAATGACCACACACACACCTCTATGCTAAAACATCATAAACTATGAAAAAAAGGATGGTATATTTTGGCAAACCTACAAAATAAAGTAGTGCACAACAGTCTTAGGCAACACAACAACTTTATCCCTAGGGTATAAAGAAGTAAAAGTAAAGTCTCACACCTCTAGTTAAATCTAGGAAAAGTAAATTGGTATACAAAGGCTAGTTGCGTGAATCAAAATCACTTGAGCATATTGAATCTAAAATTGAGCTCAAAGGTGATGAGAAACCTATGGATACAACTATGAATGAGGAAGTATATGAAAAACAAACTATATAGGACACACCTAACCCTGAGGAGGCTAAGGAGGAAAAAAAGAGCAAAAAAAAAAAAGAATAAGCACAACCAATACTGTCATAAGTGACACATCAAAAATTTGCACACCATCAATAATAAAAGAAGAAATACATAGGCAGTAGAAAATAAATGGAGGCTCAAGAAGTAGAGGCTACATGGAAGCAATCCAAAGAAGCTAAATCTCTAGTTTATGAGGAAGCCCAATGGTGATAACAAGAGGCATAATCTATGTAACAAAAATAGGAGTAATAATCTCAGTCTAAGGTTGATAAAGAATAGCTCACACATTCAAAAGAAGCATAAGTTTTCAAAGACAAAGCTAAGGTTGAAGTTGAAGCCAAAGCTAAGGCTGAGTTAGATGCTAAAGCTAAATCTCAAGTTGATGCCAAGGCTAAGGCTAAGGCTAAAGAGGAAGATAAAACACAAGATGAAGCTGACACTAAGAACAAGGTTGAAGCAGAAACCCAAACAAAAAATTTCAAGGATACAAAATCACATGCAAAAGTAACAACTGTAACTCACACAAAGGCCATATAAGAAGCATAAAAGGTCTATAGCTAATGGCTATGGGATGTCCCTGATACATCAATCTAGTGAACTACATTATTGCTTTTATTAACTCAACTTACACTTATTCCTACTAAACCCATGACCACATCCATGGAAATTTCCACCACTACAATGGAAACATCATTCGATGTGATCCAGTTACTGCTATCAAAATAGATTTAAGGAGCAATCACCTTTTAAGAATCAATTGTGCACAAGGCCTCAAATTTGGAGTAAGAAGTCCTTAGGCTATGAGAAGAAAAGGCTAGAGCAAAAGAGTAGCTAAAAAAGATGTGATAACTAATCAATATCACTTGTCCCACCTTATTTATATAAGTAATGGGTGATCAAGTCATGTTAGAAGACAAGAAACTCAATGCTCTATTGATAGAGCTTACAGAGTTGGGGAGATGCATAAATGTTTTTGGCATTGCACACACAAGGGAAATATATTAGGACTGAAATAAAGGTCATATGTGAACTCTTTGATGAATATGATAAGAATCTAGCCACCACTATGAGGTAGTCTAAGTAGATAGACCAAAACATGTTAAATTAGAGACAACATCTTAATCAATCTTTAGCTTTTTGCAAAACCTAAATTTACCACTGTAGATAAAAATAAAGTAATAGTGGATGATCAAATAACAAATATAAATAAAATTAGTAGTGCACTCAGAAAATTATTGGATTCTAGGGATGTTCCCATACAAAAGCTACAAGTATGACACAATGAAATAATGTGCAACACTTTTGTATATATTCAAGCCAAAGGACAATAGACAGATTGGATGATCTCATTTTGGATATTTAGCTGAAGTTATCTAATGCCAAGGTGTTACTTATAATCATAGATAATAATAACCTACAAAATATGATGATTATCCAGTTACCACTATGCATTCTACTTGCCATTATATGCAAGGTGCTCATAGATTAGAAAACACTCAAGCATGATTTATCTCAAGTTGATCTAGATATTTCCCAGATAATAGATAAGCACCAATTCATTCCTCTACAATAGATTTTACAATTCATATAGGAGAGGAATTTGGACATAAAGGTGCAATCTCTGCAACTACCTCTGATAACAGGTACATTAGGAACTAGTGGTTCTATAACTAGCCAAACACAACAACCTCCATAGCCACTCAGTCAAACACCTCCTCAACTATAAAAATAAGTTTTGCTCACTTCCTTTCTATGACTTCAGACATATTTTTATTTCTTATAAGACAATCTAAAAATTATGAGTGGGGCTAGAATGGTTGAAAACCCATAAAAGGCAGCCACCTAGTTATGCAAGCCTATTGAAAAATTGAAAGGGTGGTAGGATAGTATGATACTTATTTAAAAACCTAAAAAGGTAGCTAAGTAGTGAACAAAGGGTGAAAACTGGTAAATGACACCTAGAGTGATAACTACAAATTTTGTTTATGGATTATCTTTTTAGCTTAGTTTAGACTAGCTTGTAATTTTATCTCAGGATGAGATAAATATTTAAGTCCATAAAAGTGTTAGATGAAAAATGTAATAGGACACATGTGTGAAGTATATGATTTTGTCTTTTGTATAGCTTTTTTATGTATTAGGTAATACAAAATGTGAAGAGTCTTTCCTTTTGTATCTCAAAAGCTTGGAATGTAAAGAGACAACAAATTGTAAAAGGTTGTATATAACACTTTGCTGTAATAGAATTTGGTTCCGATGTGTTGATAGAGATTAACAGAATCATATTATTATGATTTTCCTAATCTTATTTTATATATGGTTGATGTATAGTGAGTACTCTATTTTAATTTAATCTATTATTGAATGCTATGTTAGTGATGTTTCATCTTCTATTAGTATCTATTTTATTCTTGCTCTTAGTTGTATCTCTGTACATCATAGATGGTAGGTAATACTATCATCTCTTTTGTGCCTATTGATACTCTGCACTGCATAAGCTATCCTTGTAATTAGCACATTCTGGAGTAATTTCAAGAACCTCTACTAATAAGGATCAACACATCAGGCTTATTATGGCTAGATGTGTATAGGATAGGCCCACATAGCTATAAACTCATCTTAAAATACAATTTAGGTCTAGAAATTTAGGATTGGGTTAAACATAATCAATTTAGCTAGAATATAGTGTCATATTTATAAAATAGTAAAGGTGTGTATGTTTCTTAACCTGTTTGTCAATTCATTACATTAATTTATCTTATGTTTACAACACTTGGGATTGTTTTTGCATTTATCCATCTTAATTTGTTCTTAATTATGTATTTTAGTTATGTATGTTTAAACCTACTTAGTTGCAACATGTTTATTCTTATTTTTTGTAAAACCCATAATAAAGATATATTTAAGATGGGTTCCAAAAAATAATGTGTTGAATGAGTTTCCCATTAAAGACACCTAACTTTAGGTATTAGACACCTTGGAAATATCAACTTTGGCACACTTTGACATTACATACACATTTGAGTCTTGTGCACACCTTCCCTCTATCCATCTATCTATATGTTGTATTGGCTACCTATATTTCATAGATACACCTATTTTGGATTAGCCTAGTTGTACGCAATCATCCCATACTCTAAATTAAATTATCTCCATATCTTAGATCATTATTTTTTACTTTTAGGACACTACTAAAATAGTTAGACAATTACAATTACCATAGGTGTCTGCCTTTGCTGATAGTATCCAAGAACATCCAATGGTAGTTTTTCAAATGGGGAAGTATCCATTATGTTATCATAAAAAAAATTCATGGGTCATTCATAGAAGGAAATAACATAGATTTAGATATAAATAAAAATTAATACCATTAATATTCCCTAAAAATCCCCTACTGCTACCTTGTCTAAAACTCTTGTGGAGAAAATGAGGAACTTTATTATTTCAAATTCTGAGGATGAGGGTGTGGAAGAGGTAGTTGAAGAAGATGAGGAGGATTATATTATTCTAGAGGACATTCATGTTGGGTAGGAGAAGACTGAGGTTGAGTTCAAAGATGATCTATAGAAAGATGTTTTAGCTACTGATGTGGGTGCATATTGTAAAAGGAAGAATATGGAAGAAGAAGAAGCAAAAATTAAATATATTTAGGAGAGGATTAAATCATTCAATGTGGATATTAATCTCCATATGAGTATAATTTCGTTGATTATTAAGGATACTAATGTTAATATTTATGTTGGAGGTATGTCCAGTGTGTGTAGATTTGATGAAGGTTAGGGTGTAGCTTCTAAAGTGTAGAAGTTGTAATCTAGAGTGAATAATTTGGAGGAAGAAAAGAATAATATGTAGAGTACCATTCATAAGTTGGTATAAATGAGTAAGGTAACTATTAGGAATTATATTTCCAACATTATTGTTTTGAAGGAATTGATCAAGAGAGGGAGCGGGAAACAAAGTGGCATCCATACAAGTAAGAGAATCAGGGGCTCAGACAAAGGGAAGTCTATGGAGATATATGATAACATGGTGGGGGACATTGAGTTATCAACAATCATTTTTAAAATGATGGAATATGGTATTGAAGGAATTGGATATCTAATTAGTGGTTTCTAGTTTTCTAGTTTTTTATTATTTTGTGGATGTTTATTTGTTGTGTAAAGATAACTATTTGTTATACATATGTGGTTTCATTTATATTAGTCTTTTCCTTTGACCTTGTGCCTAGTTTTTGTGACTGGGATGGGGCCCAATCAAAACTTACCCTTTACCTTTAATAAAAAAATTCAATCCTAATTTTATACTCACTTAATAACAACCTAAAAACATCTTGAAGATTACTTGATCACTACTTGAGAAATACATTAATGCTCTCTTGAGACATTAATCCAAATACAGACAAATCTAAAAATCCCTCAAAGGAGAAACCTTAGAGACAAGTTTGAATATGCACAAAAATCAAAGTTGCATGGTGTCAAGTGTCAAAATCTAAACATTATATTGCATTCTAAGTTGACCATGGTGTTGTACAAACACACATAGGTGAGATAACTATGTGTGGTTTGATGCCTCTTAAGACTATTAGAATGTAGTCAATGGTTTTTCACTCGACAAGGAGTGGTTTGGGTTATATAACCCAAAGACCTAACCCATTTTTCAAAGTTATCTTTTGGTTGAAAGTGTGATTAGAGTTTTAAATGAAAGACAAGGAAAACAAAGGTCAACACACATGACCAATTTAAATCGCATCGACATGAAACATCTACAAGCGTAGGCATAAGTGTTTAAATAGTTACAAACCTATGAAGTTTATAAGGACACTAACTATAGGACAAATATAGTATCAGTTTCCATAGGCATCATAGTTTCATTGGCAACACCCAAGCATGTTTTGAATGTATTTTTTCTAATTTAATAAGTGACAAAGCACACACAAGAGATTTTCAAATTCAATTATAGTGGTAGAATAAAAAATAAGTTAAGTATATCTCTCCTCTATTATTTCATCAAGTTAAAATATATTGAGTGTAATATCAATTTAATAATTTCTCAATTATGATTTCTATGATATTGATATATTGTACACAATTAAAATTAGCCCTAATTTTACATTATTTAAATCTAAATAATTCAAAATAAATAATATATTCTCATGAACCTGATTACTGAACTGATAACGAAAACCCATACGTTTCTTCTACTTTAGGGTTTCACACTTAGTTTTTATATTTCTCTTCTATTAGGGTTTGAATTTTAGATATGATTTCTAATTTCCCCTTATTCACATAAGAAAAACCTAACATAACTAAAATTGAAGATACTATTAATTTGAATGCTCATAAAAAGAATTATTATACCAATTTTCATGATCATTTTTATGATATATAAAATTTTGAACTTATATAGTATATTTAATTAAATCCACACATGATTTATGCATTGTTATATGTAATTAGAGATGAAAATAAAAATATTGCTAAGGAATCAAAATTTTATGAATGACATGATAAAATTTTGAATTAAATTATTCCACCTTTTAGAGGCATAGATACTACCATATGTGATTAGACTATTATTCCAACTATTACTATTCAATTTTATACACGTATGGCTATATAGGTGATGCCTCTGCCTAGTGTGGGGGAAACACATGTTACTCCTAATTTTTATATGGTTATATTTTTGAAACATAATTATTTTACTCCTAGGCTTACAACACATGAAATTATCTATTGTTAACCAATGTAATGTTCCTACTAGTCAAGCGCTTATAGAACGATTGTTAAATTTAAAACTAAGGTTAATCTAATGGAAAAAGGTTATCATTCAATGTTTCATTAAAAAACTCTCAATAACTATTGCACAACACTTTACCCTAAATATTTCCAATTATCACTTGCATATAATATTCTTTGCACCTAAGCTAACACAATTTGATGTTAAAGGTGATCCTGAACAACATTATAGACCACTCCATGTTGCATAAGTTTCTAACTAAATTTTTTTGTAGGAGCCTTAAGGACTATGTCTTGCAATGGTTTTATGACCCTCCTCTCCAATTGATACATGATTTAAATCCATTTATTGATTAAATCTTAGCTCACTTATCTATCAATATCAATGAGAAGGTATCATATGCTCAAATTTCAAAACTCAAGCAAGGACCTAATCATCCCATTAGTGAAATGTGACTCGCTATAAGACCATTCTTTCAAAAATGACAAATCTTATGGTTCGTAATGAATTGAAAAACATTTTCAAGAAAATCCTACATGCTCCTATCCAAGAGTCTATTATGTTCAAATGTTTTATTTTTTGGATGACACATGCCGCACAGTTAAAGATTAATAAGTTAAGTTAATTTCCCTAAACAAGATAAAGTATGGGACCAATTGATGTAGCCATGGACACATGTCTCAATTAAGATATAAAATTTTCCATGCACCCCATAATGATAGAGTGTAAATTTAAACAAAAACTTAATAGAATTTTATTGCTTCAAAGATAGATTACACACCATCAGATTGATTGCCAATGATACAACCTTTCAATATTCAAACACACAAACAATAAAATAACTTGCAAGATTATAAACATCAATCTAACACCGAAGTTTGGTTTTAAACAACTCAACTCCAATAATTTTACTCATATCTATACACATAACCACTTATACTAATTATTGAAACCAAACATTACACTACCTCTCCAATATAAAACCAAGTGCCTTTCCAAATGAAGAGGATGTGTTTATATAGAATTATGATCCACCCAAATTGTATTAATGATCAACAACCCTCTAAAAATAATTAAATTAACACAAGTCTTGATAGTAATACATCACAAGATAAAATTTTGTATTAAAAAATTTCTTGATGAATTATAACACATCACAATCTTGTTCAACAATCCTCGAGATAATTGTAAGCCTTGTTTAATAAAATAACTTACCACTTATCATCACAAAGTGTCCAAATGACCAACATTAATTTATATGAGGTGTGAAAGAATAATCTTAGGAATGAAGGTCCAAAAAATAAGTTTGCTAAAGTTGTGTAACTAATTGAAGTTAACACTAGAGAAAGGCATACTACATATTATCATAGAGCATTTTTGGTAAGAAAATAAGTCACACAAAGAACCCCTAAAACATATTTACCCTTAAGTAAATGTAGAAAGAAATAGAACATGTGGTGACTCGAATAATAATATTGATGCTTGTAATCATATTGTAAAACATTAGAATACCAACATAATTCAATACAATTTTTTATTAGCTAACTTCTCATGTTTTTTGTTGATGCAAGATTACACATGAATATGGATGCTCATGCATCATACATTCCATGCATTAAAATGTGTGAACATGGGGTTCCTTCACTTAAGATAAGTTTGAAACCACTCTTTAAAACCCCATACAAAGGTCTTGGGATGTTTTTGTGCCATGTGAGATGAATCTAGACTTTCATTTCACTTGGTAGATGAATTGAGCTAAAAATTGATCCCCTCCTCTAAAAATCCTTTATTTTGTTACATTGGCTCCCACTCTGCTTGGGTCAACCTCCATTGTTTGTGTTATGAAATCCACTCTTCCACTCTCCCATTATGACACTACACACTAAAAAACTAATGTATTTATGGTTCACAGTCTCATTTACCTTTTTATGAATGTTAGTACTCTTTACCTTTGCATAACCACTTTCTTTCCTTTGCATAGTTGAATTTTACATCTTTTCACACTCTTCCCCCTACAAGTGCTCCTTGATAATATGCATGAAAAAATAAATTTGGTATGCATCCTATTTATTCATTTTTTGCATAACATTGATACACATTGTATTATCAGTGATATATCTACTGCTCATCCTCTTATGCATTTGTGTCTACACCACATTCTCTCTCACTATTATGTTTTCTTCTCCCAAAAATGTTGTGTAAGGTTTTGATCTCTTGATTTTTATTACACATTGATCTCTAGTCCTCCACCCTTTTCCCATTACACAAAAAAAATTCATCCACCTCTAGCAACCACATCTATTCCTCTTTCTCCATTCCATCACTAGAATTTATGACTTCATGCCAATTCTCTTTCTTCTTTTTCTCATGAGACTTTTACACAACAACTTTTCCTCAATTTACACACACATCTCATCAACAAATTTGAATGATTTTATGATCATAAGAATTTATTTCCTAAGATATAGTTGTTCTCATACTTATTGCACTTACTCTTCAACCCTTTCATGTTTATCTCATAAGCTAAAGTTTTCACTACAAACATGGGCATCATAAACATTACCCATCATCTCCACCACCAATTCTAAAATTTTCCACCTGTAATTCTCTTATGTTTCTCTAATCGTGACCTCAAATGACTCTAACACTTTCACTAAAAAATCCTCCACTTTTGTCACTTCAATTTGCATGATGACTTAAAAAATGTCATCCACCTCTTTAATCTTTACATCCACTTCTACACTTCAACCAATATTTGTATTTAATTGCTCAATAAAATTTATATATTTTACAAGAAATAGATGATATTCATATTTTTCCTAATCACACAAGGAATCAATATAAACTACCATCTCAGTCACCTTACCTACACCCATCACAACCACTACATCTACCTCATCTTCCATAAATGGAAGATATTATTACTCTACATGTGCATTTTGTATGATCACTCACATTGTGATCTAAAAATTTGACTTAAGAGAGGATGGTTAATATGGTGTTATTTTCAAAATGAAAACAAAATGAAAGAAATACACTAACTAGAATAACATCTCTAGGCCTAGACACTAGGGAGAGCTTAGTTAACAAACATGAATAAAACACACAACTAAAATGAAAAATAAACTCTATTTTACCTTCCTTGGGTGATCTAAAATTCTTGTTGTAGTGGATTTCTTGGCTTGTGCTTATGAATTCTTTGGCAATGGAAGCTTGGCTACCTCCATCTCTCCTTGGCACCTTTGGTTTATGGCTTGGCTTGGCTTGGAATCAATTTGGCATGGTAACACTAATTGAAATGGCTTCTTGAAGATATTTGTGAATTATAACTTTGCACCAAAATAGCTTAGAAATGATGTTCATGGCCTCTCTATTTATAGATTTTTGAGATTGATCAAAATCAACCTGAACCATCCATCTCAAGATTGAGATGTGTGGCTAAGGATTAATATAATTTTTGGAATTAAGTTTATAATTATCCTCATCATGACATTAGAAGAAGGGGAAATTAAGAGGCATGGAGGGAATCATGGAAGGAATTGATGAGGCATGGAGGGCATGAATCCTGATAATTATGGCATTTATGGCCTAGGGATGTCTTCTCATCTGATGATATAGATATTAAATATCCATTTCCAAAAATAAGTTTTCAATAATTTTCCATGGAATTTTTGATTAGGCCTGGATTTGGGTCAATTAAATCTTAAGCATGATTAATCACTTTGTGCACAAATTACTCAAATTGATTAGAATGCCTTGTATTGGTCCAAAATTTGACTAGATTAGAAATAGAAGTCAATGTCAGATGCATTGGAAATATATTCCCATTTAGGATGTTACTAAAAACAAATAACAAAGGCACATGTCTCATGAAAGAGATTTGATAGGAAATAGCAATCCAGATCACCTAAGTGCAAAATTAGCATTTTGACTTGAAATGATTTGATCAAAGTTAGCTAGCCCATAAATTAAATTGCCCCATTTAGGGATACCCTACCCAAAATTGACACTTGAATATGTTAGTTTTACATCATTTAGTGTAATATAATGTTTTTAGGCCAAATTATGTATTTTAGGTGGAAAATGGTAAAAATTCTAATTAGAAGTCATTGGTGGCCAAATTTAGGTGTCTACAATTTACCCCTAAGGCATTGCAAGCTATAAACAGAGTAACATCTTCTCAAAGAATGAAAAGGTCATGTATGCCAAAAAGAAGATGATGGTTAAAGAACAAAGCTCTGAATGGTTTTGGTAATCCTATGATGATGCCCCCTTGAGGGAGTGGCTATCACATTTTTTATGGATGGTCCCTCAAAAAGAAACAAGAAGAAATGTGGAATTAATCCATGGTTGAGATTAACCCAAATGAGAAAATGCTTGCATGAATTGATGTAAAAAGAATAATGATTTGCCTAAAGGTGGTTATAATAAGGATTAAAAGTTAAAATAATTATTTGCCCATAGGTGGTCATAATCATTAAGAGGACCTAGATTGGTTAAAGATGATTATGCCCCAATTAGGGCTGATTAGCAAGCATAACTCAAGGATATAACCTAGAATACAAATTAAAGATGAGCAGGTGAAAAGTGATGAAAGAGATGGATAGAGGAATAAGATTGATCATTAGAAATGATTCAGTTCTACCTACCAATGAGGAGATGCTCATATTTATTAGTAATGATACAACTAGAATGGCCAATGGGTTAATTTAATCAAGGGTGGGATGGAAGGATTTACCAAGGTGCCAAAGAGAAAATTTTGCAACTTTGTTAATTTTAGACCTTCTTGAAGCTAATTTTTTCTATAGGATGTGATGGTAGGAATCATGATAAAACCTAATGAAGACTTGGCAAAAGAATGCATAAAGATTGACTCCTAATATCTAATAAACACTCAAAAATAATGCACCAATGATAAAAACCATGATGATAATGTTAACGTATGAATATGGATAGAATCAAGAATAATGTGCACAAGGAACAACCTAATGAACACATATAGACTTAGTCAAGGTGACAATACTGTAAGCAAACAAACAGGTAAGCAAGCAAACAAACAAATAAACAACCTGAAATAAACAAAGACATAGAAAGCCTGAAAATAAAAGCAAAGGAAAGCATCCTAACAATGACCATGCCCTAATAAGGTGGATCAAGGACAACTGACTAGGATTAGACAAGACAAATATTTTTGTATTTTTGAAATATTATGATTTTTTTTGGCATTTTTAGGTATCTTAACTCATTAGAGAATGACAAGATACCTACTCATAAAATGGTGAGAGTATTTGGCTTAGGTTACTTACAAAATGGTGAGAGAATATGGAAAAGGGGATTGAGGTGACCTCAAACATGAATTGAGCATGACCCACATAGTCCTAAAATGATCTCAAGTCATAATAATTCCATCCACATAAAAGGTAGGGAAAAACCAACTAGGTCCCAACAAGTTCTCAAATCCAGTAAATGGCTAGTTAAATAAAAATAATAATGACAAGGTGATGTGACAATGCATGATAAACAAGTGTTACCCCTAGTTCACCCATAGGTGGTTATAACTAGGATACAAAGACATAGGTCAATGATACTAACTTTCCCATAGGTAGTTATAATTAGTAGTAAGATTGGTGAGATATTGATTTGCCCATAGGTGATTATAATCAAGCTCACATAAACAAACATGGATATAGAATGAAAGATATATTGATAGATCAATTTTCACACTATTTTCATAGACTATAATTGATATGTAGATTAGATTGATTGTTGAAACTTGATCATAATCCTCTCACAAAAAGGTGCAGGAAGAACCAAATGAACCAAGATCAAAATAGAATTGGGTATGATGACTAAAAATAGGCTTTGGTCTAGATAGGAATATAATGATAGGATGGTATGGTCTTGCTAAGGATAAAGATGGTTTTTAATAGATTGAATAAAATTGTAAGAGGGTTTCCCCCAAGTGATGGGGTGAATGGTTGGGATATAAAATAATGGCAAATGGATATGTAATAATGGCAATGACAATGTGAAATGATATGGTACATGATGTTGGCTTGGGTGTGGTTTTTTATTTTGTTCTTCTTGTTAATATGGAGATGCATGTCTTAATCAACAAATGATACAAATATAATACTTAATCATGTTAATTACTATCCCACACCTCATCTGAATAGTTGCTTTATAAAAAATGGCATATAGATTTGGTTGTCAAGAATGCTTGTATGATCTTTGTTGGTTATTGATTTTCATTTCTTCAAATGTCGAGACAAGGTATCTTTGTAGACTTCACAAAGGAAAGTGCATCACGGATGGTAAATAATGACAAATAATGGATGATTAGTTTGATTGTGAAATGTAATGGTTGATGATAATGGAATGTATAATGGTGGGGAAACAAATGAAGATTAGGACTTTCAATCACACATAATGTTGTTGATTCCAGATTCAACATAATTTTGGTTGTGGCAAGGGCAAAGACTTATTCTCTCGATAGGACCATCAGATTTTTTTTTTGGGCCTAAGAGTAGCTACCATTTGATTAGGTTGTAGATTGGAAGCTATTTTGATTTGTTCTTTGATTTTTTCTTCATCAAGCAGTAAAGAAATTTTATGCTCAGCTATTATTGCCTCAAAGAAGTTTTCACTAATGAAGTTGTCTTGATTGTCCCATAGTGCCTCTGAGAAGGTTTCACTAAGGAATGTTGACTTTTGACTTTGATTATCTTCTTGCGATTTTGAAAAAATTTCACTAGAAGATGTTGAGTTCTGACTTTGCTTATCCCTTAGTGCCTTCAAAAAGGTTTCACTAGGAGAGTATTCTTTTGCTATATGAATGTGGTTTTGTCTTCCTTGCTCTTCTTCAACTTCTATGTCACCATGGATGCATTTCAATAAAGTGTGATTATGTTGATCCCAATTAACACTTGTTGGAGATGGAATGTCAATGATATGGCTATTTTAATTGATGGTAATGGCCTATAGAATGGTAATGGAACGGGGAGAGGCTGCCCAATCCTCATAGAAGATACTATGATAACTTGTGATAAAGCCAATGTACTCATCCTAAAAAATTGTAGAGGGATCACAAATGTATTCAAATTGATCTACAAGGCATTCATAAATAATGTTTTAACCACAAACATATTATTTTTTTGAATCTGATTCTAACTCAAGGGACTATGAATATGATGTTGAGATTGATGTTGATTCTAATTCTGATTCTAAATTTTATGTCAGCTTAAGAAAAGAACCTAACTCTAATTCTAATTTTTCATCTAATCGGTACTCTGTTACAATGATGTCTTGTTAAATTCTTAGTATTGGACAAGTAATGGCCTGTAATGGCATGATGGGCTCCACCAAGACTGGTTTATCAAAGTGAGACTCCTCTAGGATTGGAAAAAGGTCAAGAGATAAATCCTCAGAGATCAACTCTTCAATAGGAGGCTCTTGAAAAATAAGCACATAATCAAGGTAATTATTGCCCAAAGGTAGTTATAATCATTAAGAAGTGACTCGACAAAGACTAGCTCATCAGTGTGAGACTCCTAGACAACTAGTATATAATCAATAAGTGATTTATCATAGATTGACTGATCATAAATGGTTGGTTCAACAAAAACATCTTGAATTGGTTGGTTCTCTTGGCCTTGGTTTCATATGAGTCATAAAATACCAATTTTGAACACAACTTGGTCTTCGAATGATTGGATAGGTTGAGGTTTGGATGGGATTGGTAATGGATGAGGAATAGCTCATGGTTGGATAATGGTAGAGCATTGGGGAGCATGATTCCTTGCATGAACTAAAAGACAAAGTCTTGAGATGGTAACAATAGGGCATTGTGGGGCTTGATTGATTGCACAAGCTAAAAGACTAGGTCTTGGAATGATGAAGGGGCATTGTGAAGCTTGGTTGCTTTCACAAACTAAAATATGAGGTCTTGGTATGGGAATGGTGTGACATTATGGTCTTGGAATAGAAATGGTATGATGTGGTGGAGCTTTATTACTCACATAAACCAAAGCATCCAAGTCTTCCTCATAAACTATATCATCCTAGTTGTGAGTTGGCTCATAAGCTAGTTCTTGACTATGTTCCATGTACTGATTATTGAAAAGAGGGTAAGGATTCATATCCCGAACAACATTATCTATAGTTGGGTCTTCAAAGTCTTCCTCACAAGCCTCTTCATGACAACCCAAGTCTCGATTTACCTTTTGTGGATTTTGACTATGTTCCCCATATGGAGTATTATAGGGAGAATAATGAAAATCCTTAGAAAGTCTTTCTCTATAGGGTTCCTAATGGGATTTTATGCAGCCATTCTATCATAATTTGGATTGTACGTAACTCCACCATAAGTATAGCTAGTCGTATCTATGTAAATGATGAAATAATTGAAAGAAAAAGGCTTAGAGTTCTACAAAATTTGAAAAACTATGTCCAAAGGACAAATGGTTCAAGCTTGGTTTAACTCGGTTGAAGGTGGATTTGTATCTCCAATATGGTCTGAAAGTGGAGCTATATCTCCAAAATGATTTATGATAAAAATTGGCATAAAATAGTCTAACATCAAATGTCTAACTTCAAATTTCATACACATAAAAGGTCAAGCATCTAAATAAAAACTAGCATGTCAAAGGTCTAGGTCAAAGTGTTCTAAACAAGGTCTAAACTAAGAAAGGAAAAAGTTAAGTTTCTAGGTCTTTTGGCCAAATATGGCATCAAAATCTAGGCTCAAACAAGGAATATGCTAGTAATTTTGGCCAAATTGCATCAAAATCTAGACTTGAAACAAACGTTGATGTGATTTGATTTAATCTAACAAGTTTGCAAACAAATTTAACATAAACCTGACACACAAAATCAAACATAAACATGATCAGTTGGCATAAGGCATAAGACAAAAGGATCTTTGAATAAATACTATGTTTTCCCAAATAAAGGCACAAACAATGATGAGCATAGGCATGAAACAAACAAACCATCAATAGTTTTCAATTTTGGGTAATCTATTAACTAAAGTTATGCAGCCCAAAAGAGAAAGATCTATGTATCAACCCCATGAATTAAGGCCTAAATAGAAATCAATCAATGTTTGAATCTAAACTTGACAAGGCTAATTGAAAATTCAATGTTGAAAACTAGGATTTGACCAAATAAGATAGACAAGATTGGACAACGTGATGGCATAAGACAAAGGTCTAAATGGTTGATATGAAATATTTTGAAACAAATGGTTTTTGATACAAGGTAAACTAGTCTTAAAACAAATTGAGTATTCTAACGACATAAACATAATCGAATGATGTGATCTATGTTATGTTTCAAATACTCAAAATGCAAAATGGTTTGACATGATTTGGGCAGCATAATGCTACCCTCCTCAACTCAAATGATACACACACAAACAAGTTTAGTAAAAATTTCAAGGTAGAAGTGTGGTGTTAAATGACCAGCATAATGCCTCTTTAGACAAAAGGGTGATGTATAGACAAATTGGTTTTGACATGGTTTATAAACAACCAAACAAGTTTTAGTCTCAAAAACACCAAGTAAGATAAATGACCAAAATATGATAAGTATAATCATCCAAATCCTAACAAGGGTATGTCAATGTGGTGTTGACTAAACTATCAAGTTTCAAATGTTCTATGGGAATAAATTGCACAATAACTTTCATGCCAAACAATGCAAAAGAAAAGCATGGATTTTGGGTCTATATCACTTAGCTTGTTGTAAAAAGATCTAGTCCTTTTTGTAACCACTACATCTTGTTGTTCTCTCAGTGTAGTGCAATGTCCAAAGTGCCACTATGTCCCATGTGTAACTCCAATTAGGAGCCAAATGAAGTCAATGTCAGGAGGTGAAACCCTAGGTCAAAGCTTCCCTAAAGAACTCATGGGAGGTGATGAAGTCCCCCTCACAAGCCAATTTTGCTTAAAAATAAAGAAAGCATGAAAGTAGAAAGACTTTAGGGTCATTTTCCAGGTCACCCAAACTTTGACGAGTTTTTGGGGAGTGCTTTAAATGACTTCATTTCTAAGCCTTGGACTAGGCTACTTGTAATAGGAATGGCACTTTTGATTCCAAGGGTTCCCTAAAGGGGACAAATGGAAGAGCATACATGCAACATCCCTCTTTTTTCCAAACAAAAATTTAATCTAAACAAGTGAATACAAAAAATCTTGAAAAGGTGAGTTCATTTTTAAGCCCAAATGGAAAATGAGGTGGTGTTCATTTGACCCCTTGGTCTTAGTTGTAACTTTGAAAACTAATGCTAAAAACTCACGTAAGCACCTAAATATTACTTTAATCACCCAAAATAATGTTCCTAATTCATTTTAAGCATGTAAAAGGTGATCTAAACATGTTTTTAGCAAGTTTCAAGCTTGGTCCTACAATAAAAATATTAGCATGTCTTTTAGCCTTGAAGTTCTTTTAGGTTTGAAACAATGAACTTCAAAAAAAGAGATTTCAAGTCTGTGTTTTAAAAAAAAACACAGTGATCGATGTCAATAATATAACTGATGATGGTTACATTTGCTAACTGATGACGGTTATCTAACTGCCATTAGTTATACCAATGTGATCGATGATAACTATCCAACTGATGTCTATTTTACTAATCAACGTCAGTTACTATGTAAACCCATAACAAACAAAAAATGAAAAAATAAAGTTAGAAAACCAATTTTTAAGAGTTTTAATCATCCAAATGGTAATTTTAAAATTGAAAAATGATCATTTTCATGTTTGGGATGCATCTAGTCCCACCAGGCATGCCATATGTGATCTAAGAATTTGACTCAAGAGAGGATGGTTACTATGGTGTTAGTTTCAAAATGAAAGAAACACACTAACTAGCATAACATCTCTAGGCCTAGACACTAGGGAGAGATTAATTAACAAAAATAAATAAAACACACAACTAAAATGCAAACAAAACTCTCTTTTACCTTAGATGCTCTAAAATGCTTGTTATAGTGGCCTGCTTGGCTTGTGCTTATGAAGTCCTTGGCAATGGAAGCTTGGCTACCTCCATCTCTCCTTAGCACCTTTGGATTATGGCTTAACTTGGATTGGAATCAATTTGGCATGGTAACACTAGTTACAATGGCTTTTTGAAGATATTTATGCATTATAACATTACACCAAAATAGCTTAGAAATGATGTTCATGGCCTCTCTATATATAGATTTTTGAGATTGATCAAAATCAACCTGAACCATCCATCTCAGGATTGAGATGTGTGGCTAAAGATTAATCCAATTTTTGGAATTAAGTTTATAATTATCCTCATCATGACATTGGAAGAACGGAAAATTAAGAGGCATGGAGGGCATCATGAAAGGCATTGATGAGGCATGGAGGGCATGAATCCTAATATTTGTGGCATTTATGGCCTAGGGATGTCTTTCCAAGAAATGAGGTCACCTGATGATGTAACTATTCAATATCCATTTCCAAATATAAGTTTTCAACAAGTTTCCATGAAATTTTTTATTAGGATTTGATTTGGGTTAATTAGCTCTTAAGCATGATTAAGCACTTTGTGCACAAATTACTTAAATTGATCAAAATTCCTTGTTATTGGTCATGTTGGGTGAATATTTTATCACCAGATGACTGACGGAAAAATAGGTGCATCAACCACAACATAAAGAGATTTATGTAGCAAAATGGATGTGGTGACCATAGCCAGATTGAGACAAATCTTTCCTCTCAGTAAGGGGAGGTTCCCTATAATTTATTATATACTATAGCATATATATATATATATATATATATATATATATATATATATATATATATATATAAGTTGAAAATAGACATAGGAGTGAAATCATACCATCCATCTCTCTTTTTTTAGAGATGTTCATAGAATAGATGGTGTAATTACTGAAAGCACTTCTCTTCTTTCAAAAGTGATATTCAATCAACAGCAGGATTCTTCCTGGGTAGTAACAGAAACCACAAGAAACTTAAGAAAGTATAAAGTCTTTCATTGTCTCTCCTACTAATTAGGACAAAGGAACACGGTAGTTTGAAGCATAGCCCAAAGTCTTCACTTTAACTACAATAGAGTCAAAGATTACAAAGGATAAGGGGAGCTTAAAGTCTCTCCAATATCCTTTACATAAAACATAGATTGAAGGCAATTATGGCAGCACAAAGTCTTCCACAGTCAGCTTCAGGACATCTTCCAGCTTACATCCACTTGTTCTACTTGTTTGATTAAATGGATAAGACTGTATTTAGGAAAAAAACATAAGAATAATTTCTTAGATGACACAAGCTTATTCCAACACAAAGTTTTAAAGGTCACTTGCTTTCTCATTCATTTAACAAAATATGATTAACAGTCTGAGCTCAAAGTCTCAAGATTGCCTTTCAATTTGGGTAGAGCTTCGCTTCTGATAACAGAGAGATCTCCCTTATACAAAATGAGAGATTACAATATATAACATCACAAGAAAGACTTGGGTGCTTTTTTTAATAAAAATGGCCCATGCTGAATTGAATGTATTAAATATCTGTAAAAGGGCCATGATGGAACAGGTCATCAGCCTTGACTTTGGCATTATGAATTATCTCAAATGTCTCCTCCTAAGCATGGGTTATCTGGTCTTCTTTATGACGCTTACACAACTATCCATTCACCTTTACTTAATGTAGAAAAATAGGCCACATCCTTGAATATTTGTGTTCTCTGATGTCTATCTGGCAGACATTCCACTACTAGAAATAACTCTCCTACAGATATTTCTAGATTTTATGTAGTTGTTCTCTCTTTTCTTGCCATGTTTTATCTCTTCCTAAGCAATCTGAGCTCTCGGGGCTACCTTCTCACTTTCTGCTAGTCTTTCAACTCCTTTTTGGGCTGGTCATTGAGCTTGTTCTCAGGTCTTTTTGAAAACTAACAATTATTCCACTACCCTAAAATTGACATCTGTGAGAACATCATTGGTTGATTTGAACCTCTTTGAACCTTGAACCTTGAACTCTTTTGGTTCGAAGGTTTAATGGTTCAAAGGTTCAACGGTTTGTCAATTCAATGTTTTGTAAAGGGTTGCGTTCACTCTTTTTTTTCTTCAGTTGAACCATTTATTTGAACTTATTTCTAGAATATTCCCCTTCATTCATTCACTCAAAGCTTCCTTTCAAACTTTGAACCTTTGGACCATTTCAGTTTGAGGTTCAATGGTTCAATGGTACATTCTATTTCTTTGAATCTTTTGAAGCTTCAAACTTTTTGGATTCTTTCCTTTTCTAAGTCCGTCAAACTTTTTTAGCAAGGTCAAGGAGATCTACAGGTGTAAGGTCAAGGAGATCAGCTGAAGCATTCAAGGAGGGATAGCAACTCAGGCTTTAGAGTTGTTGTGTTGAGCAAGAGAGAGAGGAAAGAAGGTCTTGAGGTGTGGCAAGCCTTTGAGGTGGAGGAAGAAGTGGCATCTTCCTTATTGTATTTTCTTCTAGTAGTATTTAATACAAGAGTGTATAGTCTCTCAAATTCTTTGCTGTCTCAAGTTTCTAGCTACTTTATCATTCTGGTACAATTCCATGTTTAATTGTATATAAGAAAGTAATCAATTGTGCTCTAATTGGTAGAGCTACAGATCCCCTGACAAGTGGTATCAGAGCTACGGTTTGCAGGAAGCAGGGTATTGTTTTTGATTACAAGTCATTCACAGGGTTTTTTGATTGAGTGGGAGTTCAGAAATGGCAGGAGAAAGTAAGCTACGAATGGAGAAGTTTAACGGCAAGAATTATCGACACTGGACGATGCAGATTGAGGACTATCTATGTCAGAAGGATTTGTACTTACCGTTGGGTGGGGTTGCATGCAAGCCCACAGATATGAAGGATGAAGAATGGAATGTTCTTGATCAGAAGGCTCTCGGATCCATAAGGTTGAGCCTTGCATCATCTGTGATTTTCAGCTTATCACAGTGTAAGACAACGGAAGAGTTGATAAAGTCCTTGGCAAATCTATACGAAAAGCCCTCGGCTTCTAACAAGGTATATCTTATGAAACAACTATTTACTTTGCAAATGCAGGAAGGTGGATCGGTACATAATCATCTCAGTGATTTCCATGGTTTGGTAAACCAACTAGCTTCAGTCAATATTGTTTTTGATGATGAGGTAAAGGCTCTCTTGATTTTATGTTCTTTGCTTGAAAGTTGGGATGGTATGGTTATGGCAGTAAGTAATTCTGCATCTGCTTCTAAAGTTTTAAAGTTGATGATGTTGTGAGTGTGATCTTGAATGAGGAAATACGCAGGAGAAGCACAGGTGAATCATCAGGGAATGCTCTAAGTGCAAAAATCAGGGAAAGGCAAAGGGAGAAGGCTGAGCAAGGGAAATCAAGGTCAGGAAGGAGATCCGAGTCAAAAGGTATTACCTACTAGTTTTGTGGAAAGAAAGGACATACAAAGAAGGAGTGTTGGTTGAGAGATAAAGAGAATCAACATGCAGGTATGGGAGAAGCAAAGGATGCAAATATTGTGATGTAGGATGCTCTCATACTTTCTTCAGATAGTCAGGTAGGATCATGGATTTTAGATTCTGGTTCATCTTTTCATGCATCCCCAAACAGAGATTTGTTCTATGAGTATGAACAAGGAGACTTTGGAGTGCTCTATTTAGGGGATGGTACGCCTTGTCAGATAGTTGGCAAAGAGAAAGTGCAGCTGAGATTGCAGATTGACAACACGTGGGTGTCGAAAGAGGTCATGCATGTTCTGATTCTGAAGCAGAGTCTGATTTCTGTAGGAAGGTTGGGAGATGAGGGATGCACAATAACCCTCACAGCAGACTCTTGGAAGGTTACCAAGGGAGCACTTGTTCTAGCAAGAGGTAAGAAAGTAGATACTCTTTATCTGTCTACTTGTATTATTGATTCCACTTCTGGTGTAGATTCAAAGATGTGGCCTAATAGGCTTGGTCACAAGAACAGGAAGGGAATGGAAGTTCTTGATTCAAAAGGTATGTGTTCAAATTTGGAAAGCATAGATACAGTTCATTGCAGAAAGAGGAAATTTGATGCTTTTGACAGGAACAAAGAAGCCTTGGTGTTTATGGAGGAGATGAAGGACAGAGATCAGTCACAGGGGCTGAATAAGTCTGAGCAGGGCATCATGGACAGAGGTTTGATCCAAGAAGAGCTCGTGGATGAAAAATTCATCACTTACAGGAACACATAGACACTGATGTCGGTAGCTTGGCACCGACGTCAGTCATCCAGATACCGACATTGGTCATGTGCAGACCAGCAGGGTCTGTAGGTCAGACAGGAAAAGTCCAACGTCGGTCACAAGGATCGACGTCAGCAGGATGGACACCGGCGTCAGCCAAGGAAATGACGTCGGCTGTCAGGATCAATGCAGGGAACCGACATCGGTCAGGAGCAGACTGGGAGATGGCCTAGATCGGTCACTGGAACGGATGTTGGGTGAATTATTAAGTCTCAAACACCCATGTGGAGGTCAGGAAAGGTATGTGAACCTCATATTCGTTGTTCACCTTCTTTATATTGCTTACTGATAGTCACGAACTAGTAAGATGGAAGAAGCAATGCAGGTAGAATCTAGAAACAGTGGGAGCTTGGCATGGATGAGGAGTGTGAGTCCTTGGAGAACCAAATAGGTATTTGTTGGTAGTGTTGTCAGCTGGAAGAAAGCACTGGATAGAGGGATGGATTCCCATTTTAGAGAAGAGAGTGGATGGATACATGAGACATAAGGCTATGGTATATGGTCTTGATTTTGCTGCAGAATAATGGAGGTTTGACCATTGTATTTTATCTTTACCAGGTTGGATAATATTAGCTACATTATCCTGTTACTGTATTGTGTTACTTGTTGCAGGGTCTCATATACAGGGAGTTTTCTGAGCTAAGGGTAGAGTTGGTTCAGAAGTATGTCATGGAGAATTTGGGAGCAACAAAATTCTTGTGGCATAAGAGACAGGTATTACATCACAGGTTTGCGTGGTGGTTGGTCTTCAAGAGTGACGTTGAAGAGGGATACAGAGCCTAAGGAACAAAATAGATGGTGTACAGGGACAGGTACAGGTTGCAGCTGTTTATCTCCAAGTGGGAGATTGTTGTGGTGTGGAGCTAAAAGCTTCAACTGTTTGCAGACACTAGAAGGAAGGATGCTGAAGAACTAGAGCCACCGGCGTCGATAGTATGACCGACGTCAGTCAAGTGCAGTGGAGAAGGAGACCGGTGACGGTAGGAAGTCAGCCGATGTCAGCAGCACCAGACCAGTAGGGACCGGCGTCGGTCACCTATGTATTTTTGGAACTGCTGTTGACGAACAGTCAGTTAGTTGAATCGAGTGTTTGCATGCTAAGGGGCTAATTTAAGTCACGAGCTGTGTGTCTAATTTTAGTAGTTAGACTTCTATTTTTTGTAAGCATGGGATATTATTTATAGACCCATGAGGCATGTATTGTAATTAATTCTAAGGCAAGTAAAGGCATTGAAGCTAGCAAGGTCAAGGAGATCTACAGGTGTAAGGTCAAGGAGATCAGCTGAAGCATTCAAGGAGGGATAGCAACTCAGGCTTTAGAGTTGTTGTGTTGAGCAAGAGAGAGAGGGAAGAAGGTCTTGAGGTGTGGCAAGCCTTTGAGGTGGAGGAAGAAGTGGCATCTTCCTTATTGTATTTTCTTCTAGTAGTATTTAATACAAGAGTGTGTATTGTCTCTCAAATTCTTTGCTCTCAAGTTTCTAGCTACTTTATCATTCTGGTACAATTCCGTGTTTAATTGCATATAAGAATGTAATCAATTGTGCTCTAATTGGTAGAGCTACAGATCCCCTGACACTCTTTTGGTTCAAGGTTCAATGATTAAATGATTTATTCTTCACTCTTCAAAGCCTTCTTTTCTCTAAGTCTTTTGAAGTTTGTTGAACTCATTGAACCTTTGAACCTTTGAAGTTCAAGGTTCAATGGTTCAACGGTTCAATCTTAACTCTTCGAAGCCCTCTTTTCTTTAAGTCTGCCAAAGTCTTTGAACCTTTGAACTCATTGAACCTTTGAACCTTGTGGAGGCGGGGTTCAATGGTTTAATGGTTCATTCCAAATTTTTGAAGCCCACCGTTAAGTCTTTTGATTGAACCTTTATGTTGAACCATCCTCAAAACACTAAGGAAAAGCCTTAAGTGTTTTGAACTTCCTTTGAAGAAAGACCACCTATTGAACCTGCAACTTCCTTAGCTGAAAAGGATTAAATATATGAAAAACTTAACTACATAGAACATTTTTTAGAAAGAAAAGAGAGTTTTGGTCTACAGGACCAAAATGGTCGATATGTTGTCCACAAAAGCAAGTGATGGATTTTGGGAACATTAGTTGGCTCCAGTTAGGGAACTTCCATCGATTGAAAATAGAAGCAATTAAAGGGAGTAGAAACTAGAATCTCAATGCCTTCATCTATGCCATTGGGATACATAGTCATTCTTACCCAAAAAGAAAGGTGCCAAAAACCAAACAGTGCCAAAAACAAACTAAAAACATAAAACATAAAATAAAGAAAGACTATACAAATGTATATATGTACAAATGGACTTATTTGATACTTCAAGGATTAAAGTGCTTCAGATGCCACCCATTGTGAGGTAGAGTAAATGGCATTCCATCTTGATATGTCAGTAAGAAACTATTTTCACCATTTAAATGATGAATGGTGATTGGGACTCTCCATGGGGAATCTAATTTTCCATGCATTCTTTTTGGTTCTCTCCTCTTGTCCCACAACAAGACTTGATCTCTAACCTAAATATCATGGATCATTGCTTTCTGGTTGAAGAGTCTCTTCACTAGACTTTGATGCACAACAATTTAGTCCACTGCCATAGTTTGTTGCTCATTAAGCTCAGTCAAGCACATGATCCTTTTATCGATGGAACTTTCAAAAGTTGAATCTTCCACAGCCTTTGCTAGCTTTAATGCTAGTAATTATAGGGTGATTGGTATCTCTGGATTGAGACCATAAAAATTTTGAAATGGGGACATACCAATTGCCCTCTTGGGATTAATTTTGTCTACCCATAAAGCATCAAGCAATGCTTTATGCTAGGTTCTTTGATTGTGATCTACTAGCTTCCTGATAATGGTAACCAGGTTCTTGTTGCTTGATTCTACTTGACCATTTCCTTACAAATAATATTCAAAAGAGTGGGAGAGAATAATCCCATAATAGTAGCATAAATGGGTGATCTCATGAGAAGAGAAACAAGCTACATTATCTATTACAATCTTGGTTGGGACCCCAAACCTAGAATTGATATTTTCCTTGAGAAAATTACATACCACCTCTGAAGTGGCATGCTTTACTGGAATGGCTTCCACCCACTTGGTAAAGTAGTCAATGGCTGTAAGGACATAGTCATGTCTAGCACTCAAGGATGGATTTATAGCACCAATGAAATCAATTTTTCATTGCTAAAATGTCTCTTCTATCACCACAGGCTGTTGGGATATGAATTAACCGGAAGCACATAATTGATTACCAAATACAAGCAACTTAATATGCGGAATTAACCAGAATCAACAAGTAACTAGAATCAAGAAATAACACATGATATGAGAGACAATACACAACTTGTATTAAAACTCTTACAGAAAAGAATAAAATAAAGAAGATGCCACTTCTTCTCCACCACCTCTTCAAAGGCTTCCCACACCTCAAGTGAACAGTAATTCTCTCCTCAAAGCTCTCTCTTAGGTCCCAACACCCAACTCAAACACTGAGTTGGTGTTCACCTTACACCTGTGCTCCACGCACTCCATAAGTGCTCCACGCACTCCATAAGTACTCAATGTACTTCAAGTAGATCTCCCCTGAACCTGCAACAACCTGCACCTCAATAGACTTTACTTATGGAAGGATCTTCCTTGCCTTCCTCTCTTACTCTATCTGAATACACACTATACTCCAAGTAGATCCTCCCTAATTCTGCTTCCTGTTGTGTTGCTATCTTCTCTGATCTTGCACACCTAAAAATCAAACTGGTTCTGCACACCTGTGAACCTTGACCTTGCACACACATACACCTGCATATCAATGATCTTACTTACCATGTAGATCTCCTATAGAAGCCATGCTCACCTGATGACCAAGATCATACACTCCTAAAGAACCCTGCTGATTCTCTAATCCAGCACCCACCTTGGTACTATGGCACTAGGAGGAACACACTATTGCTCACCTCACACACAGAAGGAGCTTATAATAATGCTCTCTTACTCTCTAGCACTAGTTTACAATACAACCATGAGTCTATTATATAGATCTCATCCAAATAATAATTAGACACCTAATTATAATAATTAGATCTGTAGCTCTCAGTCTAAAATTAGCTCTTGACATGCAAACACATGGTTCATTAGCTAACTACCCATAATATACTCACAGTCGAACCACACAGGTGACCAACGTCGGTCCCTATCTGCCTAGGGGTCACCAACGCTGGCTGACTACTGACCGACATCAGTTGCCTTCAGGTCTAATCCTATCGACGTTGGTTGGCCTGATCAACGCTGACATCTGAGACGCTCCACAACCCTTTTGCAACCTCCTCCTTTGTTTGCATCAGTGAAGCTTTTAGCTCCACAACCTAACAATCTCCCACTTGGAGATAAACAACTGCACTGTACCTATACCTGTACCCCGTCTAATCTATTTCTTGGTTTGTATTTCTCTTCAAGCTCAATCCTAAAGACAACCCACCACACAATCTGTGGTGTACCTCTTATCATCTGAGTACCCTGCCACATCCAAACCTACAATCCCATGTAGTGAAGTCCTAACTCTAAATATCACAAATCCCTACTGCTGGTCCCTCTCAAATACCTGACAACTCACTTCTTCGAATTAGATCCTAACTCTCTGACAACACCCACTGCTTGGGTAAACTCAAGTCTATACCAGACCTCATGTGATTTCAGACACTGAACTGTCCAACTCTTAGTGTGCTCCGATTCTGCATCCTGCATAATGAACCTCGCCAACACCTGATTCACATCAACTCCCACTAGAGATAAAATCAACCTGTGATCTCCATGTCTCCCATGCCAAAGAATTTTGCTGCTCCAAATTCTTCATAGCAAACCACTAAACTAATCTTACCCTTAGCTCAGTAAAACCCTATATGTATAAACCTGCTAACAAACATACCATCCACATATAGTAATAGAATGATGTCATGACCATCATCCCCCTGGTAAGACAAACCACAGTAGTTACCCTGACATTGACTAAAGTCATGCTTTGTCATCCCCCTGTCAAAACCTGTACCATTGTCCTGCATCTTCCTCAAGACCATATGCCCTAGTCTTTCATCTCACATGTCCGTTCTCTCTATTCTTCAACTAAGGTATCCATTCGTCTCTATGCTTTTCATACCTGATGGCAACCCTACCAAATCTCCTGCTTGGTTCTGCATCATATTCCTGCCATGCTCCCACTGTTTCCTGGATCCTTCTTGATCTGCAATCAGCAACTAGTATGAAGAAGAGGAACAAAAAAATTGAGGCTTACTTACGTCTTCAGTCCTCCATATGGGCATTTGAGACTCCTTGACAGCTTGCTATCCATCCAAAGTTTGTTACAGTGACCAACCTCGGTCACCACATAGTCTGCATCCGACCGACGTCAGTTTCATGCACCTGTCCTGACTACCAACCCTACTGACATCGGTGTCCTCCTGCTGCCGACGTCGATCCTTGTGACCGACGTCGATCTTACCTACTGCTGATGTCAGTTTTTCTGCCGACACCGGTACCTGTGTTTTCTGTAAGTGATGACTTTTTACCTGCGAGCTCCTTTGAATCAAGTCCCATGTCCAAACTGTCCTGCTCAGAAGTATCTAGCCCATCCACTGGTCTCTGTCTGCCATCTTCTCCATAAACACCAAGGCTTTCTAGTTCTTAAGCCTATCAAATATATCTATCTTCTGCTTAAGAACATGCATCTCCTTCCTGCTCATGTGACCAAGCCTACGAAGCCACGTCTCTGCAACAAAAGAAGAATTAGTAATATAAACAAGTAGATAAAGAGTACCTATTTTCTTACCACCAGCTAATTCAAGTGTATCTGCTATGAGAGTTCTTGTGCATCTCTCATCACCCAACTCTTCTGAAGAAATTAGCCACAACTCCAAACCTAGGACCTACATGACCTCCTTCAACACCCATGTGTTGGCCTCCGCCTGCAATTTCAGCTTCACTTCCCCTTTGCCAATTCTTTGGCAAGGCTCACCAGCTCCTCTCCCTAGGGCTGCATGGAAAGAGGCAATAGAATTTGTTATCCAAGATTCAACTTTATCCAAGAAACCTCCCAAAGCATCCTGTACAACAACACCTGCTACATCTACATCTTCAGTTCCTTCATGCTGATCTGTTACCAACCAACAATCTTCTTTTACCTGCTCTTTCTTTCCATAGGACCGTAAGTGACCATCTATGCTTTTCAACTCCTCCATTCTTAGCTTACTTTGATCTGCCATTGCTCTACTCCCACTCAATCAGAAACCCTTGAGAGTGACCTGTAACCAAACACAAAACCGCTTCCTACAACCTTAGCTCTGATACCACGTGTTGGAATATGAATTAACGGGAAGCACACAATTGATTACCAAATACAAGCAACTTAATATGCGGAATTAACCAGAATCAACAAGTAACTAGAATCCAAAAATAACACATGATACGAGAGACAATACACAACTTGTATTAAAACTCTTACAGAAAAGAATACAATAAAGAAGATGCCACTTCTTCTCCACCACCTCTTTAGAGGCTTTCCACACCTCAAGTGAACAGTAATTCTCTCCTCAAAGCTCTCTCTTAGGTCCCAACACCCAACACAAACACTGAGTTGGTGTTCACCTTACACCTGTGCTCCATGCACTCCACAAGTACTCAATGTACTTCAAGTAGATCTCCCCTGAACCTACAACCTGCACCTCAATAGACCTTACTTATGGAAGGATCTTTCTTGCCTTCCTCTCTTGCTCTATCTGAATATACACTGTACTCCAAGTAGATCCTGCCTGATTTTGCTCCCTGTTGTGTTGCTATCTTCTCTGATCTTGCACACCTGCAAATCAAACTGGTTTTGCACACCTGTGAACCTTGACCTTGCACACACATACACCCGCATATCAATGATCTTACTTACCATGTATATCTCCTATAGAAGCCATGCTCACCTGATGACCAAGATCATACACTCCTGAAGAACCATGCTGATTCTCGAATCCAACACTCACCTTGGTACTGTGGCACTAGGAGGAACACACCATTGCTCACCTCACACACAGAAGGAGCTTATAATAATGCTCTCTTACTCTCTAGCACTAGTTTATAATACAACCATGAGTCTATTAAATAGATCTCATCTAAATAATAATTAAACACCTAATTACAATAATTAGATCCACAGCTCTCAGTCTAAAATTGGCTCTTGACATGCAAACACATGGTTCATTAGCTAACTACTCGTAATATACTCGCAGTCGAACCACACAGGTGACCGACATTGGTCCCTATCTACCTGGGGGTCATCGACGCTGTCCGACTACTGACCGAGGTCACTTGCCTTCTGGTCTAATCCTGCCGACATCGATTGGCTTGACCAACGCCGGCGTCTAAGACGCTTCACAACCCTTCTGTAACCTCCTCTGTTTACATCAGTGAAGCTTTTAGCTCCACAACCTAACACAGGCTTGAGAGGTAACACAGCCAACTTAGGTTTGCTAACGAACTATTGACCCAACTCGAATCTACGCACCTAAACATATGAATCTCAAAATAGAGTAGGCCAATAATACCTGGCTCATAGAATCTTATGGGCAATCATAGGTGCAAAAAAATGTCCTCCACAAGCTAAACTGTGGAAAGACTCCAAAAGTTTGTTCTACTACACTTTATCCATGCAGTGAAGGAATACCCCATCAAGGTTCCTCTTATATAGACCATTATCCCATAGGATAAAATTGGAAGCTTTCAACTTAACAGTCCTCTTTTATTTATGAGATAAGTGAGTGGAACACTCACCATAGGTAAGGAAATGAGCAATATTCGAATACCACTCATTCGTAGTGGTGATAAAAAGAACTGTTTGTGTGTCTTCAATTTCTATTTCTTTATGCCCTACTTTTTCTGGTATGTTATTAGCAATTAATTGGCAGAGGCCCCTTACCCACACAAACTTTGTTGGTTTGATAACAAGATCAAACTCTTAGATTTTAGCAATCTAATTGCCCCTTTTGTTTATAAACTCTTACTGAGTTAGTATGGACTTGACTATTGTATCAGGGACCAAAGCAATAGTGTGTGAGTTTAGGATATAAAAATGGAAGTGCTTTATTGCCTTTACCATAACATAAACATTCTTCTCCATGTTTGAGTACTTCAGCTCATTAGCTTGAAGAGGACAACTCATAAAGGAGATGGGAGATTCCATAACTTCTTTGTTCTACTGAACCAAAATAGTTGAAAGCGTATGTTTAGAAGCATAGATATACATCATGAAGTCTTTGGTATAATCAGGATAAACTAGAATCAGGACATGGGTGATAGCTTCCTTGATGTCTTGAAATGCTGACTTGCCTTCTACAGTCTAGTTGAAAGTGGCTTTTCCCTTCATCATATTGATAATGTGGCGAGTATTCTCTGTGAATTCAAGAATGAACCTTCGCAACAATTTTACCTTTCTAAAGAAAGAGTGAATTGCAGTCTTACTGGTAGGAAGAGTAAGATCTTGAATGGATTTGACCCTTTCTAGGTCAATCTTTATGCCTTCTCAAGATACAGTGTGATCGAGAAGTTTACCTTCTGTAACCCCAAAAATTGACTTCTTAGGATTAAGAGAAATACCATTTTGCCTACATCACTCCAACACTTGTTGTAGATGATGCACATGATCAGGATGATATTTAGAAAACACTGTCAAGTCATCAAGGTATACCACAATGAACTTACCCATTTCATTTCTGAAAGTAAGATCCATTGCTCTTTGGAAGGTGGCACCAGCATTGATCAAGCCAAAAGGCATTCTATGATATGCAAAGGTGGCCCAAGGTATTGTGAAGGTAGTCTTATGTTGATCTACTTCACCAACTTTCACTTGATTATATCTTAAAAAGCTATCTAACATTGATAACATCTCAGCACCAGTCACTGTCTATAGCAGCTAATCCATGATGGGCAGGGGATAGTTGTCCTTTAAAGATGACTGATTCAGATTTCTAAAATCAAAACATAGGTGGATTTATCTATTTTTATTTCTCACAGGGACTATATTCGCAACCCAAGTGAAATGATGGATTGGGAAAATAATTCTTGCATTTAGCATTTTCTGTATCTCAGACAAAATCATGCCTAATATCTTGGGGTTGTACTGCCTTTGCTTCTGCTTGTGAGGCAATGACCCAATCTTGAGAGGAATTTCATGCTTGATTTCTTCAAGTCTGAGAGGTTTTAGATCATCATATGAATATGCCAAAACATCAATGTAATGGTGAAGTAGAGTGATAAATTTGAGTTTTTCATCAGGGGTACAACAATTCCCAATGTTGGCCATTTTTAGATTGTCTTCTATACTCAAATTTATTCGATCAAAATCTTTAGAGGATTTAGAATCCATTTACTATTCGTTGATAAACCTATCATGCTTGTTGAAAAGTTTCTCAAGAGAAACTAATCCTTTGGAAATTGAATTCCCTTTGAGCTGAAGAAACTCTTCATTAGCTTTTGAATTTATTTTGAGAGCTAATTCCTGCGGTGGAGATTCACTGCCTTCAAATTGAAGCTTTTCAAAGCTATCTATTTATTTCAAAAAAGCAATGGTTAGCATTATCAGGTACACTTGGTTGAAAGACCAACTTGATAGTGTACCTATCTTCTTTAAAATCTTGGTGAGGGACGAAGAGAGTTGTAGAGACAACCAATGAATTTGCATGGCTATTAAATTATCTGGGCACAAAAAAATATTGAAAGCATCAAAGATTTCAATGCAGTCCCACACTAGATTGTGATAATGTCATAATCTCTCATTCTTGGTTTGATACAGGTTCCTCACCTGACAAACCACTAGCTTAACATCTCCTTTGGCATGAAAGAGCTTAACACCTTTATCTTGAGTAGCCTTTAAACCAAGCAACAATGTTTCATATTTAGCAGTGTTGTTAGTGTTGTTGAACTAAAACTTATATGCATAGGGGAAAATATCTCCTTGAAGAGATATCAAAACAACTCCAGCTCCAAAACTAGTAGAAGAGTTGTTGCCATCGAATTCTAGAATCCAAACATCATTAAAATCTGATCTTCTTTCATATTTTTCTTCATCAGAAAGAGAAGATCTTTTTTCATGTGTACTGCACCCTACTAATTCTTCTGATGTCTTATCTAAATTTTTTGGATTTTCACCTATGAAACTTTCATTTGCTAAAATAGAAACGTCTTCAATAGTCAAAAAGTAATTACCCAAGCCTAAAGACTCAAATAGAATTTGAGCTTTAGGGGCTGAAGTTTGAGTGATAATGTACTTTGCCTCCTTCTCAAGAAGTAGCCTTTCCATGATGCCCTTGCTAGGGATTCTCACCTCAGATAGGTTCATACTCAATTCTCCACCAACATCCTTGGAAAAATTTTGCCCAAGAAGAATGTCATAGGAGGTTGAGATGTCAGCCACTAGGACTGTCATTCTAATTTTCTTATTTGGGAAGGTCGCAAATGCAAATTCAGCATCCTTTATTTGTCCTAAAAGTGGCACTTGTTTTTTTTCCATGGAGAAACATCTCCCAAAGGTCTTAGTCAGTGTGAGACCAAGAGATTCTACCACCTTTATGGGCATGACATTGTCAGAGGTGCTTGAGTCTATAATGTAATTATTCAGCTGATGACCATTTATCAATAGGGAAACATAAGATAGTCCTATCTTTTTAGGGGTAGCTGGAGGAGTAATCACAAGATTATTTCAGGTAGGTGTGTTATTTGGGAGAATAGGAGTTACTTTCAAAATATCTTGTCCTGTAGGGACATTTTTATTTTTGATGCATTCAACGAGTCTATCCAACTACTCAGGGTTGGATTGCAAGAATTCAAACTCAGAAATTTGAATTTTGGTCTTCTTAACATGGTCAATTATATCAAATGGTTGAAATGAATTAGAAACAGAGGGAGGTAGTCCATCAATCTGGTTTTTTTTGGGTGTAGGACTGGTTTGTGAAATTGAAGCAGAGGGTGAAGGATCACTTGAGGTACTTAATTTTTTGTTACTCATCGGGTCCTTTGATTGGAAAGGTAGTGGATTTTCTCATTTAGCAATTGAAATTATTGGTTGAGATTCTTCCCCTATTTTTACTTTATCCACTTGTTGAGCTGACTGGTTATGGGACCTAGTAAATACTACGTATGATCCATCAAATGCTTCACCTTTACTTCTGGGTTCATTCTACTAATTTAGGAAACCAATGTTGGAGTCACTAGCTAATTCTTCCTAGCCTTCTGTAAAAAGATCAACGTCATCATCTTGGTTCAACTTAGGTTGGAAGGAAAAATCATGTTCAGTTTCAAGATAACCAACTGCTGAGTTAGCTGGTTCTACTTCAATGGCAATCTTCCCTATTGGGGGAGGAAGGTGATTTGGTTGCCCTTGATTTCTAGTAGCATTGCCTTGATACAACTAGTTGGGAAACATCCTCCTTGGTGTATCTCGATAATAAGGAGGGGCAGACATCCCTTTAACCATTTTCTTTTTAAGAGCTAGCAATTCATTTGCTAGCTTTTGCACCATAAGATCAGTGGTGCTTGTAGAAGAATATTCAAAAGATGAAAAAGATTTACCACTGTTAGGATCTCTTCTTATCTTTCCTGCCAAGATAAGGTCATCTTCAACCTCAGTCACCAAAATTTGAGTTGCAGCAAGATCTATGTGGCCAACCCACCTCAACAAAAAACTCACTTCAGGAAGCTAAGAATTGATGAAGAAGCATTTGAAATTCTTAGGTGTCAGCTGAGCAATTATGAGAATCTTGTTCCTTAGCTTGTCAAATTTAGCAATGAAGTCTCTCATGGGTTCATGAGGCTCCTTCTTCATTTGTGTAAACTGGGCTAACAAGGTGTGTGCATCTTCTACAAGTTTGAACCTGGCCTCAAATTTGACTTTGAGAGTGTTCTAGTCAGTCACTGTTTGTGCTTGCAGATGATAAAAACTAGTCTACAGTAGCACCTTGCAATGTCTCTACAAATAGTTTGACTGCAATGTCTTCATATTCAATGCCTATTACACCATAGGCTATGCAAAAGGCTACAATATGTTCATCAGCATGAACCTTCCTATCACCATAGAAGTTAGGGAAATTTTTTCTTGAGCCACATGGTAGCTCATATAAAGGTGGGGTTAGATTTAGAGGACCAAAAGTATTACCCCAGGGGCCTTGGACTGCCATGATATGGCTATTAAAAAGAGAGATAATTAATATATATGGGATATGTATAGACAAAGCTCTGCTAGCAAAGGAAAGAGCAGCTTTGCATGGTATTGGGGACCTGATGTTGGTAGGAGGAAAACTTCTAGTTCATTGAAGGTGAGTTTGTGGAGGGGAAAGATCAAAATTATTTTGCTACACAAACTCAAATATAGGGTCAACAATACCTTGAGATCTCTGGCTTTATGTGTATGGTGGATCTACCAGAGTGTAAAATGGATATGGAAAAGAACTAAAACTATTTCAATTTAAAGCTTGAGGCTTCAAGCTACTTGTTCTTCCCTAGTAGAGTCTCCAAAAACTATTGGGTGAATATTTGTCACTAGCTGACTGACGACAAAATAAGTGCATCAACCAAAGTATAAGGAGATTTATGAAATAAAACAGATGTGGTGACCACAACCAGATTGGGACAAATCTCTCCTCTTAGTAAGGGGAGGCTCCCTATAATTTATTATATACTATAGCATATATATAAGTTAAAAATAGACAAAGGGGTGAAATCATACCATCTATCTCTCTTTTTTCAGAAGATGATGTCCACAAAATAGAGGAGAATTCTGGTGTAATTACTGAAAGCACTTTTCTTCTTTCAGAAGTGATATTCAGCCAACAACAGGATTCTTCTTGTATAGTAACAGAAACTACAAGAAACCAATGAAAGCACAAAGTCTATCATTGTCTCTCCTACTAATTAGGACAAAGGAACATAGTAGTTTGAAGCGTATCCCAAAGTCTTCACTTCAACTACAATAGATTAAAAGATTACGAAGGATAAGGGGAGCTCAAAGTCTCTCCAATATCCTTTACACAAAACATAGACTGAAGGCAATTATGGCAGCACAAAGTCTCACATAGTCGGCTTCAGGACATCTTCCAGCTTGCTTCCACTTGTTCTGCTTGTTTGATTAAATGGACAAGACTATATTTAGGAAACAGACATAAGAACAATTTCCTAGATGACACATGCTTATTCGAACACAAAGTTTGAAAGGTCACTTGCTTTCTCATTCATTTAACAAAATATGATTAACAGTCTAAGCTCAAAGTCTCAGAATTGCCTTTTAATTTGGTTAGAGCTTCGCTTTTCATAATAGAGATATCTCCCTTATACAAAATGAGAGATTACAATATATAACATCACAAGAAAGACTTGGGTGCTTGTTTTCATAAAAATGGCCCATGCTGAATTGAATGCATTGAATATCTATGAAAGGGCCATGTTGGAATAGGTCATCAGCCTTGACTTTGGCATTCTAAATTATCTTAAATGTCTCCTCCTAAGCATGGGTTGTTTGGTCTTCTTTATGATGCTTACACGATTTTCTATTCTCCTTTACTTAATGCAAAAAAATAGGTTGCATCTTTGAATGTTTGTGTTCTCTGATGTCTACTTGGTGGACTGTTCCACCTACTAAAAATAACTCTCCTACAGATATTTCTAGATTTCCTATAGTTTTTATCTCTTTCCTTGCCATGTTTTGTCCCTTCCTAAGCAATTTGAGCTCTTGGGGATACCTTCTCACTTTCTATTGGTCTTTCAGCTCCTTTTTGGGCTAGTTGAGCTTATTCTCAGGTCTTTTTAAAAACCAACAGTTATTCCATTACCCTAAAATTGACATCTATGGGGATGTCATTGGTCACTTTTAACCTCTTTGAACCTTGAACCTTGAACTCTTTTGGTTCGAAGGTTCAATGGTTCAACGGTTCGTTGATTCAATATTTTGTAAAGGGCCGCATTTGCTCTCTTTTTCTTCTTCGGTTGAACCATTTCTTTGAACTTCTTTCTAGAATCTTCTACTTCCTTCATTCCACTCGAAGATTCCTTTCAAACTTTGAACCTTTAAATCCTTTGAACCTTTGAACCATTTCAGTTCGAGGCTCAACGGTTCAATGGTTCATTCTATTTCTTTGAATCTTTTGAAGCTTCAAACTTTCTGGATCCTTTCCTTTTTTAAGTCTATCAAACTTTTTGAGCTTGTTGAACCTTTGAACTCTTTTGGTTCAAGTTTCAATGGTTTAATGGTTCATTCTTCATTCTTTGAATCCTTCTTTTCTCTAAGTCTTTTGAAGTTTGTTGAACTCGTTGAACCTTTAAACCTTTGAAGTTCAAGGTTCAATGGTTTAACGGTTCAATCTTATCTCTTCGAAGCCTTCTTTTCTTTAAGTCTACTGAAGTCTTTGAATCTTTGAACTCATTGAACCTTTGAACCTTGCGGAGGCGGGGTTCAATGGTTGATTCCAATTGTTTGAAGCTTGCCGTGAAGTCTTTTGATCAAACCTTTGTGTTGAACCATCCTCAAAACACTAAGGAAAAGCTTTAAGTGTTTTGAACTTCCTTTGAAGAAAGCCCACCTATCGAACTTGTGACTTCCTTAGCTGAAAAGGCTTGAATATATGAAAAACTTAACTACTCAGAACATTTTTGAGAAAGAAAAGAGAGAGTTTTAGTTTGCAAGACCAAAATGGTCGGTATGTTGTCCATAAAAGCAAGTGATGGATTTTGGGAACAACAGGTCCAAAATTTGATTAAATTTGAATTTTAAGGTAATTTTAGATGAGTTGGAACTGTATTCCCACTTAGGATGTAACCAAAAACAAATAACAAAGGCACGTGTCTCATGCAAGATATTTGATAGGAAACAACAATCCAGAGCACCCAAGTGCAAAATTGGCATTTTGACTCAAAATGATCTGATCAAAGTTAGCTATCCCATAAATTTCATGCCCCATTTAGGGATCCCCTACCCAAAATTGACACTTGAATATGTCAGTTTCACATAATTTAACATGATTTAACATTTTTATGCCAAATTATTTATTTTACGTAGAAATTGGTCAAAATTCTAATTGGAGGTCATTGGTGGCCAGATTTAGGTGTCTACACACATAACTTATAACTCCACCTCTATGTATTTCAAAACACATGCTGCCACTCTTTCCTCCACTATAGATTCCTCAATCCATTTTAAGATTCCTTTGTTCTAGGGAATCTTCCTCCTCTTCATATTCACAACACACAGTTTGATCTACATGTATTTACTCTCCTCTTTTATGTCAACTTCCACCTAGCTTGGATCACAATATTTAGTATAGCCAATAGGGTTGCACACTCCTCTTACATCACTTTCACATTGATCTTGTGCACACCTCAAACCCACTACTTCACCTTTTTTAAACCTACATTGGTTATCCACTTTTATAAATTCTTAGTTTTTTATACCCACCCAACAAGATGCAAAACAAAACACTCTGGATCTATTATTTCACCACTTGAAAACTTACAAATATCACACCAATTTTTCACCTCAAGATATATCATTGTTCTAATTATAATTCTATATAGACCTTTGTTACACACTCTGTTATTTATCCACATTTGCAATGAATGCAGAACACAAACCTTAATTTCTCAACTCTAGAGTTATTTTTATTTATATAATACAAAATAATATAGCCATGGTTAAGGGTTTTAATTTATAAATACCTTATATCTTACAACCTATAATGACACAATGGAAATTCACACAATAACTTAATAAAATTTTATTACTTCAAAGTGATATTACACAATATTAGTCAGTTTACCAATGACATTAAAGAAATAAGTAACATAAATTGATACAAAGCATTTGTGGTAAGAAAATAAATAATGAAAATAACCCTTAAATCACATTTATCTTTAATCTAATGCATAAAGAAATATAACATGTAGTGAAACAAATAATAAGTATGATACTTGTAAACATATTGCATAATATCATAACAATAAAATACTTCACCTCAACTTGTTATTGTCTAACTAATTATGTTTTTGTTTAATGCAAGATTATATATGGATTTAGATGATCATGCATCACCAACCTTGCCACATATTCTAATTCCAAGTTTCAAATCAAACCAACTTTCAAATCCAAGGTTAATGATACTAAGAATGAGTCTAAGGTAATGGTAAATGTAGTTTTAAAACCTACTAATAGGCTTGTCCTTTCACTTCCCAAAGGAAATAATATACATGATTATCAAAACCTCATCACAAGGTGTTATAAACTTTACTTGAGTGAAATCTCATATCTATTCCTCTACCAATGGATTTTGATATAACAAAGGCACAACCTAGGGGGTTCTATATCAATGACTATTTTGATTGACATAGATCTGCATGACATTCAACTAATAAATGATTGTTTTAGACATAAAATACAAGACTTGATTTAAAATAACACTATCAATCATTTTGATACTATCACACCTTTAAATTATTCATTTTCAAAACTTAATTCCAAGCTTAAGATATTTTAGGATCCATTTCCCAAACATACAACATAAGAAACCAAGACTAATCCTGAGGTACATATGAATTAAAATGTGCATCCTCCTTTATCTTATTATAATATTAAAAATGAGTAGGAACATCTTATAGACAATATTATTGGTACACTTACAAGCATACATCTAAAATGACCTAAAATCACATTCAATGAAAATGAAATTTTATTGATAATGATTTTACCAATGCACCTTTGTTCATCATGATTTAATTTAATCAAATCCTATACTCAATGTTATGGTGGATAACAAGTCAAGTGAAAACATATGAAAGATGACATTGTTTACTAGTATTGGGTATACACATACATACTTGATTGATATGACAAAGATAATACAAGGTTTCAATAGAAAGTGACAAAACACTCATGGGTGTATTATGTTACAACTTATGGTAGGGCATATAGATATAACTACTTCATTCTTAGGTTTTCCGAACACTGGTGAATTTTACATACTATTAGGACATACATGGATACATAAGATACATGTAATTCCATCTTTGGTACACTGATGTTTTAATTTTATCTATAGTAACCAATTGGTTATGATTCTGCTTAATCCATATGAACATCCCATTCAACTTGAGATATTTATTCAATTTCTTTCATAACATCCTATTATAAAACATGTACAAGTTCATCCTATGAAGGAAAATTAGAGGCAAGTAATTGAATTTCCTTGATGATTGATTATCCAATGTCAATTACATCAATGATATACTCAATTTCAACAAACATTACCTAATTTTCAATGTCCTATGATAGTTTAATAGAGAGATTCTGAGTATGTTCCATAATGAACATCAACACATGCTCCTAACATAAAACATAGTACATCAATTAATATGGATAATAGAGCTATGTAGTGCATACATGATCATGTTGACTATGATGACAATGCTAGATATTTTAGATTGTATGATTACTTATCCAATTCAAAAAATGATATACATGATACTCCTTTCCCATTATGTGTGACATTCATACCGATATGTCTAGATCATTCATGTGAGCATACAATTAATGAGATCATATGTTAGTTAGAAAAAAATTAAAAAATAATAAAAAATTCATAAATCTAAAAAAATTAAATATTCAAAGAATACAAAACTAGGACCTATGCATGACATGTTTTTTTTGTACACATATATTTATTGATGTTATTCATCATATACATGTAGATTGACATATATAATTTATACGCACATGATTTTCATGTATATATGAGTGAGATGTAGGACACACAAGTTACATATGTGTGACATTTATTATAAGAAAGGGCAACTTTTTTACATTTGAGGCATGCCTACAGTAAGAGCATCTTTGTTCACTTATCAGGTTATACCTTTCTTTACTAGTCCATTGATCATAGCATAATGTTATATGTGACTTGATATTACTCATAATTTTTAGAGTGTTATTTCATATGTATATTATGTTTTGCTATATTGAATGATTATATTGATGTTTATGTAGACTAACATTTCTTACTCCATGCATGTTTGATATTGATGATTATGACATTATGTGATCATGGATGTGTGTTATATTAGGTGTTATATGAGGGCATTAACTATGTTTTTTCATGTCATGTGTCAATTTTGATATAAGATCATCTAGTCTAAATCATGGCCATGTCATATTCTTGTCAAGTCAAAGTCAAGTCATGTTTTATGGGATTGTGTGTTGCTTGATCATGATATTGTGTGCATGTGCATGAAAACATATATGAATATTATTATGATCTTGGTGTTATGATTTATATCATGAATTTTTATATTTTTTGTGATACCATATTATTATCATAAATCTATTGTGATTCTCACTACTACATCCCTGATTGTTATATATTTTGAACATTAACACTTGCATGCCAATTGATCTGGACTACATGTTTCATATGTACTTGAATGATCAAATATTTATAAGATGACATATATTATCATGGTTTTATATGTACTATATATAATTATATTCTTATATAAATCTCATTGTGTTTATATCTCTTTATTTTGAGATCAGTGATTCACATCATCCCTCATATAAAAGTGACTGTATAAATTGGGCTTGTCTTAGAGATTTAGGGAATGAAAGATAGATAGTTTGTATTGTGGGTCAAATTATGTATTTAAAATATGATATGTTTAATATACCATGTCAAATTACATTATTTACATGGATTAGATTAAGTATATTGAGATACATGTGGGGAAATCTACAAAATTGTGAATAAAATTTGAGGCATTCTATGACTCTATGATAGGAGAATATCAATATTCTATATTACCTTGAGGTACATGTGGATCAGATTTTGGGAATGAATGTTATTAATGCAAACACTTTTCTATTTAAATATTATGAATCAATTGTGCTATGTAATCGCTTTGCTTCTATAATCCATCTATAATGGTTGATATTCTTACACAAGAACCTTTTTTAGGTTCCATTTTGACATATGAACCAATTTTGGGGTTCCATATTTATATATGAACCTAATTTTGGGGTTCAAAAAAATAATTATGATGACATTTAGGGCACTACACTTGATTTTTTATGACACTCAACTTATAACACTCCTCTAATGGTGGTTGAGACATTAACACTCCACAAGTTGTGGTTTTGGTAGTTGCATCTCCTTAGGGGATAATCACCCCCTGAAATTCTTCAAATAAATTCAAGAAGTGGAAGCATGGGTTTCATACCCTTATATGTATTCATTATTTTGATTTTTTATTTCATGAGGTTCAAAAACATATATTATTTTGGATTTATTATCTTGAGAAAACATCGATCTTTACATGTTTTCTTGCAGGTTTTACATGGAGAAAATTGGACATTTGCAACATACTTTTTAATACCAAATACAGTTATAACAACCAAAAAAATTCTTTTTTATCCTCGTAATTTATCATTCTAAATAATACATTAAAATGGGGGCATATATAGACACCTAAATTTGGTATTAGACACATTGGAAACATCAACTTTGGCACACTTTGACATACTTGGAAAGTGTGTGCATATTTGAATCTTATGCACACATTCCCTCCATCTGTCTGCCCACATGTTGTATTGAAAAAATATATTTTCCAAATAAGCCTATTTAGGATTAATCTAGTCTATATAGAAACATTATAGAATCCAAAATATATTATCTGCATATCTCAAATCATTTTTTTCACTCCCAGGATAATATCAATTATAGCTAGACAATTACAATTACCATAGGTGTAAGCCTCTTCCAGTAGTGTCTAGGAACATCTAATGGATATTTTTGAATTTTTTAAGTCTCCATTAGGTCTTATTATACATTTTTCATGGGTTGGTCATAATGAAAAATAATAAATATTTAGTTATAAATACAAATCAATCTTAAGGTTATAGTCAGTTATTGACAACCTAGAAACATCTTTTAAATCACTTGATTACCACTTGATAAATCAATTAAAAATATCTTGAGACATTATATTTAAAGGTATAATAATCTAAAAACCCCTAAAAGTATTATCTTTAGATCCAATTCTAAGTATACATAAAGTTCAAAGTTACATGATGAAAATGGTTTAAAGTCAAACTTTGTATTGCATTCTAAGTTGATCATGGTGTTGCACAATGCACACATAGGTGGGAGAACCAATTGTATTTCAATCCATATTTGAAGCATTATAATGTAATAAATTATTAATGACTTGGATAGGATTGGTTGGGGATATTCAACCCAAAGACCTAACCCATTTATCAAAGTCATCTTGTGGATAAAAGTGTGATTACAGTTTAAAAGGAAGGAAAAGGAAAACAAATATCAACAATTAATATTAAAATAAATTGCACCCATAAGAAAAATATATAGTAATGGTGGGATTTAGGAGTTAAATATATGCACATATTACATGGACACTATAAATATGACCAAAATAGTACTGGTCACCACATGCATCACAGTTTCACCTACAACATCCAATCAAGGTTTGAGTGACTATTTTATGATCTAAGCAGTAATAGAGCATACTCAAGAAATTTATAGAATTAATGACAATTTTTGTGAGTGAAAAATATAGAATAAGTTAAGTATATGTCTCCTCTTTTACTTCATCAAGTTCAAATATTCTAAATGCAATATTAGTTTATACATTTCTCAATTCCAATTTATATGATTTTGTTATACTTTACAAAATTTAAATTATTCCTAATTTTACATTATTTAAATTATGTTAATCCAAAATAAGTAAACACCCATTTAAAACTTGGGTTTCAAAATTCATCTCCCTAATAATTTGAAAATATGATGATAAAAAAACTAATACAGTGAAATGTGCAATTAAGCTCAAAATAGGGGTCCAAAAAAAGCCTAAAGTGTACATGGTATACACCTATTATATATTATTTCAAATACTAATCTAGAGGTTTCATTGATGTATCTCTCAAAATATTATTCAATTTCAAAAAAATAAGGCTTGAAAAGACTTATGTATGCACAATATCTGCATAAAATAATCTACCATAATGAAAATGACCCAAATATAATGTTAATTAAGAAAAAATGGAATGGTAAAATATTCAAAAATCATGTATACTATTGGGAAGATCTATTATTCATATTCCAATGACTCCAAAATTTCTACAATGTGATTTTATATAACTGAGATATTGCCAAAATATTGATATAGATATTGTCAAAATAACTAAATGTAAGGGCAATAAAAAATATCTAACCAAGAGGATGATGTCAACAATGATGTTAGAACATCATATTCTTTAACATATAATATGAAATGTACTAGGCTAAACTTAGAAAGAGTATCTAGGACTTGATGCTTGAGTGAGAAGCGTCGAAGTATCCTATATACTTGTAAAGTACATCTTCAATATCATACATGTAATAAAGAGTAGTTTGTGTGGGATATATGATGCACACTACATGATTTACAACAAACACCCTTTTGGGTAGATGTAGGATAATGGAGGACAAAAAATTAGTTGAACTTAGAAAGAGTTTTAGAGACACTTGAAAAAATAATTTGACAATAATGTAATAATATGAATTATTTCATTATAAATTTAGTTTCTAAATATATAATTTTTTTCAATACCCAGATGATATAAGTATGTGAAATTGATGTATTTATGATGATGGCTTGACACTTTTTGGTGAAAATATAAGGAGACTGCATGTGTATGAACACACTTTTTTGAGTAAATGAATGAATGATTGTATGAAATTTCATTTATGGATATATGAAATGTAAAATATTAGTTAAGATATTTTTTATTAATTTTTTAATAAATGTATATATATATATATATATATATTAAGTAATTTTAAAAATCAAGACAATTGGAAAATTGGAACTGTAAATGTACAAACATAAATTTTTGACCTTAACCTCATGAAAATAATTTTTAAATCATATCCAATGATGCGTATATTGGTTAGGTATAAGTTTTATAAACTTTAAATTAATGGTAAAAAATTTATAAAGATATTTTTAACAATATGTATATAGTCCATAATGAGGTATGTTGTGTATAAATTAAGTAATAATTAAAATAATAAAATATGCCTAATCAGACGTGTCGACAAAAATGAAAAAAACTCCTAAATTTTCTAAAAATCATGTGGGTTTCTCCATGACTAGTTTTAGTCTAGGTTCAAACCTCCCCAAGCCTAAACCTAAAGCACTTTTTGATGGAAAATGGAAAAGTCAAATATTAAAATGTTAAATGGGTGTATGCCCTTTGAAAAACATTTTTTAGAGGGAAATGCATATCTTTCAAAAATATGGAAGGAAAGGGTGTACATCCTTTGGTAAAAGGTGTATGCCCTATGTAGTAAAAAGGGTGTACGACCTTTGGTAAGATGTTTTTTTACTACTTATGTTAGTCTGAGTATATTTTTAGTAAAGTAAATTTAAAGTATAATAATATAAAATGTAATATAAATTAAATGTAAACTTATTTAAATTTAATTTATATTACATTTTATATTCTTATACTTTAAATGTATTTTACTAGATATAAAAAATTAGGGCCACATTGGATTTTCTAAAATCAATTTCAGAGTTGTAGAAGTTACCATTTAGAAGTTAGTTTTTCATAATCCATTCTGGTCAATACTTAGTTTTCATAATTTTAGGATTGGAAGATAGAATCAGAAATGAAGTTTCAAATAATGTTACATATGTAATAGATCTATACCATTAGGTATGCCTCCTACTTTACCTAGTTGAGTATGATTTACCTACTTTACCTACTTGAGTATGCCCTACCTGATTGAACTACCAAGCCATATCTTGATCTTGAGTATGCCCTACCTAAATACCTGAGCCATATCTTGATCTTGATTATGCATTACCTACCTTCTTGTACTTGAGTATGCCCTACCTACTTTACCTGCTTGAGTATGCCCTACCTACCTATCCTTCTTACCCTACCCACTTTATTATGCCCTAATTGATTGAGTTATTTATTTAAATATGCCCTACCTAATTGAGTATGCCCTACTCAATTGAAAACCCAAGCCATATCTTGATATTGAATACTCGTATCTAATCTTATCCATCTCTTAAAAGGATAGGGGGCATTATCATGCTTGAAAATTAGTAAAGGGGGCATTATCAGATCAAGGGATATGAGAGGTGTCATTATCAAGGGATGCTTAAAAAATAGTAGAGGGGGAATTATCACCTATATAGATAAAGGAGTAGGGCCATTGACTGAGCCATATATTAAAAGGAAAGGGGAAATTCTCACCTATATAGAGAAAGGAGTGACTAAGGATGATCAGACAAAAGGTTTTAAGGTGGAGTCAGGCTAAATTCTTAAATAATTTAAGGTCTTTTCAATCAATGTGGTATTCATAAATGACTACCCTATAGATGCAACCTATAACATATGTGTAGTCATGATATAGTCACTCATACATGATATATACAACATACTTATTACCACATTTGTGTATGTAGTCACTCATACATGACATCTACCCATAGTCAGGATACGTTAACTTACATCAGACATGAATGTAGGTAGTCTCCCTAGTACACTCCATTCAAAATAAATTTAATAAAATCATATTTCAAAAATCATCATAAAAATATGCCATTCACTCTAAAACAAATGTTAGACAAATGGTTTAATCCATGCATTCTTCAATTTTAATCTCATATATTATTATAAACTCACATAAAAAAAGTAATATTATGTCATTCCAAACTCACATAGGACACTACCACTACCACTACTATTTAGGGTGAAGGGGAGTGATTTCAAACCCTATTTTATCATACTCATATCAACATCATTTATGTCACGATCTCCCTCTCCCCAAACCATATGGAGAGAGGGGGGTTAAGCACATAAATCATCATTCATCATCATAATCACTCCCTCATCATTATTCAATGTCCTTCTTCCCTCTCTCATAAACATTCATCATTCTTAATCATCCATTATCATCCCTAATGATGTTATCATTGGTCCTCATAATCCCTTATCATCCTTAGTCACCCCCTCATCAACCCTCATTATCCCCCATCATCCCTAATCACTCCCTCATTGTCCCTTATTGTCCCTCATCATCCCTAATCACTCCCTCATGGACCCTCATCATATATAATCATCCCTAGTCACTCCCACATCATCTTCCATCATCCTTAATCACTCCTTCAATGGCCTTCATTATCCCTAATCACACCCTCATCAACCCTCATCATCTATAATCACACACTCATCAACCCTTATATTCCCTTACCATCCCTAATCACTCCTTCATTGGCACTAATTATCCCTCATCATCTCTAATCACTTCCTTATTGACCTCACCATCCCTCATTATTAATAATCACTCCCTCATCATCCCTCATAATCCCTCAAATTCTCTAATCATCCCTAATCACTCCATCATTAGTCCTCATTATCCATAATCACACCTTCATTTAACCTCATCATCCTTAATCATCTCTAATCACTCTCTCATCAACCCTCATCCTCCCTAGTCACACCCTCATCATCCCTAATAACTCCCTTATCATCCCTTGCATCCCTCATCATCCCTAGTCTTTTTATCATCATTTGTCATCATCCCTAATCACTTCCTCATCATCACTAATCACTCCCTTATTATATTTCATCATCAAAATTCATTCCATCATCAACTCTCATCATTTCTCATCATACCTAGTCACTCTATCATCCTTCATTATCACTCAGCATCCCTAATCACTCCCTCATCATCCCCCATCATGCTTCATCATCTCTAATCACTCCCTCCTCATCTATCCCCATACCTCATTATCCATAATCATTACCTCATTACCCCTCATCATCCCTAGTAACTCCATCATATGGTATAGTGTGTTCTAATCCAATAATTGGTATAAATTTATTTCAGAGTGAATGATATTTTTTTAAATTAATTTTGAATTATGTTTCAATTCCTTATATTCCTATTAGAGTGAACTAGGGTGATTATCCTCATTCATGTCTTGTATATTAGGTAGAGCCATGATGGATTACTTTAGGGATATTTTGTATGATTTACATGGTGGAAATAAGATAATATCGAGTAAATAATGTTGTTTAATTAATAAACATTGGAGTGATGACTATGGAATGACTCACTTATATCTATCTATGTCCCACCTCCTCACTAGTTAAATAATAGCTATGAGTCTACATTAATTTTTGGGTGTAAAAATGATCTAAATGTTTGGGTGTATAGTGGGTATCATGCTTAGATGTTGGACTCTATTAGCTAGACTATATATTTTTTATATGATATCCATGCCTTAATCTAGAAGCAAAGTAAAGTTATATATAAATATAGATTGGGATTCTCAAATATGGATTGAGATTCTTAGATGGTCAAATCCAAACCTTTATATGTAATACAATTTCATATTATCATTTTCTCACTTGACTACCTATTTATTTTGGCATGAGGATATGGATACACACTCTCTCCTCAATATAGGAATGGACCACCATATAAATCTTCAAATCCCACTAGCTAATCAAATAATATCTATTTGGACTACTAATCTATATGATTGTGATATTGGCTTGAATCCTTTAATAGGCTATATATATATATATATATATATATATATATATATATATATATATATATATATGTATGTATGTATGTATGTATGTATGTATGTATGTATGTATGTATGTATGTATGTATGTATGTATATATGTATATGTATATATATATATGTATATATATATATGTATATATATAAACATATACATATATATGTGTGTGTATATATATATATATATATACATATATATACATATACACACACACACAATATCTATTTGGACTACTAATCTATATGATTGTGATATTGGCTTGAATCCTTTAATAGGTTGTGTGTGTGTGTGTGTGTGTGTGTGTGTGTGTGTGTGTGTGTGTGTGTGTGTGTGTGTACATATACATATAATATGTATATATATATGTATATATATATACATACATATATACATACATATATACATACATACATATATACACACACACACACACACACACACACACACACACACACACACACACACACACACACACACACACACACACATTTGGTAAATCAATACATTCCCTTTAATTTAGGCCATATATATAGTGATTACTTTTTAGTCCAGGAGAGTATGAGTAGTCTGAATACAAGGATTAAAGATTGAATCTTCTCGTGATAGATGGAGAAGATAACTAGAATATGATATTGGGATAGGACCTATCATATATTGGCACTCAAGTCTGGGATTAAATCCTTGCTAGATATATATGGAGGATTCAATAAATCCATGCACACACACACACACATAGGGTATGGGATAATAATAGTCAATTTGGGTATGGGATTTAATCCCTATCCTTTAAAGGCCTCTAGGGTGTAGGATACTAATAGTAGATTGGGTTATAGGATTCAATTCCTATCCTTTAATGGCACACACACACACACACACACACACACACACACACACACACACACACATAATCTAACATCTCACTAATAGTTTCCATTTATAGTTACATCTAGGATTGGCTCAAATCTTGTATTGGGTGATCGAATCCCTTTCCTCTAGATATTTTGGTAGTATACTAATATCTTCCTAGTATGATACCTCAAAACTGAGACCATAAACAACAAGTATTTAACTAAATATTGGATATCACTCTACCATAACCAACTATATACATTTATGTGCTTGACTATAATTGATGCCTTGATCAATGACATAACCACATTGATGCATAGTAAATGGTTGGTTTATATCTCCAATTTTGTGTCTAAGATGAGTCGTGTACATCAACCTAACCTTGAAAGGGCACCCTAGGTGGAAAAAACCTTGGATCACCTTGCCATTTTTTAATTTAATAACAATTCTTGATATGCTCAATCATGATAAAGATTTTGGTAAATGATAGTGATAGTGATAGTGATAGTGATAGTGATAGTGATAGTGATAGTGATAGTGATAGTGATAGTGATAGTGATAGTGATAGTGATAGTGGGGATCATGATCATGATATAGATTCTAGCAAAAATTTGATATCGTGATAGAGATTATAGCCAATTATGGAATCATTACCATATCAATTTCTAATCCATAATTATAAAATTAATTCAACACCATATTTGAGACTTATTTAAGTGTTAAAAATTGGAATTAGAATATAAGCCAATTAGGCACAAGTGGGAAGCCACTGCATCCACCATTACAGATTATGAGTGATAATGAGGGATGATAAGGGATGATGAGGGAGTGATAATGTATGATGTAGTGATTATTTAGTATGAGAAATGATGAGGGTTTATGAGGGAGTGATTAAGGATGATGAAGGAAAATGAGGGAGTGATTAGGGACAATGAGGGAAAAGGAGGGAGTAGTTAGGGATGATTAGGTATTGATGAGGGATGGAAAGTATAAATAAGGCTTTGATAAGGAATGATGAAGGATAATGAGGGATGATGAATGAATGACTAGGGAAGATGAGAAATACTGAGGGTTGGCAAGGGAGTGATTAGGGATAATGAAGGCCAATGAGGGAGTTATTAATGATAATGAGGTAAAAGTAAGGAGTGATTAGGAATGAGGAGGGATGATGATAAATGATGAAAAAGTGATTAAGGATGATTATGGATGATGAGAGTCAATAAGGGTGTGATTAGGGATAATGAGGGCCATTGAAGGAGTGCTTAAGGATTATTAGGGAAGATGAGGGAGTGATTAGGGATGATGAGGTCAATGAGGGAGTGATTAAGATGATAAGGGATGATGAGGAATGATGAGGGAGTGATTAGGGATTATGAGGGATAATGAGGGTCTATGAGAGGGGTATGAGGGTTGATGAGAGGGGGATAAGGGAGTGATTGCGATGATGAATGGTGATTTATGAGTTTGACCCCCATCTATCCATATGGTTTAGGGAGAGGGAGATAACAATATGAGTGATTTTGGTATGATCATGAGAAAATAGGGTTCAAAATCACTCTTCTCCACCCTAAATAATAGTGGTAGTGTTTCATGTGATTTTGGAGTAGTAGAAGATGACTCCATTTTATGTGAGTTTGGATTAAACTAGTCACGTCATGCATGCATGAGATTGGAATTGAAACATGAATGGATTAACACATCTATCTAACATTTGTTTTAGAGTGAATGGAATATTTTTAGGATGACTCTTTAATGTTGTTTTGATTCCTTCTATTATGAATGGAGTGTACTAGGGTGATTAGCTACATTCATGTTTGGTATGAGTGACTATATCTTGAACACAGGTAAATGTCATGTATGAGTGGTTGTATACCTACATGTAGTATCATGTACATGGTAGATATCATGTATGTTTGACCATATCATGACTACATTTATTATATAGGCTAGTAATTTATGCTTATCAATAGATTATTAATTAAAAATCCCAAAAATTATTTAGGAATTCAACCTAAATTTTCCTTCAAGATTTTTTATCAATCATCCATAGTTACTCCTTTTTCTATATAGGTGGTAATTCTCCCTCTCATTTTAATATATGGCTCGATCAGTTTCACATCTCCTTTATCTATATAGGTGATAATGCCACCTCTCCTAATTTTCAAGCATCCATTGATAATGCCCCCTCTCATTTATCCCTTGACCTGATAATGCCCCATTTACTAATTTTCAATTGTGATAATTCCCCCTCTCCTTTAAATATATGGCTTGGTATTCATTAGGTATCAAGTATTATATTTATGGTTTGGGTAAGATAAATATAGTCAAGATTAGATACAGGGTTTCAAGATCAAGATATGGCTTGGGTATTCAATAGGGTAGGGTATTCTCAAGTAGGTAAGGAAAGAAGGAGAGGTAGGTAGGGAATATTCAAGTAAGTTTAAAGTAGGTATGACATATTCAAGTATATGAAGGTAGCTATGTCATAGTCAGGATCAAGATATGGCTCAGGTATTCAACCAAATAGGGAATACTCAAGTAGGTAGGGCATACTCAAGTATCTAAAGTATGTAACACATAATGATATAGTCTATTACATATGTAACATGATTCAAAACTTTTTTTCTCTTTCCATTTATCTAAAGTCAAGCTTCCCTTGCCAACTACAGAAGTTAATTAGGTAAGATAAGAAGATATGCAAGCTATAGATTAGGGTCAAGTAGGTAGGGCATACTAAATTATATAAATTATATATGGAATACTCAATGGTATAGATTTATTACATATGTAACATGATTCAAAACTTTGTTTCTCTTTCTATTTATCCAAAATCAAGCTTCCCTTGCCAACTATAAAAGCAAAGTAGGTAGGATAAGAATATATGCACACTCTATATTGGGAAATAAACTTCCCTTGATAGCTAATAATTTATTATATAGAGGAAAGTATGGAGGACATGAATGAAAATATAGATTGATAATAAAACATCCCTTCTCTTATCAGGTATGACATAGCTAAGTAGGTAGGGAAAGAACAAATCTATCTATCTAAAAGTAGGCTTCCCTTGATAACTATGACTTAATATAGAATCAAAATAAAGTGAGATATTATATAGATGATATTCCCTTAAAAAATATATGCCATAATCACTTTTTATCTATTGATAAGGCAAGCTTCCTTTGATATACTATTGGGTGAAGAAAAGCTAGATATAAGGAACATAAACTTCCCTTACCTTACTCATTAACATAGATGAAGTAGGTAGGGAAAAATTACCTTAAACTATCAATTAAATTAGGCTTGATATTAGGATAGGCTCTTTAGAATGGTTCCCCCCATATATATATGGTGGGGGGCATTCTTATGTTATCCCTTGATTTATTGTATTGGGCACTAGGGCATACTAAGAATATGGTAGAGCCCCAATTTGGGAATACCACCACCTATAATGGTGTTAAAATTATAACCTAGACCATGAATATGGTATGGGAATGTAAGTCTAGGTTTTCATCGAGGGTTGGACATATCAGTCAAGATAGGTACTTGCATCTATGCATGCTCCATCCCATCATATTACATAGATGCTACATCTAAGTTAGCATAGGCCCTATCTCTATCTTGACTAATCCATCCTTGAGTCCCTATCTATATATATGGTTCCCTATATATATCTCCACTAGTGACATTCATACTTGAGCTTATAGCTTAATAACTCCAATATTTTAGTTAGTTTCCAATCTTGAAATTCTGAAAAGTAATTATTGACTAGAATGGAGTTTGAAAAATTAACTTCTAAATGGTAAATCCTATAGCTCTGGAATGAATTTTAGAATATTTAAAGTGGCCCTAATTTTTTATATTTATTAAAATAAATTTAAAGTATAATAATATAAAAAGTAATATAAATTAAATGTAAACTTATATTTAGTGAAATAAATTTAAAGTATAATAACATAAAATGTAATATAAATTAAATGTAAACTTATACTTGTTACATTTGTTTTACTAAATATATACTCACACTAACACAAGAAAATATTAAAAAAATACATCTTACTAAAGGGTGTATTTCCTTCCATATTTTTGAAAGATTTGCATTCCCCTCTAAACAATGTCTTTCAAATGGCATATACCCTTTGTGAAATGTGAAAAAGGGTGTATGCCCTTTAGGCTCAGGACCAAAACAAGCAAAAAATAGGCACAAAATTTTGAAAAAATGGCTACACCATTTTGAAAAGGGCATATGGAATTTGGAAAAAAGCCCTTCCCAAGTATGTCACCTTTTTTTGTCCCCCAATTTCGTACATCCACCCTTTTTATGAAGAAACACATTTTGGAAAGAAAAATAGTGAAGGAGAAATTGAAAGATCTCATGCATCCATGTAAGGATAATGTGGACAATTTAAGATCGATTTATGTCAGAGAAATATGGCATGAGGGAAAGGGAATATGCCATTGTGAAAAATAAGTGGATTGATCAAGAAAAGAATATTGTGGATTCAAAACACATATAACATCACAATTGGAAAAATGGAGCTAAATAAATAACAACTAATAGGGGTATACATTTTTTAGGGAAAATTATAAATATGGATCTTGGCCTCTCATTTCATATATACAAAGTTAGTTACACATTTGTAGGTGTTGATTTATATTTCTTGGAAGAAGATTCAAGGTATGGTTTGAAGGAGTGGAATGTATAATATTCACATGATCTTTGTGTGTAAGGTTTGACCTATGATGGTAATCAATGTATAAAAAGTTTATTATTTGTAAAGTAAACTCTGTTGATGTATAAATGATAATTAAGGATGGATTATTTACATGAAATGCATTTTTTATTCATGTTCTTTGTTTATTTAGATGGTGTTTATGTGATATGTTGTTTTTTGTAAATATGATGCTTTAATTCATGTCTTCATGTTTTTTTTAATCATAATGGGGTTATTAGGGTTCTCTTATTATGCCTGAGGTGAACACTTAAGTCCTTAGGCTTATTAATATGCTAAAACCATCATTATTATTTTTTATATTACACATAATCTATCATACACAAGGCTAGGTAAGATCAATAAAAAACATAATATAATGAACGCAAATAGGGCCAAAGTGACTCACTAATCGATAAAACTCCACTAAAATGTTTCAATAACAATATGGTAGGGATACCTAGCTAGTGTCTCAAAAATATAAATTTGTAATTGAAAGAATTTTGATGAAAAAATATTCTAAAATCAAGATAATATGATGCAAATAAGTTTATATATGACATGTAACTAAGTCAAATAACTCCACTAAAATTTATTCAATAATGAAGCTAGTGTCATCAAGGCACTCAAAATAGGAGAACTATATCTAGAAGATAGGAAAAATAATATACAAACATTATAACTAAATTATGGAAAAACTAAATTGATAGAGTACATACAAGGAGTGTAGATGATGCTACCATAAATGACCTTAAGTCCTCTGAGATTAATATGGATGGTATAAGTGGAGGTATCCATATGATTAATTTCCATGATCATAACTAAAACATGCAAAATAGTGGCTAGAATCAACCTCAAAATGAGAGTTGGAGTGCCCAGGCGTAGTGGGTTAGTGGTGCTTTTGGTCCTATGAATGTGAAAATTTGATAAAAAATGGGTGTTGATCTTTCAAAATTCCTTCCAAGTCTTTCATGATTGGATGAATCAAAATATGTGCCAAGCTTCTCATGCATGATAAAATATAAATGAATATTATAAGAATAGATCATGTGCCTAGATACAAGAGGTTTATGTCAGTCAATGTCTTATACAAGAGTAGAATGAACAAAGAGTAGTGTATAACTCTCATAAAGTAGTACCAAAAAAAGCTGAAGCATGTGCTTGGTAGCCAATGTCATGATGATCCATCCAATGAGAAGGCTAGATGGGTATAACATTTAATTGTTTGTGCTTACCAATGCCTCATTTTAAGTATCCCATGGTGTGGATTAGTTGAGAACTAATGATAATAGTGTTTTTATTTAATGATGCAAGCACATCGAGAGTGTGATCAAGATTATGTGATGCAAAATTGATAACCAACCATATATCTAAATTTAACTATGACTCATGGTATCAAAAAATAACACATTCAAAGATATCATCCAAGGGATACATGTTAGATTATATAATATAAATAATCATTTTACTAGATGTAGTAGATGTGGGGTACACATGATCATTTTGTTTCTATAAGAATATAACTATGTCCTACAAATTTTGTATGAGTATATCATTTTATGCAAGTTGTGAGAACATATCACTTGTGGTTTTGAAGGCCTAATTTTTTTCTACAAAATTTTCAAAATATTCCTTAATCAATGGATGTCTCAATAATCTCAATATCAAATCTTCCATCAACAAAGATAAGATCCTTTGAAATACAAATTTGCAATGGCTCTATAGAAGAAAGATCATAATCATGTGAAAGAATAAATTTGGGATATCCAAAAAATATGTTGTATGTATAGAGGTACTCATTCCAAAGTAGTGTATTTTAAAATATAAGATAAATCTATAATAGGAATGAATAATCACAAAATAATGCAACTAAAGGAGAGGTAACAATCACAAATGATGTATTTTAAAATATAAGATAAATCTATAATAGGAATGAATAATCACAAAATAATACAGCTAAAGGAGAGGTAACAATCACAAATGATGATTATGTGTCTCTAAATAGTCATGCAATAATTTTCCATGTAGTAAATGGACACTTAGTATACACAATGTACTTTTAAAAACCCATGGATATGGCTTGAGAAGGGTGACCAAATACCATATAAAAATGATTAATCCATGAATTTTATTAATCAAAATATGTAGGTGCATTTATTTGTCCTAAAAGATAAGGATAAATACCTTGCTAACTAAAAATATCTCCATGGATTCTTGTCATGAGTTGTATATTATGCCATCTAAAATAATTATTGGAAATTCCATGATATGTGGTTTTATATGTGACCTAGCTACTTACATCATAGTGTATTAGGTGTCCATAGGGTGAGACAACTAGAATGTAAGAGTAATATAAAATGAAAAACTCCAAGTGTGTCTGAATTTAAGCACACAAATAACAATGTGCTTAGAAATGGGTCTTGAAGGTGGAACACAACATAATATTTCCAAATAATATTCCAAGAACTAAAAAGAGGCCTTGGAATGAGTCTCAAATTAAAAGGCAATGCACAAAAATATGGGCAATGTAAAAGGCTATGCACAAACCACAAGTGTGTTGAAAACCTTCTCCATAAAAGGAACAAGGCACAAACTAAAAAGGTGTAAAAGTAATGAAGCCCACCTAAAAGATTTTATGGGTACTTTATAAGTAGTGAGACTACAAATCAAAGGTCCCAAATTCTTATAAATACATTGTTTACAATAATTTATTTCTTAGTATAATTTTTATTAACATGAAAAATAAAAATATATATGTTTTTTAGTACACAATACGTATAATTTGAGTATAAATTCAAAAAAAATAAAGAAAAATAGGTGGTTTTGATAGAAAAACTACAACTCAATTAGAGTTTAGAGATAAGAAAATGAGCATATGAAAATCTATCATCAAGTGTATACTAATAAGGCCAACTAATAAAAAGTGCATTCATGGAGGGTGTGACCACCTACCATGTTAGAACCACCCTTTATTCTTTAATAAGGTAAAAAAATGCCTTGAAAAATGAGCCCTCAAATATTCTGATTTAATCACCAAGTTATGAAATATTAAGAAAATGGTTGTAAAAAAAGTGCCCCAAGTTGCATAATGGTCCTCAAAAAATTAACTGAGAAAGTGACCCCCACAAATTAAAAAAAGCCTCCCTTAGTTTTGTGAAAAAAACTAAATAAATGCCTTTGTGTAAAATGGGATTGTACAGTTTTAAAACCTTCACCTCATTGGAGGAATGAATTTATCAAAATATATAATGCCATTTTACTATTAAATCATTCATTCCTTTATCATATGAAAATTACGTTTTATGTAATTTTTTATTAACTAAAATGGAATAAGGATGGTGAGGTTGTTGATAGTATCACAAATAGGCATGCTCACAAGGACAAGGAAGTTGTAATGTGTCTTTAGAACATAAGGGATGCAAGGTTCATATGTGATATGATATCTAAGGCCAAGATGAGGGGATAAGGGGGCACAAGAAGGGGTGCAATCGAGGGTAAAGCAATAAGGTAGTTGATTCCAGGAATGCACCATAAGAACAAAAAACATGTCACAACGAGTGGAAAATGCAAGTTTGATAGGGAGGAGTTAATCATGATGATGGTGGTGGAAATACAAGTATATTATCAATAACATAAGTAATGCCAATGAAATATGTACACAATGACATAAAAAAATACTATGGATTATAGGAAAAGCAATGGTGGTGGATGCAATAGTTTGGGGAGTGGTGCATTTAAAACACAAATATGTGTTATAAGATGTCATGAGGCAAGTGGAGGATGGGAGAGATGTGGTGTTTGAATGAGGAAACAAGGCATGGTGTTCCACAAGGTCTAAAAATGTAGGAGGTATATGGGGTGGAATAGGAGGTGAATAGGAAGGAAGGTGTGGGTGGTGGAGGCATGAAGTTCCATGTGGACTTTGAAAGTCTTATTGAAAGGTTTTTTTAATGTTTACTTTTAATTTAAAATAAATTCTATCTCCTTTTTTAAAATAGCTAAAAAATACCCATGCAAAAATTTTAAACCAAAAAACAAACCCGCAATGGCCCTCACAATTTAAAATTATTTTAATATTATTTTTTTAAAAAATAAGCCTCCTTGTTGAATTTTTTAAAAATAATTCCCACTTGAAAATTAAATTTATTATGTTCGTGAAACACCCAAAAATAAAATTAAAAAAAATCCTCTTATTTTTGTTAAAACAAAACTAAAATGTATGAAAAATATCCCAATTATTTTAAAATAACCCTTGTAAAAAAAGATATAACCCGAAAAATAGTCTTAAAATTTTGAATTTTTTTATTTTTCTAAAAACCATAAAAGAAGAAAGAAGACAAAACCTTAAGATGTGCAAGTTCTTCATGGAAGGGCCTTATAAAATGATGGAACTTGAAAACATTCTCAAAGTGGAGTCAAGGATGATGAAGCATGTGACATAGGTAGCTCTAGTACTATGTATAAATTATCTATAATCTAACATAAAGGCTGACACAAATATTATGTGTATAGTCCACCTATCATTATGACAATTTATGTAAGGAATACAATTATATTGACACAAAGTATATGTACATCATTCTCTCTTCATCTCATTGCTTCTCACACATTTTCTACTTTCATCTCTTTGCTTAGAAAAGTCCATACACTACCCTTAATTTATAACAATTAAGAGGATATAAACAAGTTTGTATTTGGTAGTGTGAAACCAATTAATTTTCAAATGAATAACATTTGATCATATATAAAATGTCAACATTAATTTTTAAATAAATAGTAACTATATACATAATTATCAAACCTGATTATGTGCATACCTACTATTTGACATGTACATACTAACACAAATTATATATACATACATACATATATGTATCACACTTCAACTAATGTCACTTAAATTAAACTCACGTAAATGTAAATAACAACTATTAATCTTATCTAACTAAAATATTAATTTAATAAAATTCAACCATAATAATAAAAAGAGAAGAGCTGCATTGCAGTTAGAGTCCCTACCTTTTTGTAAGAGTGGCGATGTGTGTTTGCACAACTGGTTAGTTGGTAACATCATTTCAAGTAGTGTGATTCGTTTGAGGATAAAAAGATTCAAATTCATCTCAAGGTGCATTGTAGAGTTTGTTACACCCTTCATATATTCATGTCTTATTTCCTCAAAACCCTTCCATTTTGATAAGGTAAAACCAGTTTGCTGAAAGATAATAAAAATACTTGTTCAATCAGTGAAAGTGGCATAGCTACAAAAATATCACAGTTGGGAGAAAACAACACATTTGTAAAAACATAAATAATCTAAATCTGCACATAACATAACCTAAAATAAATTATGTTGTCTACCATTATCTCCCTCCTTGGATGTTCCCTCCCCCCATCTGCTATGCACACTTGTTACACCCCTGCCTGTTGTTTTATGCACCCGATCCTGCCCTCACTTAGAATTTTTTTTAAAACTTTTCTTCTTAGTATTGACAAATTCTATGCACATATTGCCGATTAGATTATCAGCTATACAAGAAAACCAATAAAAATACATGTTAAGTAGTAAAACTTGTGCAAGTACATAAATAAAAAAGAGCACAGTTATACTGTGTAGGTACATAAATAAAAAAGAGCACAAATGTATACCTTATTATTGAAAAAGACACCTTCTTCAAGATGGTACTACAAGGAAGGATTATGGATTCATTAATGAGCCCTTGAATTACAATATTCTCCAAATAAAATTCCCTACACATTAACCTATTAAGCCATATCCATAGATGCAAAGGGCAGATTATGCCTATAGATTAAAAAGATAACTAAAAGAAAATTAATTTTATGAAAATATACATAAATTTAGGAGCCATGTTGAGGATGCATGGGGCATTGTCATATATATTAAAAAAATGGTTAATGCGTATAATGAGTAGAGTAAGAAAAACAAGAAAAAAATACAATTAGGGTCAAGTTCATAAAACCTAATAAAATTTCACCAAGAGAACAAGATATAAGTAAATGCATGTCTATCAATGTCTAGTTTCAATTATAAAAAAACAAAGATGACCAAACTGTGAAACGTAATTCTTGAACATGCATTACACCTATTCTAGAAGCAATTGTGGTAGCTTAACTCACATATTTATCAATCCTTGCAAATATTTCATAGATATATCATGATTAATCAATAATTATTAGGAGTAAATTCTTTTCCATATTAATTCTACAATTGCCTAACACATACAGTTTGAACTTGTATAAAACAACCATCCTTCATGGAGATGTTGCATATCCACAGGGACCAGAGTAATCAACTATCAAATGGACAACAACAAATAGTACTTGAGGAATAATCAAGTTAACAGTGATAATAATCAAATCATAGGAACCAACAATTTCAAAGTTGGTTCTTCAAAAGTTCCAGGTGGCCATAGTGTACATGACATTTTTTGCTTGCATTGCACCTGGCTTTGCCTTTGTCTTTGCTTAACACTCCAATGCCCCCTACTTCTGCTAATTTCCTTTTGCTATTTAAACAAAATGAATAACACAAACACAGTGGTCTGATTGGATGCAACTGATACAATTATTCATGCATTAATAGTAACTAGGAAAAGCGAGCCAACGAAGTGGTTCTGATAGGTGTTTATTAACATTGTAGTGACAACGGGATATGGAAAAAATTTGTAATTTTTATACCACCCAAAACAAAGACATAAACCACAGAAACCCCATTCATTGGATGCATTTTGTGAAACTATTCACTGTTTAATGGCAAACGAAAAAATAGTAAATTATAAGAAGCTTTCCATAAACATTAGAAAAAGGTTTTGATTTTAAGCGAAAAATTAGTTTTTATTAGCTATCAACAATGGTCCACAAAAATTAATTTAGCCAGGCAAAAACAATAATACCTAATCTAAAAACAGGGATTAATAAGATGATATCATATTTTTTTGACAGAAACCTAAAGAAAAAAGGATAAAAAATATAATTACATATTCACACCATTTTCTTAAAAAACCAAATTTATTGAAAATTCTCATTAAAAGACTTAAATTATCTCATAAAGTTGGTTAATATCCAAATTTCTAATCGTAGGGTTAAAAATCTCATGTGCCCACCAAGGTTCACTTTTCTTTCCACAAAGCTCTCATTTTTATACCATTTAGGATTCTCTTTCTTATAGCTTAAATTAATTTTTCTGTTCACTATTATAGTGTGATAAAAGATTTTTGTTTTTTATCGTCTTTATTATTAAGTTGAACTTTTTAAAACATTTGTTTCCAATTTAATTTTTTTTTGAAGTGTTGTTTGATGATGTTTTATTAAAAAAATTGGGTTATAAATTTTAATTGAGATTTTGTATCAAAGATGATAATGATAATAATAATAATAATAATAATAATAATAATAATAATAATAATAATAATAATTTTAATAATAATAATAATAATAATAATAATAATAAACATAATAATAATAATGACATTAGATGTATGTATAATTAATTTTCTTTAATTTAGTATTAAGAATTGAAAGATATCTATTAAAATTCTTTGAAAGACAAATTTAATTCAAATTTTTTAGTTTTTTTTGAGAATTATATTTTAATGGATAATATATAAATACATTTTACTATCATCTATATTAATTATCTTATAATTTTTTTGATTTTGATTTTTCAACTTTAACCCTTAAATTAATTAAAATTTAACTAAAATTCATTAAATAAGAAAATCACATTTAAATAAAAAATCATTTTTGGAGATACATATGAAATTAAAAGATAAAATAATATCTAAAATTTATTGCCCTTCTTTGTTTGATGTGAAGTATTGTATTTTCTCTTTCATTTAAATGCCTCAAATTTTTATTTATTTAATGACAATATTTATTTAAAGACAATTTAAAAAAACTATTTCCTTCCTTTTCAAGGATCACTTATTAGATTTTGATACTTTTAGGTATGTATTTTAAAGTTCAAATTCAGACGATTTTCATTGGATTACACATTATTAAATTTTAAGTATTAAAATTTTATGTAAATGATATTTTTATCATTTAGAAAGTACTAATTATGTATTATAAATCTATATTTTATTTTATTTTTTAGTTTTTAGTTTGGATCAATACCAGAGTTCAATGAGTCTTTTGTCTTTATGATTTTGACCAGAACTTCAACTGGTTTAGAACACAATCAAGGGCCCAAATTCCCAATTACACAAGTACCAAGATTATCAACAATGACTACAACCAGCCTAATATCAATGAATGGTTATAACCAACCTAATACCAATAATCGTCCACAACCAACTTCCAACCTAATACCAATAATCGGCCACAACTGACCTCCAATACCATCTGAAATTTGAACCTGGGTGGTATATGTAACAACTAAGTTGCCTTTACCAACTCACCCATACTATATTTTATTTTTTATATGTATTTATAATATTTAATTATAATTATTATATTATTTATATTGTATTTAGTTATAATTTATTTATTCATATTACATTTTGGTAAAACTCAAGTTATTCTATATTCTTTTAAAGTTTTATCTATATTATCTTGTATAATCTTTACATTTTTAAGGGTTAAATCTTAGGCTATTATGTTAAATATCAAATTTTATAATCTTTTTAAGATTAATTTTATTGTATATTTTAAGATTTAGTAGCCTTAGCTTCATTCTGCATGTTTCATTTGATTCAAAGTTTTATTTTAGTTTCTAAATAATTCTTTAAATCTTAATGTTTATGTATGGTATGTATTTTTCATGTTTAATTTCATTTTATGATATTTAAATTGATTGTATCTAAAAATTCAATTTAGAATAACAATTACAATTAATTAAGGGCACATAAATTTTATTGAAATTCTTTTAGTTAATCCTAAGTTAAACTTGAAAAAAAATCTAGAAATGTGTTTAATGGTATAATAATTATGGTTACTTTAGCAAAAGATATGCCTTTGCAAAATATAAATGTGTCTTCTTCAAATGTTAATAATGAAAATATTGTTAATGTTACTAGATTGCAATCTATATCATATAGAAGATTTTGAATAAGAAGCTAGCGATAGAGATCAAAATATATAAAACTTTCAAGAATATTTCTCAGCCACTTTAGTTGAATACCTAAATTTGTTAATGTTATGAAAGAAGTTACATGTCAAATCAAATCTTTCGTAGTCATTTCTCAAGTTGATTCTCTTTCTATTTATGCTCTACCTCATATATCAAATGATCCTTCTATTACTTCTAGAGTTCTTCATATTGCTTCACATGTTTTTATTCCTCCCCATTATGTTTTTACTACTTCTAATGTTCCTCTTATAACTTAACATGCTTATCTTTCTTCTCATCTAGCTTATATATTTCTTCTTAACATTATTTTGGTTCCACTATTACGTATATCTCTCAACATGATTCTAGTTCCACCATTACTTCTATTTCTCAACAATCTATTGCTATAACATTTCTCTTTCTTCTCAGCATGGTGTCAATCCTTTAATTTTTCAATATCCTTGTATTCTAACTTATGCTGCTTGTCCATCTTATACTTCTCCAACTCTTGAAATGACTACTATGTTGCATACTTTGTGTGACATGAAAATTTAATACAACCCCTCAACCAAGGATCCCATAGGTTACACAATAAAGTCACTTCCAATGATATTCTATTACACCATTTGTTCTATAAAGTGATTTTATATCCTCTTCCAATAGGATTTTGAGTATTAAAATTTGAAATTTTAATAGAAAAGAAGATCTTTCACATCACATTAGAGCATTGTATGCTTGTTTCTTAAACTTTTCTCATAATGACAAACTATTGACTATGTTTTTCTAAGAAGATTCAATAATTATTCCCTTGATTGTTTTTATGTTTTACCTATTGGATCCATTCATACTTTCACCAAATTGGTTAATATCTTACCTCACTTTCAAATTAAAATTGGTATGATAGTCACTTTTGAAAAAATGGCTCAAATTAAGCAAGGATCAAATTAAACCATTAGTGATTATATACTTAGATATAAGCATATGATTATTAAGATATCATATCAACCCGTTTACCTTAGTTTTGGATTAATCTAAATACAAATAGACTAAATTTGTTGAATTAATTTAGATTGTAATATAAAACATTAAAGTATATAATTGAATGAAACGTATTGAAATAGATATGTTAACACACTTCGATATCTATGGAAATCACTAAGAAGATCAATATACTTATAATTTTTGGTTCATTGACTAATTATGACTAACTTTTGACAATTGGAAATGGTTAGAAATAGGATTATGATTCTTTTAGATTTAAAATTGTGCTTTTATGTGCACAAGGTTGGTAACATTAGGCTTGGGTATATTCATTCAGGTTAGTGATTGGGGTTGACATTACTGTCTTGATAAGGTTTGTATCTATATAATTTCATAGTGTGGTATGCCCATTTGATAAGTATCTATTTGTGTAAACTATGACCTTTGACTACATGCACAATTCTAAAAAGCAACTTCCTTATCCTTTAAACCCTAGGTCTACTTGTGAAGGATGAAAACTATAAAAAGTGAGGAAGTATAATTGGGTTGAGATAACACCAATCACATTTTTTATGATTGATTGTTGACTACATATCCATTACCCTAAAGATGGAAATCAAACCATGCCTAGTTCTTCCCCTTAGTGTGAATGTGTAATTGTGATCTTTCACTATATGAATGCACATAGAAATATAGATTTTATATTTATAATGTTGGAACTTAACCTGGCTTGATGTGTTTCAAACTTGGCTAATGACTTCTCTTAGTGCTTGATTTACAATTTGAGAATAATAAGAAATATTTTCTTTATGTGAAATAGTATATAAATGTTTAATAGATAAGTGCCAAGAGAGTACTTAGTGTGGGTTTGATTTGTATTTATATGAGTCTATTTGGGTAATTTACCATACCATCAACATGTTATTTTTAATGGAACAACTATATGAAGGGTTTAATTTCAAAAAATATCCATTTCTAGTTGAAGGAAAATAATGTCAACCTTAGGAAGTCAATGTTGATATTACTATCTAAGTGTTACAAGGAGATAGGAATGCAAGTGTGGTGATATAGAAATGTTTGAATAGATATATAACTAATTTAACATAGATTGAGAGGTTCTTTTAGGTGACCAATAGAAACTTCTAATGGATTGGGATCATAACTAACATGTGAATGTGTGGGAATGGTAACTGAGAACTGTTTGGATATGCACAAGTAAAATAGAATAATCATAGGTCAAGATTGACATTTCTAAGTTTCAAATATAATATTTTAGTGTCTACAAGTGCCCCCCATTTATTTTATTATCAAAATGTAATGAAAATACTAGAGTAAAAGGTTAAATATATATCTAAGTATGTACAACACACTTTATCTTTGGCAGAAAGCTCCAAATATACAAGTTTCTCCAAGTAAAACATGCAATCAAAATTTAGTAGTCAATGTCCATAAAATGAAATTATAAATATAAATTATACTTGAAACTTTGAAAGAGTAAGAAAGGAGAACATGTGTATGTGAGTAAATCATTTTTCCCTATAAGTTATTGGAGACAATGCTTACTTGTCGAAGCATTGGAGAATTTGTGCTTCATTTCTAAATCACATGGAGAACATGGTAAAATTGACGGTGATTGGTCCCCAATTTGAAATTTAATAAAGGAAAAGGTCATGGATTATAATAAAAAATATCCAATCCATATGTAACTAATCTAGTATCGATATTATAACCCCAAGATGATAAGTTAAGAAGCACTCAATGGGTTCACTATGGGTAATACCATTACTATTGAGCATCATTTTAAAATCATGAATCAACTATTGCAGACAAAATTATAGATTCAAGTTTTTTCCATGCTTGAAAATACTTAAAAATACTATAAACGGTGCAAATGTGTAAATATGCATAAACCAACATCATTTATCATTGACTCGGTTTTAACTATGAACTATCATAATGTGCATGAACTAGCATCACGTTGTTACAAATGTGTTGTATATTTTCCATGATTCTTGGGTAGCCATGATAGTGGTGCCCATGGTTTAATTACCCATGGTATTGGTACCTATGGTTTACTTATTGATGTGCCTATATATATTTGTAGATACAATAGGGAAAAAGTAGAACTTGGTAGTGCATTATTGTATTGTAAATGATTAATACAAAAAGGTGATTTTGTGCTAGATTTCTTACCCCAAAAGGTTTTTCAAGGTGAAATCATGTGAACTATGTAATATTATGTGTATTTAATTTCTTTTATCTTGTTAGCTAAAATAGTTTTTTAGTATTTCTTATCTCATTTTCATTTATCATATTTATTTTCTCTTCATTTGGTATCATAGCTAGGTCTCAGCTTTATGTGAAGAGTTAGGGTTTCTTTAACCTATGATAAACTAATGTTTGAGTGGGAGATCTACATGTGATATTTTTTTAAGCAAAGAATAATGATGAGAAGCATAAAGATATAGATATAAAAATTTAACAATCAACATTTTTAATTGTGAAATCTTAAGACGGAAGATCTTATAGATAAATATTAATGGGTTGTTGTATTGGGAGTGTAACCTACGCGTATGAAATTAAAAGATTGGAAAATATTGATAAGAAGGAAAGAGTTTGATCATATTGTGTCTATCATATTCAATTTTTTTGAGTGTCTTGATGGAGAAAACTTCATAAATATCTATGGTAGAAGTTGAGTACTTTGTATCAGATAAAGTCTCAAGTGAACAAATGTTTCTCCATAAGAAACTATATTCATTGTGACTGAATGATGGGGACTCTATAGCTAAACATATTTTAAATATTGTGGTGAGTCATCTAATTTATGTTAAATTTATAATGGATAATGAAGAAAAAACTATTAATTTTATTTTTTATTTTCCTAACTTTTAGGATAGTTTAGTTATGGAAATAACCAACTAATACATTGACATTGAAAATTGAGGACATAGTGGGAGACTTGTTATCAAAAGAAATGAGGAAAAAAATTTAAAGGATTATTAAAGAAAGGATGTATTATTTGTAAGAGGCCATTCCAAATAAATAACTAAAAGAAATTTAGGACATTCAAAGTTTAGAGGTAAATCTAATACTGTAAGTAAAGATAAGAGGAAATGTTGGAACTATGGTAAAATGGAGCATTTAAATAAAAACTACAAATATAAAAAGGTTAAAAAGGGAAATTCATCTGAGGTTTCAAAGTCTGCAAAAAAATATCCCTCTATTGAAGACTCAAGGGATTTATTATTGGCAAATTTAAAATTGCATGCATATGATGGTGCATGGTTGGTTGATCAACTTGAATTTCTCTTGTCCTTTGAGTCAATAAACCATACATGCATGGGGGGCTTATTATTTTTGAAACTCCATTCTATTGAGGTGTATATGGACTTGTATTTACACTTTGTATTATAAAGTCCTTACATAATTACTCGAAAGCATTAAAGAAATATTTTCCACCATTTTTATCATTAAGACCATTATATTGTTATCTATATGGTTTTTAACAAGAGACTTAAACTCCTTAAACATACTAAAAACCTCAAATTTAGCCTTGATATAATAAACCCAAGTTTTTCTCAAGTTGTAATCTAAAAAAAACATAATGAAAAGATTTCCTTAGTGAGGGAACCTTCACAGGTCCAAACACATCACTATGTAAAATCCTTTCTAATCTTGTATCACTAATATGAAACTTCAATAAAGTTTGCTTACCAAACACATAATTCTCACAAAAATCAAAGTCTAATGGGTAGTCAAAAATTACTTCAGCCATACACTTGAATTTTAATGCTCAAAGGCCTTTATCTCCAATGTATCCCATATTTTGATGCCACAACACTATCTTCTCTATAGAAGATGTAGGAGCTCAATCTGGATTATTGCTCACCTTAGGAATGACATAACTATTACATTCATCACTTATAGTGATTGACTCAAAATTGAATAACATTCTTGTACAAACTTATCTTACAAGTACTATTACTCCATAAACCATCTTCCAACTATCTTTATTAAATACCACCTCACACTCGCAACAATCATCTTTCTTACAAATATTAGGTTTCTAGTCAATCCTAGAATGTGCATAGCACTAGGGAGGGTTTTAACCCTTACATATTTAAACCTCAACTTGACTCTCCCTCTTATTATGAGCCAAGGTTTAAATATGGAAGGTTTAAAACCCTCCCTAGTGTTACGTACATTCTAAGTTTTGCTAGAAACCTAATATCTATAAGTAACAATACATGGAATGCAAGGGAATTTAAATGATATGTAAAAATAGATGTATCTATGAAGCAAATAATAGTAACTGACACTAAATAAGACTATGCAGTAAGGAGGTGCATGATATAAATCATGGAATAACACACAAAGGTGAGGTGTGTGATATAGATCATGATACCTGGAAAGATAATAATCACACAAGATCAACAAGTTCAACACATAATGTAACATAATAGCATATAATGTCATGCATAAGGCCAAGGGGTTGCATACAAGGGACATAAATATGTCACTAAGAAGTAAGGCTTAAGAGCCAAAAATAAGAGGTGTGAATGCTTCAACAATCAAAGCTAAGGAACCATAAATAAGGAACATAAATTCTACAATAAGTAAGGCTAAAGAGCCATAAAATAGGTCAAGGGAATACACACAATAGACAATAATAGCTAGTCTATCACATAAAAGTAACAACATCAAGGGAGCATAAAATAAGTGAAAAAATTATACACTATTTGTATATGTCAGTATCTTAAAATAATAAAATAACATATGCATGTAGCACTATATAATAAATGAGTAACTAGTAAGGCATGCTTAAGTAATGTATGTATCTCAACATGGAAAATAGGTCATATAATAACCTATGAAAGTAGATGCCCCCAACATTAACATGGTTCCTAGGTATAGGAAAGGTCCAACATGTATGTGTCTATGTATAATTTTTATGTCCTACATCTCACTACCTCATGAAATGCATGTTTATAAGAAAAGGATATGTTATCTATAATACATGTGATAAATAACATATGAAAATAATGTAATTTAGCAATGCATGTCATGCTCAGCTCTTGATTTTTGAATATTTCAATGTTTTTATATTTTATTTATTTATTTCTATTTTAGATTTTATTTGAATATGTTCAAAGGTTCTAATAAATTATCCCATCAAGGGATAACCATGGGAGGTGCCTACATCATATGATATAAGTGTTATCTTTTAGGAACAAAAGTTAATATGTGTGGGTGCATCAAAATATGAAAATGAATAAGGTGTTGTAATGTATCCACCATTAACATTGATTATATAATCTTGTGTATGATAAACAGATCTAGGAGATCTAGGACTCCATGGATCCTGCTACATAGTAGGAGAATGCATAAATATATGTGTTCACCATAGAACATGTTGGATTGTCCATGGGAATAACTTGGTATTTAAAATAATAAATAAGGTCCTATTGGAGTCCTAAATATCCATCTTATGTGATAATTATTGTGAAAGTGCCTACTTAGGAGAATCAATTACTCTCATTTGCATTGAATGTATATATAGATCATGAATGGGTGCAATAATTGTCCTTGAATAATGGTCCTTTATAGGAGTAATAATTGCATCTGTATAATGATCCTAAATAAAATTAATAACAAACTATGGTGGTGGTGTGTGTAGGGGAGGAGATACCATTGATTGAAGAGGGTACTCATATCGAATGCTTGAAAATGTAACTATCTTGTTGTAGTGTATATACTTGATACATTGATGCACTGTAGATGGTACTACATAGAGATTTTGTATGTAGGAATTTAACTTATATGATAATTCAAATGAATCATTTGTGGACAAATGAACACCATTGGGAAATAAAAATACACTAGAATCATATGTGATTAGTTGATGATCTTGTGGTGCCATAATTAAAATAGTCTTGTTTCTTTTTCTTTTTTGTACAACATGACTTACTGATTTTAACTCTTACTCTAGAACCAATTTCATAGATTTTGGTACCCATAAAGTTTTGAAGATGATGTAAGTGTATTTTTATTTATGTTAAATTCAACAATATGATATGTAAGTAACCCATCCTGAAAGGTATAATAAATAGTCTTTTTAGTAGTATTGAAATCTTCCCCCTTATATTGGAACCATGACCACCCCACAGTAACAATTCCTTGTGGAATATCCCCATAAATATGCAATATTATATATACTATATTAATTGTAAAATAAATAATAATAGTAATGTGTCTGATGGCATCCCCACATGCATGTCCTAAATCTTAGTCATCGTATCCCAAACTCTTAATAAATATCATTGTGCATGTATTACACTATTCCTTGTGATTAACAATGATGATTTATCTAGGTTTTCCTATAATAAAGGCTTGAATGACCTTTATTTCCTTAAGAGGAATTTCCTAGGATATATCAATCTCCGTAGAGTGTGATCTAGAAGAATATCTTTTCTTATTATTTTTATCCTTAAGATCTTGGTAGACAATTGGATCTTTTGTAGGAACACCCCAATAAATATCAATCATGTTAGAGAAGTATTAGGATAAGATGGAGAAGGGTACCTTGGTGATTTAATGTTCGATTGTCCAAATATGATAACCCCTTCATCCACAAGGTTTTTAATCTTTTGTCTTAATGCATAACAATGGTTATCATTATGTCTATTTATACAATGATAATTACAAAATGGTTTGGTATTTAAATGCTTCAAAATATGGGGAAGATGGTATTAATTAGGAGGAAAATAAATCAATAAGTAATAGTTTCAGTTAAAAATTTCTTGGTCTCTCTTTGAAGCTTTTAAACTTAATTTTTTGATTCCTCTTTGGCCTTTTCTTTGTATAGTGTTTTGTTTTATTCTTACATTTTATAAAGTACATTACCTTGAGTCATTACTCCATTATCAGATTTTATTTCTTTATTAGTATCTTCCCTCTTACGTGAATATGACGTTGATTTATTTTTTTATCTTTATGTGACTTATAATTTATATCACATGCATAGTTGAAAACATCCATGTATAACTTATTAAGAGATGTGTAAAGTTTAAGCAATTCTCTTTCTTTGAGATGAGAAAGAAGACCACAAGTAAAGATAAATTATTTCTATAAATTTAAGGGTTGATACATTGAGAATGAAAAGTGTTCTTATAACTCAACATATAATCTCCAATAATAACATCATGACCTTGCTTTAAGATTTGAGTTTGTTCCAATGTTAAATTAGGCACCTTGTATTCATTAAAATCAGACTTATAACTTCTTGAAATAAGGTAAAGAGCCACTAAGGAGGATATAAAACCAATCTAAGACATCTCTTTATATATTTTGATAAAAGGTTTTTAATAAAACTTGTCTATCATTGTTATATTTCCCAAAATAAAGTGTATATTTGGTTAAATGATCATGGGGATCTCTAATACCATCGAATAATTTAAATTTAGGCATGACAAATTGCTTTGGATAATTGGAATTGAGTAAAATCATGTAACAGGTTGTCCCTTAATATTATTATCATTCATTTTACCCCTATAAGATCTAGCTTGGATGGTGATATCAAACACTTGATTTTTAAGGTTCCCTATGGCATGCATCATAGAGATAATATGGCTAATAGGAATGTTGGTGGATTGGAAATATTCGCTCATTGGTTTTGACTCACTATTTATTCTAAACATAGGTATAAGGGAGTCATCACCAAAACCAAAAAACTCCATAGGATAATTTAAAATCCTTACATAATTGAGACTCATTACCTAGAATGTCATTCTCATCACATTGTGTTAAAGAGTAATAGTGGAAATTACATCACATTTCATTTTAATTGTAGCTACATCCAAGGATTTTTTTTCATTTTGCTCGAAAGAAGAATAAATATCACATTTATTTTCATCCTTATGCACTTAAATAAATGAAATAATAATATCATGTACATATCTAACATTTTTGACATCTATAGTGAAAGGGAATAAATATCACATTATTTTGAATCCTTTGCTACTTCTAGAGAGAGACAAGGAATGTTAGAATATTTTGTATCATTTTAAATTTATATACAAGGGATAGAAAAACCCTGAGAATCCAAATAGATATCATCTACACATGGTATTATTATATTTTACTAATTATATGTAATGATATAAAAGAGTGCATATGGTAACTCATTGTAATTTTCCTCTTTTTCTAGTGTATGATTAAAAAAATGCAAAGAAGAGGTAGGGGAACTAGTTTCTTCCATTTAGACATTAGCTTGCTCATTTACTTATTCACTATAAACCTCACTATTATACTAATCTTACTCATAGTAATAATCATAATCAATGCCCTCACAATCATGTTCATCATATAAATAGTTTTTGTCATTAAGCACACAAGTTTGCTTTTTTCCATTCATTATCATAAACATAGAAGCATGTAATGAATAAAAAATAGGAAACATATGGGATGAGGATTACTATGGGTTTTATATTGATTATTCATTTTGAATTTTAACCCTAATAGAGACTTGAAGACATAAGTAACTCCTACTCTTATTAAGCAAGAAATCATAACAACAGTGACTTGACAAGGGATAATTAAAGAACTGACCACTACAAGAAAAATTCATGATTTTTTAAAATAAAATTATATTTATAATGAAAATAAATAATTTAAAAACCCCATAAATTATTTTAAAATAAGGTACACCTTTTCCCTCTAGACCAAATTTATTAAAAAAAGTAAATTGTAAATTCCATATAATATTTTGGTGAACAAAAATAGGTTTTTGATCCATTCAACGTGAGTAACAAAAAATTATAATAATTTTTAAAATATGGTCATTTTGAATAAAATTTTATCCAAAAAAAATTTAACCCTAATTGAGGAAAGCCCTAAGAGGAAGATAAACATGAAACACTAGGACAAGAGAGGGAAATAGTTAGATTTACACCTATGTATATATAAATAGTAAGAAATTAGGTTTGAAATAAAACCCTAAGGTAAAAATCTGAAACCCATGGATAGAATGAATAAACTCTAAGGGAAACCTAAGGTTTGGTAACGTTTAAGAAATGTACCAGTTTACCAATATGTTTACCCTATTTTTTAATTAATGTGAATCACAATAGGCTAAACTTGTTAAAATAATTCGAATTTTAATATAAAATACATAGGCATAGATATGAATGTAACTTATTGAAATAGATTTGATAACATAATTCATTATTTATGGAAAGTACTAAGGAGATCATCATACTTAACTTTTCTAGTTGACTGGCTGATTGTGACTAACTTATAATAGTAGGGAAGGGTTTGAAGTAGGCTTGTAATTTTATAGATCTAAAATTGTGCCTTTCTTGCATAGGGTCAATAACTTCAAGTTTGGGCATATCTATCGATGTTAGTGACTTCCACTGACATTATTATCTTGTGTAATTTGTCTTTTTGTGATCATACAATGTTATGTGCCTATCTAATAAGTCTCTATTTTTTCAGCCATAACCTTAGACTACAAGTACAACTCCATAAATTAGATTACTTCTCCTTAAAACCCTAGGTCCACTTGTGAAGGATGAAAACTTGTAAAAGGTGAGGAAGTGTAATTGGGTTAAGTTGACCCCAATCATCCTTATTGATGATTGACCGTTGCCTTGTATCCAATACTTTGATAAGTTAAGTCAAGCCACATGTTTTTATTTCCCTTACTGTGAATGTGCAATTATGATCTTTCATTATATTAATGCATCTATAAATATGGACTTGATCCTTACTTGGTGTGTTTTAAACTTGGCTGATGAATGCTCCTAGTGTTTGTTTTGTAATTTGAGAAGAATAGATTATATATGCTTAATGTGTAGTAGTGTATAGATGTTTGATATTTAGATTATATGTGAGTAATAAATGTGGGGTTCATTTATATTCATATGAGTCCATTTGGGTAATTCCCCATGACATCGCTAACCTAGGTGAATGGGTTAACCTAAGGAAGGGATTAATTTTTAAAATAGTCATTACTAAGCAAAGGGTGATGATGTCAACCTGATGATAGTAATCATGATGTTACTGAGTGTGACATTACTATCAAGGATACAAGAATGAACTGTGGTGATATGGAAATGTTTGGATTGGATAATTGATTTATTTAACATAGACAGAGAAGTTCTTGTAGATGACAAATAAAAACTTATAATGGATTGGGCTCATAACTAGCATGAAAGTGTGCAAGAATGGTGAGTGAGAGTTTTTTGGAGATGAAAAAGTCATGTAGGATAAGTGTAGGTCAATATTAACATTACTAAGTGTAAAACAACTAGATTTTAGTGTCTACACAACCACCAAATAACAAGATCCAAAGTATTTTCATTGATAATATGCTTCCAATTATTATAAACAAAGAGATCTTCAACATATATGATTATTTAGAGGATTTAATTCATTTTATAAAGGATTTTAAGATCAAAAAATTAGATACAAATATGATTAAGCATGGATCGAGTGTTTTTCATTCCTAATAATTAAAATTTTCAAAACAATTCCACTTTAAAGGCTAGAAGTAATGAAAATGGATTTCAACATAATAGTGATGCCAAGAATGTGGTTATTTTCATCCAAAAACCATTTTAAAATATCTTTTTACCTCAATAAATGGAGCATACATAATTCATTAGAATTAAAGAGAGCCTAAAACAATATGAAAAATATTTTTTGATTGTGATATGATTACTTTTCCTTCAATAAGGAAGTTTGATGATTCAATACCTTTTTTTTTATAAATTATTTTTTCATTGATATTAAGAATAACCAAAATAGTACCTTACAAATACATCAAGAAGTAGATTTTTTAAAATGAGTTAAATTTATAATATCACACCTCAATAAACTAGCCTATGCATGCTTTCTAAAAAGAACTTGTGTTCTTTTATCATGTTCATACAATTTGCATGCAATATTACCTGCTAAACATGCTTTCTAAAATGAAATTGCATGCTTAATGCATGCACTGCTAAAAATACTAAGTATGCTTGCCAATTAACACACTTGCTAAATTAATATTTTTTTATGACACTCTTCAATAACTATTGGATATCACATCAAATTGAAAGACAATGTAATTTTATTTCTTACCTCGGGTAGGATGACTTTAGTATATTCATAAAGAAGCAATAATCCTCTATATATGTGTATGTCTGATTAGATGCAATTGTACCCAACTTCACCTTTTAATGAGGATGGAACATATACTTATTGGGGTGAATCCAATTTAGTGAGGTTTTGAATGGCCAATGTGCCCTTGATTTAGCGATACCTATGTATTTAATCAAATGATAAACATAACAAACAAATTGCCAAAATATACTTCTACCTTTGCAGACTATATCACTTTCTATTCTTATGGATGACATTAGATGTCTCATTAAGAAAATGTGCCTTCCTTTTCTATGGCCTTCCATATCTTTGTTAGATATGATGTCACTTATAATTCATCTATTATTCATGGAGTAAGAGTTTGTCCATGGTTAACAAGTTAATCAATGGATTTGTTTATTATTTTTGAGCATGTTCTTGGTGTTTACTTATTCAAAAAAATTCAATAAGAATATGACTTCTTTGACTATCCTTTGACTTCTTCAATTTTGGCTTTTGTAATTATCCAAGGATTTTCTAATCAAAAGCCAATCTCTTTCAATAGTGATCTTCTTGACTCCAATTTTTAAGGCTAGATTTATCCCCATAATTAATCCCCTGCCTCCTTAATGTTTTTGGTATTGGCTCTAATGTAGGCAAAATTTTAAGCTATCACTTGTCCCTTGTCATATTTGATGATATCTCCAATTCCTGCTTCCTCAGGGTTGTGTTTAGACACCCCATAAAAAAATAGTTTGTACCAACCTTGTATAGGGGGAGTCCACTTGCTCTTATTTATCATCATTTATTTATTTTTCTTATTATTTAGCTTCAACTTGTTATAATTCTTTCTCATCGAGGCCTAGTTTTGGATTTTTTTAATTTCATCCAGGTTAGCCTCCTTATTTTTGGTCAAATCAGATGAGATAACAATATTATTAATGCTAACTACTAGCACTATCCACACTTTTTGTCATCAAATATTTTGGCATTTATTTTGATTTGGATTTTCCATATTATTAGGCTTGGGATCATTTCCAAAATGGTCCTTAATATGTTTAGCCTTTCATTACATTGTCATGCTTATAAATTATCATGTAAAGTGTTATTTAAGTTCCTACTCATTTTGAGCATGTTAATGAATTTATTCCATATCTTGGAGGCATAGTTGCATAGGAGCAGTAGGTTATCCACATCTTCCTCACTTTTATTAAACATGACACATATTAAAGGTTATTGATAACCTCTCTTATTTAGTTTTTACCATGTTATGTTCTTTACGTGGATAACCAACTAGAAGAAAGCCTTAGGCTTCAACCATGCTTTTGACCTCCATATTTTGTCCCAAAAAGACCTTTTAGATGCACTTGGATGAGGTTTAGTCTAAGATTTATATCCTTATCTAACTGAATAGATCCTTGTATAACTACGATTCTAATTAAGAGTATCTTTTTTCATATCTCTAAGGAACACAAAATCCTTAGAGTAAATCATTTTTTTTAAATTCATCATGTGTTTCATATTCCTTTTGAAAGGTTTTCCAAAACAAGGTTACTTGTCCTTTATCATTTTTTTTAATTATTAGTCTTCTAATTTGTGTCACCATTTCCTTATGCTTTCCATTCTTAAGTTGTCTAGATTAGAGTCATCTTTTAAATGTTGATGAGTAATCCATATATCTTCTCATAAATTCATAGATTTCTCAATCTAAAATTTTTGGAATATGCCTTGCATAAGAAAATCTCTAACTTCCCTTATGCTGTTCCAAATTATGGATCTAAGAGGGAGATATTTTACCGTGAAAATTATTCCTGGGTCTCCATCAATGTATTTATATTTTAGAATTTTTCTCCATTTATCTATGGATTTAAACTTAATCCTCCACACTAATTTGGAAATGAAAGCTAGATTCATATTTTTTAGATTTATTATGCCCACTACCATATGTATAATTGGTTTGAAAATTTTAATCCATATGAGCAAAGGTTATTTAACCTTGTACTCTATCCCATACCATAAAAAAATTCTAAATATTTTATCCATATCCTTAGTGGTTGTTGATGGATCCATCATAAGGGAAAAACAATAATTGGTTATAGCTTCAAGAAGTATTTTTATAAAAATAATCCTCCCTAAGAAGGTAAGGTGAAATTAAGGTTACTTTTCCTTTATCAAATTTTAATCAGTATTCCTTTAATTTGTGTCACCATTTCCGTATGCTTTCCATTCTTAAGTTGTCCAGATTAGATTCATCTATAAAGGTTGATGAATAATTCATATATCTTCCCATAAATTCATAGATTTCCCATACTAAAATTTTTAGAATATGCCTTTCATAAGAAATTCTCTAATTTCCCTTATATTATTCCAAATTATGGATCCAAGAGGGAGATCTTTTATCATGAAAATTATTCATGGGTCCCCTTCATCAATGTATTTATATTTTAGGATTTTTCTCCATTTCCCTATGGATTTAAACTTAATCCTCCACACTAATTTGGAAATGAGAGCCAAATTCATATTTTTTAGATTTACTATACCCACTACCCTATGTATAGTTGGTTTGCAAATTTTATTCCATGCAAACAAAGGTAATTTAACCTTGTACTTTATCCCCTACCACAAAACAATTCTAAATATTCTATCCATATCCTTAGTGGTTGTTGATGGATTCATCATAAGGGAAAAGCAATTATTGGTTGTAGCTTCAAGAAGTATTATTATAAAAATAATCCTCCCTGAGAAGGTAAAGTGTCTACCTTTCCAGTTACTTAACTTTATTTGCATCTTATCAATGATTCTATTCCAAAGTTTATTTATTCTAGTTCCCTTGAAGAAGGTAAAATACAAATATTTTTCTAGGAGAGAGGCCTTTTCAAATCTGAAAACTTCACTAAGAAAAGGTTAAAGCTTTAGGTTAATGCTGAAGAAGAATATCTTTGATTTATAGCTATTGATAGATTCCTTGAGGAATTTTCATAACTACGTAGCATGTCCCTTTGTTCCATTACCTGTTGAAGAGTTGGAAGTGCAAATAACATAGTGTCATCCAAAAATTACAAAATGGGCTTGTGAAGTTGCATCTGAAGTGGCTTGAATGCCTTTAATTTTGTATTATTATTTTATAACCTTAATGTGTTTTCCTAAAGCCTCTACCATGAGTGTAAAATAGATACAAAGAAAGATAATTTACTTGTATGAGACCTCATTAAGATGGGAAGAAACTTGCTAAAGATCTATTGGTTATCAAAAAGAACTTGGTCAAGGAGTATCAACTTTGAATCCATCTTCTCCATTCCTTACACAATCCAAATATTTGTAGCACTCCATCCAAAAAGGAATGATGATTTAATTTTTTTGGGAATAATGGAGTTTTATTCCTATTTTATTTAAGGGTTTGGATTGATAAATCAGTATATAATATAACAATAAATACAGTCCTAATTTGTGCAATATGTTTATCTTTTTTACCTTTCTTAAAATAGAAATAAATAAGGAAACATATAAATTAGCTTAAAACTAGACTAAGATGGATGATATAGAGGTTGAAACTGGTTGTGCAGGACTGGGAAAATGTCAAAAAAATGAATATAGATTTCATTTGGTGAAAGGATAGGAGCACCAAAAATAGGACACTTTGGTGTCTGACACTATAGTCCAATCCTACTGATACTATCTAAACTAGTCATAGAGACCTAAAACTTTATGGGTATTTGCATTGTGACAATATGAGCTCACCTATGAAAAATCGAGTGCTGGTTGTCAACAAAACTCACTATAGAGTTGATTTAATCTTCAAACCCTAACCTTCCATTATGCTTGATAAAAAAATATTTGAATCACTTGATAAAAATGGGGGTTAGTGTGTAAGATGCACTGAACATGTAATCCATACCCCTTGTGTGGGCATGTTGCCTACATACCAATACTCCAAAGAGGGATCAAGCCATATGTAGTTCTCCCACCTAATGTGCTTTTGAGAAATAGTGTGATGTGGATGAAAAATGCCAATTTGATAGTGTTTGAGGTGGTTGGGGACTGGTATGAGGGTTTGATTATGTTTGCAGCTATGTTGGGTGACTATATACAGAGAATAGGGAAGTTTTCCTTAGTGCTTTATTTGTATTCTTGCTTGCTTTGTAAGTTTTTGTCACCTCCTTTGTAAATGAACTTTAAGTGGGATTTTATAAGGAAAAATTGGTCATGGGTCAGATGTCTTTGTGATAAAATGACCTAATTAAGGATAAGGATCATATGGAAATGACCATTGTGGCTCAAAGTGCAAAAGGATAGGAATACTAAAAATGGGACAGCTTAGGGTCCAATTTTATAGTCTAATTATGGTGCTCCTAACCTATAGGCTTGGGACTTGGGAGAATATGATTGGCATGGGGAATGCAGCCTGGCTCAGGTAGAGTGACCATTCAGAAGACTTTGGACTACAAGTAATGGGAAAAAATGTGTCTAGAAGGGTCACAAGAGCGTATAAAAAGGGCTTAAGGATAGGGTGTCATAAGCCACACTCAAACTACCAATTTTGACATTTTATATGACTATAATTTGTTTACCTTATCATAGACCTTTAAAATGTCCAAATTTATTGCCATACCTTTTATATTTCTAGCATTCAAGGAGTGAATAATTTCAAGTGCTATAATAATGTGATCTGTGATTTGTCTTCCCTTCACAAATCCTCCATGTTTTTGAAGATGAGTTTAGGAAGGATTGTCTAGAACTTATTTTCAATAATTTTGGAGATAATTTTATAAGTGGTATTACAAAAGGATATTGGATGGAAATATTTTAGGGTTCTTGTTTCATATTTTTTTGGAATGAGGACTAGGAAGGTAGATTTAAGATATTTAAGCATACCTTGGGCATCTTTGGATTCCTAGACCACTTCTATGACATATCTAATAACGAGATTCCAAAAGTGATGGAAGAAAAAGGCAAGGAAGCCATTAGGACTAGGCAACCAGTCTCTTACCATGTCAAAGATAGCCTTCTTGACCTCTTATATGGAAATATGATCTATCAACATCTTATTATCTATTGGGGTAACCTATTAAGGGATTTATCTCAAGAAAATTTCTTGATTTTATTGGTTCTCTTACTCATGGTGTTTACAAATATCTTCCCATTATCTTAAACTATACTCTTTGGTTTCCTCAAGTTTTTCTAAATTGGTTCCTTCTATAGTTTCTAGTTTCCTTATGTATTTTCATTATATTTTGGATTTGTATGAGATATAAAAAAACATATATTCTAATCTATTTTCATTATCCATTTTACTCTATATTTTTGTTTCTAGTATATTTCCTTATTTTTGTAAATTTCCTTGATTTTATGTGCAATATTTTATTCTTCCTATAGCAAATCTATATAATTTTGGCCTTCTATTCTTTGATCTTGAATCTTTCCACTTCTATTCTTCAAGTCTTTTTTCTCTTGAACGATATTCTTGAAGATAGATTGATTTCATTTCCTTAAACCATGTTTTAAATCTTCAATATTATGGAAAAAGGTGCATTTTGGTCCTATACCTATTATTTGGAGATTTCCATATATAAGTAATAAAATCATTAAACTCTAGATGTTTGAGCCATATTTTTTAAAACTTGAAATAGTATTTGACTGGTTGAGAGACCTGCACAATATGGAGGGATATTGGCCAATGATCAGATCTTATCTAGTTGAGAACCTCAGTCTCTAGTATGTTGTTGCCTTCAATCCAATTCTTAGAGGCTAGATACCTATCTAGTAATTCTAGAATAAAGTCTTTTCCTTTTCTCTTGTTATTCCACATGAACCACCTTTTTTGGGGGTTTTAGGTCCCATAGATTTGTTCTTATCATGAATTTTTGTAAACTCAAATGATATTTATCCCTTGTCTTTCCTCCTTATTTTTCAAAGGCATTCATTATGGTATTATAGTCACCACTAAAAATTCATAAGGAATTTGTGTTAGCCTAGATTCAATTGATGATCTATTTTTAGGCTTGTTCTCTTTTTCCCATATTTTGGGAACCATATATGTTGACCAAATAGAAACTTAAATACAAGACTAGAGAGACCGCTTTACATATAAGGTACTAATTGTGAGCCTTAACATTTTCAAGGTGGGATACCAAGGGATCCCACAGAAGAGCCATTTCTCTTGTAGTTACAATGGCATCCCTCCCCACTATTTCTCTTCTTAATCTTATGATAAGCTTGTGGTATGTTCTGACAAGTGTTTCAGCTTAGTTTCTTACCAAAATATCAATTTTTTTAGGTTAATTAGTTTTTTCAATTTTATCATTTTGGAGGGTGCATTGAGACCCCTTATATTCCATGATATAATCTTCATTGAGATACTTTGTTTCAATTTGTGTTCATCAAAAGTGTGCCAACCTAAGTTTGAGTCCCAAATTTAATGGCTTCCATGGATTATTTGTGTATTTATTTATTTTTATTGATCTTCCTCTATTCCTCTTATTGATATTTATTTTAGAATTCAGGTTTGATTTCTGGACCATACCCATATTAGCTTATTTCATTTTTGAATTTGACTCATCTTCTTCATCCTGACTAGTCCAATTTTCCTTGTGCCTCATGCCCTCCATAGTGGTGTTTTCTTTTATTTGTTCTTCTAGTGTCATTTAGTCTTATGTTGCTCTATGTTTCCTATGATTGGTTTTTTGAATAAATTTTCTAGGTCTTCCTTGAATTTGTAGTCTTCCATAATAACCTCTACCTCTATATTATTTTGTTTCTCATAGGACTGTGTTTCTGGTACATACTCTATTACTTCCCTTAGGGTGGATTTTTATTTGATGTTAGTTTTGCTTTCTTTTGGAAAATATCTACTCACCATTTTAGTCATTTCTTTATTGAATGACTTATTTTTCATTTCTTAAACTCCTATGATTCTTTATCAGTTGTTTCTAGGACTTTCTATTGAATATTATTTTTATGGAGTGTAGGGCATTCCCTAATGAGATGTCCTTATTTGTGGTAAATTCTATAATGGAAGGGAATGCTCTTGAAGTCTAGATCTTGCACCCACTTCATTTATCCTTCTTTCAAAGTGATTTTAATAGGGATGGGTTAGGTAAGATCTAACTCCACATAGATTTTGGCATAACTAAAAATTCCCTTTCCATGATATGGCTTTGAAATATCTACCAATTTATCTATTATATTATATATAAATTCAAATACATACCTAGACTATAATTATTATGGTAGAGCATATAAATAGATCTAAAATGGTGCCATTGTAGGGAGTTTACCTGTGGGATTGAAAATAACGTGTCAATATTTCATGAATACACCCAGATTATGAATAAGTATGACCTTCCTCTCAACACTTTATCTCTATCTAATTCATTAGAAAAGATCCCAATAAAGCACCCTTTGATGCATGTTGTTAGCTCATATTCTCCATTGGTTTTTAAATTCCTTTTTGTCCATGCATGTAGTTATTCTTGAGTTATCTAGGTTGTCAAGAATTTATAAATCAAGCTTCTACCCTAAAATCAAACTATATTCATCCTGATTTCCAGTAGATTGATCATAGTGAACATATTTATTTTTGTTGCTTGCATGCATGTGATTTTGCCTCCTAATTCATTTTTTTACATACTTTTCTCTCTTGTGGACTTCACAAGGGCATTGATCTCCATTTATGAGATCGATTTATTTTCTAAAACCATCATTTTTCTAAAAGATGGTTTTTTGAGGGGGTGAGGGATTCCCCCCCCCCCTCCTTGGAAGATTCATTAAAACAATTACCAATCGATAAGAATTATTAGTAGATCCAATATAAATTGAGATGAAAATGGATTATCCAGATGAAATTTTATCCAAAATATAGTACATATCATTCCAACAGTTTTTTTGAATAATGAAAATTCCTAAATTCAATACCTTTTTATAATAATTATGAAAGAAACACATTTTTTTACTATCATATTCTCATCTTGGCTAATTCTTAAAATGAGTGCATGAATTTGAATCATAGGATTTAATATATTATTGAAAATAATTAAATTGAAATAAATGGAACCAAAAAAACTTGAATGACTCTATAGCACCTCCAAATCCAACTTGAATATTTTTAGAGACACTCTTCCAAACCATAATAATTAATAAAGTAATAAAGAAAATGTCCACATGGTAGATAAAGAAACTTATTATATTATGTCATTATATTGTAAGACACATCCACTTGATGGTTTTTGTTAGTGTTATTTACTAATAAAAGAGGAGAAAATATTTCATTAAAATTATCTTTGGTGAGAATGTTATCTCATATTATAGTTCATACATGGGTCATACTCATACAAATGTTTATAAATGGGCATAAAAGATGGATCAATGGTCAATAAATATCTTAAGTCTCAATATATGTATTAATAAGTTCATTTATAGTATTAGACTCAATGACAAACATTTAACATATACTCAAATAATTATAGTGGGATATGATGGTATAGGTATATAAAAAAGTTGGTTGCATTATTTTAGGCCTATTTAAGTGGGTCCTAAGACAACTAAAAAAATAATTTTATGTGCTACCCAATAATGGAGCATATAATGTGTTAGTTTTAAGACCTTGGATACATCAAGTGAAATCAATCCCATTTCATTACATGAGGACCTAGTTATTACAATTAGAAGGGGCATTAATTATCCAAAAGACATAAAAAAAATAGAAATATTGCATAGATAGATACTAAGGGATAAATCCAAATTTGTACAAAATAAAGATAGAATTAAGTGCAAGTAAATAAGATAATTCTAACAAAAGTCATATAAAACAACCCATATATATAAGGAAACCAAAGAAACATAAATATGATATACATGTTCAAGATCATATCAATAAGAAAGATCACCCAATGGATAATATGGTTGAAGAAGATAATTCAAATGATGTATTAGCATGACTTGATTTTTGGATACTTCAACACATTTTATCTACCTTTGACTATGTGACCATAATGCATACCATGCAATCATTATATTTGTGCATCATCCACTATGTTACCATGATCCATATCACAAACATACTTAGGGAATTTACTAGAGCAAAGTTTCACTACTCGTGATCTTTATTGGTATATATTGTGGGATAACAATTTCTTGATGATAACAAATTATATCTTGGGGGAAATAAGGTAATATATCCTTAGAAAATGTTTTCCAAAATTTATATCATTGTACATTATACGACAAGAATATTATTCATTATAATCTAATGTCACATCTAACTTTTATTTGAGATATGAGTTTCATAGATTCACCCCAAATCTCAAAAGGGGGTTATAAATCATACTAAATTTATCATAGCCATGTTTTCCTTTGATGGTATGATGGAACCAAGGGGCCTTCCACTATGTATCAATGAAGGTGCATGTGACTTAACATACTTAGTGTTAAGTAATTAGATGTATGTCTTCAGATGACTATAGGGTTTCAACTTAATTTCAAAATTTTCAATACCTAGAGACCCAATGTTTCATATTGTGAAGGCATGTTACCAAATGATACATAGGGTTCCAAACTCACCCCATTTTATACTTTCATCAATTGTATGACAAACACATGATACTTTTGTTACATATCGGGGATATATTATTAATTTCCATATTTAGCATTTATTATTTTTCACTTTGCCATGTATGTGAAGGAAAGTGGCTTTTACAAGTTCTAAAACTTATCATTTCAAGTTCAAAAGATTTACATCAACAATATCCTTTATGACATCTTTATTATGTTCTTTTTTGAATTTCATGCCTACACAAACTCTTTTGTGGCTAAGAACAAACCTTGAATTAGGATAAATATAGTATTTTAAAATGACCCCATAGCCTTTATTTATGATAATTTTATGTCAATATGGCACATTTGCCTATGTATAGCTTTTTTAGTTCAAATAGAGTGATGTTGTTACTATTTTTAACTTTTGAAACCTGAAATCCCATTCACACATCCTCAGAATACCCTCCATTCCATTATTTTGTCACTCTAGTGCTAATGTTTGAACTATACCATACGTTATTCATAGTGTTTTCTTGGTTGAATGTATGGCCAAAAAATCATTTCCTACTTTTATATTTACCAAATTGGTCCATTCCCTCCTCCATGTTTCCCATTTTTAGTCGTTGGAAGTCAGTAGTATACCAACACTTTGAATTTTTAATTAAAATTCTCCTATAAAATAAAATTTTCATACTTCATTAGGGCATTTATTACACTGATAATTGAGCATATTGTTGGCACCTGAGATGTATATTCTTTCCTTTATGAACATTATTATTTTTGACATTTATGTTCCCATCCTAAGGACTAACAAAAAAATGATATCTCATTGAACACATGCACCTTAGGATGATTTTTTTCCTTGACATTCTAGGGTAAAAAAATCATTTATTACAAATACAAAGGAGTCATGATATTATATTTGAGGGAATGAAAGCGAAGGTGAAACTAGGTGAAAAAACCTAAAAGTTAGATTTCAGAATTTGACATTTTTCAAATCAAAATATATTTTACTAAAAGACATAGTAAAATTAGACCTAATTACAATAATGAATATTCTATAATAATTTAAATGTGTAAAGTTAGGTTTTAAGAAGAATACTAAATTTTCATAAATATTTAAATTGTTAGAGGTTGAAACTAGTTAGAAATAGTTCCAAGAACCAAGATAAACATAACCCAAAAATTTCAGAGTAAATTAATAACTATAAAAAAATTACAAAAAATTGACTGCTATGCTCCTAGTCAAACCGAGACCGTACTACTAGACTATTTATCACAATGTCCTTTTCAAAAATAAAATTAAATAATTTAAACCTCTACTTTTTGGATCTAAAAATGTTGCTTGGTTTTACATCACATCTTTGAAAAATTGATCCTCTTATTTGAAACCTTATTTAGCTCAAAATACCTTGTAATACCTTAATGATTTGTATAGTCATTAAGAGGCCTATCTCAATCAGACCCTTGTTATTATACAACGCAAAAATTGATACCCAAGGTATTTCAACAAGTAATCATGGTGATGTAAGCCTTAATACTTATATGACCTTTTACTAGTATAAATAAATGACAATGATACAATATGAAGACTCTAAATGAAATTCTACTTTAAGCACTTCTACTCTTACACTCATACTCATCACTCTTGACCTTTTCTTGGAACTATTGAGATTTATTTATTTGTATTTCCTTTATCTTGTAAGCACTAATGCATGTGTATATATAGACTTATAAAATTTGAATTAGGACCCTATTGGGACAAACAAATAGAAAAACAAAGATTAAAAAAAGAAGTATAAAACCTCAGGGAATGAAAGATAACTATGAAAGGGACCAACATAAAAGGTGGACCAGGAGCATACTACTATGCTCTTAGTCAAAAATGAAAAAACATAGAAATTAAATGAAAAAAGAAGAAACTTTGGGGGGAGAGAGAAAACAAGAGAAAAGGGAAACAAAGCCCAAAACATAGAAAACACACATCGATAAGAGCCTAATATAAATCAATAATCAATAAAAACACAAGGATCCTAAAACCATACAAACTAACATCTAAAACTACTCCAGAGAAAAATTAGGTATCTACATGTATAATTTATTTGGTTCAAATCAAGTGATATTAGTACTCTTGTTGACTTATGAATCCTAAAATCTCCATAGCACTTCTATAGAACACCCCCTCTATTATGGATTTTTGTCTTTCTAGTCCAAATGTTTAGATTGTATTGTATGAATATCACAATATGTCTGCATACTTTATGGTCCAAATAATTATTCCATGTTTCCACTTTGAGCAAATAGGTCCACTTGATCCTCTCTATTTTCCCATTTATATTTGATGGAAGTCGGTACATGTACTAACATTATGTAATTTGAATTCAGAGTCCCCTATAAAATATAATTGGTGTACTTCATTAGGGCATCTATTATACATTGAGCATTGAGCATATTGTTAGTACATATAAGACATCTTCTTTCCTTTACACAATTTTTTATTTTTTGATATCTTTGTTCCTAGCATATGGTCTAATAAATTAGTTACATCCCTTTGAACACATACACCTTAATTTTATTTCTTTTCCTTTGCATTCTATGAAAAAATAGAAACACTTATTGCAAGTACAAAGGAGTTGCAACACAAGATTTGAGGGAAGGGAAGGAAAGAAAATGGTGAAACTAGGTGAACATATCCCAAAATTTAAATTTTAGTTTTAAACATTTTGTTTGGATTGTACACAATAGTCTAGCCACTATGTAGATTGTACACTATAATCTTGATAACCTTCTATATTCAAATTTAAATTTATGGGTTACATTCATCTTGACTTCAATTATATATTTATAGGTTCATATTTCTACGACATACTTTTTACAATATTATATGCACAACTATACCATTTTTATCCCTTTTTATTTATTATATTATTATTTTATTTATTAATTAAATATTATTATTAAATTTTAAATACTGTAATAATATTTGATTAAACTATATTATATATAAAAAATGAATTTTATATATAATTAAGATATTATTCAAATTTAACAACTTTTTCCATCAAGAAAACTGTGCGATCAAACCAAAATTTAAATATATACTCTCATCTTTTCCTTTTATAATCGTAAAATTATTAAATTTATATGTTATAATAAAATTCAAGATATATGTACAATTCCCTTTCTTTAAAACAGGTTAAGTATTAAAGTTAATCACTTTAATCACACCCATTAAAATATACTATTAATCATTAAAATTTATTTTGAATGTAATACATTATATCATATTAATATCTAAATCTTAATAAAGTGATAGTATGTTAAAAATATATTAATAAAAATATATATTTAAAAATTAATAAAATATTTTTATAGTAAAAATATGTTTGGTTGATATGTGTTGTTTAAAAAGTTTAAGTATTATAATCATATTATATAACATTAAAAAATTACATTAAATTACAATAAATTGTTATTTTTTTAATTTTAAAAATAATAATATATTTAAAGAATGATTTTTTTTATTTGATTGGGTAAATAATTTAATTTTATAGAGATTCAGAGACCATGAAAGTATTATGCAAAAAAATAATAGGGCAATTCATGACCGAACAATAAAAATAACAAAAACTAACTATAACATATTAAAAGTAGTGAAAAACAACAACATAAAAAGATTATGAGGGGAGGCCTCTGCTATTTCCTTTTCCTCTTTTGATGTCTTCTCTAGAATATCCCACTTGATCTTAGAGACATTTGCCCTCATATGATTGACAGGTCCTTGTACTGCATCCCCTGAAAGAATCATGCGTGGCATTTTCTGGCCTTGAACCTATAGGGTTGTCTTCTTAATGGGAGTTAATTTGGGGGAACCAGGCCAGGGGGTTTTTGTGAATTTTGGTAACTATTTGACACGGTCTAGTTAAGCTTAGTGGATTAAACAAAAGACTACATAGTTGATTCAACCTACCTGTGTAGGGTGTTCCACTCTTTTATAAGGTTAGCAAGGGTTATACCAACATTCTACACCCTGTTATTGAAGTTATCCAATTGCTCCTTATTATTTTTCAGCTTCTTAGACATAATAAATTTGCCCTTCCCGATAGCCTCCACAAAAGTTTCCTCATCTAGAAAGTTCCCTTCTTAAAATTTACCCTTAAGAGATGAATATTAATTTGTAAAGAATGTTTATTTACAAAAAATATATTAATATTTAATTTTTAAATATTAAAATAGAAGATAAAAATAAGTATAACCTCCAATCAATTTTGAGAATATAGACATCCCTTAATATTATACAATTTTTTAATTAAAAATATGAAAAATATAAATATTTTATAAATAAAATATAAAAAAATAAAGTTAAAATATCATGTAAAGCCCCCATACTCTATAATAACAAATATTAAAATATAAATATACACAAGCAACAATTTAAAAAAAGATAAATGAAATGAATTTATAAAAAACAAATTAAATGACTTTTTTAAAGGCACAAATGCAACATATTTTTTTAAAAAGATTTATTTATAATGTTATTAATTATATTAATAGGTGTTTTATAAAATTTGGTGTTTATTTTATTGTCATAATGAAATTTTAATATAAATTTGATATTTATTTCACATGTATTTAGATTTTTTATTTTATTTTTAGTTTGGAAAAGTCAATAAAAAGAATTATAATGTCTTGACCATAAAATTAAGTTTAGAGTTTATATTTTTCTCATAAATATTATTAAACACGATATAATGGTGTAACTAGATTGAAGTCATTTGTCACTAATCACTAATTTTTTTGTAAAAAAGATAATAAAATTATCAATCAATATAATATGTAAAAAAATTAAAATAAAAATTTTGAGATTGATATAAATTTTGAAATTGATATCTCTTGATATATTTCATATACTAATTTTAATTTTTAAATAATAAATTTATGTTATTTTTAAAATATATAAAAGAGGGTTCTATTGGGGTCCTCATCCTTTGTAAAAATAAATATTCTATCAAGATCCTTGATTTGTAAAATAAAAAAGAAGAGCTTATTGAGGAGGGGGACTTATAAGATAAGCGAGGGAAGAAGAAAAACATGTTTAGTTATAATATTTTTAAACAGAACAAGTATATTTCTAGTCAAATTCCCTCTTTGTTAATGCGACAATCTGTGAAATATTTCATTCTTTGATCACGTGATGTTATCACCTAACTTATTTGTTGTGCAAGAGAAGCACATAAGCTATATTTGGTAAGCAATTGATTCATATTCAATGTTGGACCAATAAAGATGTCTTAAATGGATGTCATACCTAATGAGTGACCCATTTGATCTAGCATCTAATTTTTATTCGACTCTTCCTCTATTTTCTATAACATACCTTTTAAAACATTGTACACACAACTATACTATTTTTATCCTTTTATATTTATTATACTAAAAAAAACATCTTCTTTCACCTTTTTTTGCATGCATCTATTATGGTCTTATAGATTTAATATCTCTTGCCATTCATCATTATCTGTAGTTTTTATTCTTATTCAAGAATTAGAACCTCTAGGTCCTCAAATAAGGGAATATAACGTTCTTCAAAGGTTTAGAAAAAAATCCATCTTATTATCATCCTTCATATTTTCTTCCTCTTGATGACACTCTTGTTCAAAGGCCCAAAATTATTCAACTAAAAGTAGGTCATATCATTTTTCAAAGGTATAAAATTAATCCATTTTCAAATCATGTTCCCTTGCCTCATCTTATTGCATACAATTAGTGTCTACTAGTTTAACATCATTTTCATAAACAATATCACAACTCATTAAACTATCCTCCAGATATTATTCATGGGTAATATTGACCATTTTTGACCCCTAAGGTCAAAAGGTCAACCCCTATAACAAAAAATTTGCTTGTTATGCTTCCATACATTGTTTATAGTCCTTTCCATACCTTGTGAGATCTTAATTGGTCTTTTAAACAGTCTTATTAACATTATTTAAGGTAGTGTCTTTACCAAACTTTATAATACTTTCAAATTTAGTCTAGTGGGTCCTAAGGGTATGTCATGATGTGTCAAGATGGTATATGTTCTATCAAGTAAATACTTTTACGTCACTTGGTTTAAACCTTGTTAATCTTGTTTGGAGAGATTAAGGTATTTTAATATTCTTTAAAGTTTTTGGAGAAACCTAGGTTTCTATTATGGCCAAATTAAGCCTTATCAAGGTAATATTCTTACATAAAGCATTAATTCAAATGTTCAAGAGGTAGTTTCAAGCTTAAATAAGTCTTAACAAGATGTGTTTCATCTCGATGAGATCATTAGACATATGTTTGTCTTTTTTACACTTCATAAAGCTTCAAATATATTGTCAAAGCCCACAAGATGAAATATGCATATAATTTAACTTGTCAAATATTAAAAATGAGTTTGAAATATGCTAATGTTAGGAAGAATTCAGAATAACGGTCTACATGTTAGAATAATTTAGTCTTTACTCTAAAGAAGGTAGTAATAGGCACTTGTACGGACTTGAGATATCCATTTGTAGGTGAAAACATATTTAAAGTATAATTTTGTCTTCTAAAGGTCATAACCATGATTTTCAATCTTTCACAATGATAGAGAAGGTAATAGATGCATCCAAACCTCTATCGAGCTCCTTCATAGAACTCTAAAGGCAATTTTATTTTGCTCATTCTATATAGCACAAGGAGAATGGTAAAATGAGTTATTATACAAAGGAAAGGGTTCTAATGGACTTCAAATTATTTGCATTTCTTAATATATTAAATCCCCTAGCTCTATAAACAATCTCTAAGAGATTGAGAGGTTGGAAGGTGACTCAAATCCCCACTATCTCAACTTTGTCTTTATGACTGCACTTGTGAACTTGGTGAGAGAAGATAAACCATACAAGAGTGATATTAGGGTGGGAATATATCTCCCTAACATGAAAATCCATCAGCTATATCAAGCATTTGCATGCATTAGAACAAATGAGATTCCCTTTCTTTGTTTGTATGAGATAGATTGGTTTTGTGAGGTTTGTGAGTTGTTCCACATATAAGTAATGTGATAATGAAGTGAAAAGAGTTTAAAATAGGTAAATATTGTTTATAAATCATTTACAAGACAAAACTCATGTGCTTGAATAAGTAAAATACCAAAGTACAGTGAAGAAAACTTTGGTCCATTATTAGCTCTTGAGAGCTTTAATGATTGATGGTTTGGTATAATGGGTAGTCTCCATAATATACCTAGGAGGTTATCATGCCTTCTCAACTTCATTTCAACCTCTAAATATCTTCTTTTTCATGGATGATCAAAACATTATTTGATAGAGAGATCAACTTTACCCACAGACCACATGAAGACCTATAAGACCGAATGGGCAGAGATGGGTGCTAAAGGCATTCTTAGATGTCTTAAGAGTGCTACAATTTTACCCATAGGTCTGGGGGTGTATGGTGTATCCATGGATTTAGAGATACTTAAAAACATGTTATCAATGGCTTCGGTGGAAGATAATGTAGACCTACAGGTTTGCAGACTTGTAGGTCCACATTCATGATCAAGGTATTATATTATGGCAACATGAAGTGGTTTTGAGTCTTTTGAAGTAGCCTCTACCCTATTCAAACATGAGAATGAGTCCTATGCTTTATACACACTCACCAATAAATATGAATGACAAAATACACCATTGTAAAAGGTCAATATGAGTGTTATACACCTCTTTAAGGTGTTTGGAATCAAAACCAAACTCCAAGATGCCTTTTTCAAGTCAATCTCTCTCTTGACCTCACCAAATGCATTCTTTATAGCTTGAGAGGCACTTTCCTAAGCTTGTAAAAGTATGTAAAATACACTTGGGAGACCAAGATCCTAGGGGATGTTAGGGGGCCTTGTATACTTATGATTTTTGGAATTTTTCATTGGTTAAGTTACTGAGTTTTATGAATCATCGTTAAGATGATAAACATGTTTTTGGTTGCCTAAAGGCCAAAATTGACCCGATGAGAGAGATTGATATATTAATAACTTTAAAACCATTTTATTTATATTAAAACCACCTATAAACCATTCCTAACTCTAAGTATACTCTCATCATGATTATTTCTTGTACTTACACCTATATGGACTCATTAATTTTTGTGTTTTTATGAGATTTTGGGCTCAAAATAGGGTATTTGACCTCATGAATAGATAAAAACCATTTGGTAGGATGTATTTAGGTTAATTTTATCCCTTAAAGTCAAAAAATATGTACATGTAATCTTGGAAGTGCTCAAACAAGTTTAATTTTTGAAGGCAGTACAAAAGCGCTGATGGAAGACTAGGTTTTTTTGCCATTTCATGGTTCTCATATCTATGAAAAGTATTAGAAGTTGAAATTTGCAATGAATCATGGTAATGAGGTTTAAAAATTTAATAAAACACTTATTTATATTTTCACATGTTTGTGATAAGTGTGGAGCCAAAACTCGGTTTCTAGGCCGAGAGGGCTAATGAAGGCCTAATTTGAGAGAGAAAATATGTAAATAAGTGTACTTACACTCATAGTTGGGTCATAAAATTTGGAAATAATATGTAATGACATACTGGGTACTCAAATATATTATTATTTCCCATTATTATCCATACACTATCCTACATAAGGAGATTTGTGTGTTTTCAGGGCTATAAGGAATTGGGAGAAAATACAAGTTTTGGGTGCAAATTAAGGTCTTAGTGAGTGTTTGATGGATCCAAATGATTTTATTCAAGTTTATTATGACTAATATATTCCATACATGGATAATAATTTTATTCATTAAAATAAAGTCAATATTTGAGCCAAGGCGTAGTAAGACAAATTTGGCTTCAAGACACCTAAGAGGTGTAATCATCATTGTAATTTCAGTTTGGATAAATATTAAACAAGTGAGATGTGTCAAATATCTTATAAATAGTCATTTGAAGATTCATTTATGATAAATAAGGTCACTTATCACCTCACAAGTCAAGAGAAGGGTAGTTTTGAGGAAGAAGATAATGTATCAAGCAAACATGAAGACTCTTACACCATTTAGAAGAAGATGCAATTTCAAAGATGTAACACATGTCTTTGGAAACCTGATGAAGCTATTCTCCAACCAAATTATTTATTTTAACTCTTTCTATGTATGCTATACATTTGTCTACATCTCTCTTCTATGCCTCTATCTCTCCTCTATTATCATTTCTTTATAAATTGAGCCTTATTTGGCTATGTATCCTCCACCTAGATATGGAGAAGCCATACCCATTTACAATACTTTGATCAATGAGAAACTACTAATTTTACCTCCTCTTTTGATTAGTTTTATTATGTGTGCATGACTAGTTGATCTTATCAAGTGTTTTGCTTAGGCTTCCTTGGCATGTTGGCTTTTTCTAGCACTCATATGTAGTTTGAAAGATTTTTACAGGTTATGTGAAGTGTCCAAGTGAAGTTTTAAGGTTGAGTAAGTTGTCTATTAATTAGTGTCATTATATTACCTCTTTATTATTCCTCCTATCCCAATCATCTTTCAAAACCTTCATGTGAAGTGGTGATGTAGAGAGGTAAATTAGGAGTAGTGTGTGTTCAGATTAGTCTCATGGTTGATGTTCACATACAACTAGTTGGTAGTTGTCAAATTATTTTGGTGAATCACCTTCACTATATTAGGTTTCTCTCTCTTTTCCTAACAATTTTATAGATGATTTAATGAGCCTAAGTGATTCATCAAGGGGAGTTATCCCTATAACCTAGAGATTCAATCTACCTATTAGGCCACCCACAGCCTAGGATTGTCTCCATGTTAACCCAAATTTAGGAGCCTTTAATAATATTCTAGGGGTGAAAATTTGGGCTATAAGTGTTATGGCACACACAATGGGACTAGAGATATCATTCATTGAATATTTTTGATGTTTTTCTTCAACATATCAGCCTTGAGAAGCATTCTTCTTCAAGCACCAATGGTGACTCCAAGTATTTCTCAGTTGGTATAAGTAGTCCAAATGCCTATACATTATGATTGGTATGTATTTTTACTATATTGATTAATATTTAATGTTTTTTCCTACATATTATTCATATCAATATGGTAATATTCATGTTTCCCCCCAAGCACTCCTCAAATAGCAGTATACCCACCTTACCAAGACTTGAAGTAGTCATACTCGCCCCCTCCTCCTACTCCAAATCCAACTCAAAATTATGTTTCCCCTACCATATATTTTTTGTCACTAAATCCAAATATTCTAAATTCTAAAGGGGTAATGAGAAAGTGGGATATAGGATTAGAATTTGTAGATGTGATACCTTTTCACCTCATAGAGAAGATGAGGAATTTAATGTAGATGTTGAAGGGAAAGTGGGTAGTAGTTAGAGAGGAAAATAAATATCTTATGATTGATGAGCTGTGGTAAATGAGAACCTTTATCTAATGGTGGGAATATCAACTAAAGAGGTTGGAGAATTAAGAGATATAACCCAATCAACCTCGACCATTATCTCCTATCCCTAGTAAACTTCATTTGGTTCCAAGACTCCTTCAAGTTAAACCCACCCTTCCTCAAGAAACCAATATCAATTCATATTGGATACCTTCTTGGAATATAACTCCCAATTACACAATGCCAACCCTTGTGAAGGAATCTTATCCCATGCCCATCTAAGACCAAGAAAGATAAAATTTCCTAAAAGCCACACCAAGGATGTTTCCTAGTAAGAGAGAGACTCTTCAAGTGTAGGAGAGGGGAAATCTTGTCATGTTAGAAAGTTGTTCAAGCTCCTCAATTTTTTTACCTACTCCTTAGGTTTTAATTATCCAAGAAAACCAAGGCATATTAGACCTAGATAAGACAATTCAAGAATGGAAAGGGAAAATGAGAGAGTCTTAGCAAAAGAGCTTCCTCCCCTTTCCTAAGAGCTTCTAAATAAGTCTATCAAAGTACCTAGTTGTAAGGACACTCTTACAAGTTTCAAGCAACTTAGTGAACCCCTCTTCACTCCCACCATATCCCCTTTGAAAGAAGAGCCTGTGGTGTGGAAGATTGAAGAATAGTATCCAGTTACAAATGAATACATGGATAATCATGATGAGTACATACCAAGTGTGTATGAAGAGGATATTTTTACTGGTAATACCTTTGGTGAGGACAAGGACAATTTAAATTTAAAAAATGATGAGGAAGTAGTGAGTGAAGACTATGATTAGTTAACAGTAATCTCTTCTCAATATGACCATGAAGATATTTTCAATAATGAGCAAGACATTATTAACGAAGTTGTAGCAAAGTGAAAAGGATATGTTGGATTGTTTCAATAGATTCCACTTGGTGTGACTAAGCATTAAAATGAGGAAGATAAATCACTTTAAGTGTTTGTAACAGTCAATCAGTTAGTTGACCATGACAAAGAAGTTATTGATGATCAAGAGGAGCAGTTCTTAGAGCCTCTGGATGAGTTTGAGGAACTTGTTTTAGTGGAGCTTAATTTATATACCCTTCATGGTACTTCAAACATGCAAGAGAAGGTAAATACTTACTTTAATATCCCTTTTATTAGTCAAGACAATGAGTTTGCATCCTACTACTATGAAGAGTGATGAATCATCAAGAGAGCTAACACAGCTTCAATCTAGTGAAGAACATGGTGAAGACTTATTTAAAGCCTTGGAATTAGGATACTAACTTCTCACAGGTGATTATGAGTTGGTTAAGGCAATAAGAGGTAGTTTTAGTGAGCCAATCAATAAGTTAGAAGGACATAATCCTAAAAATCCATCTTTTCAAGAGACAACCTCACTAGTTGATGACTTGTTTGAAATCTTCAACCTGGGTTACTAGCATGTCATTCCATTTGTAGACTTTGGTAAACTCTTAGAAGATAATGTGGATCTCTTTTGGCCACAATATCTCAAATAAAATCAAACTCTCTTGGAGATAATTTTTCCAGTATACCATCATGTTCATCTCAATCTGATGAGTTTGAAAAACTAGCAATAGTAGATGGATAAGTTGAGAGTCTTCAAGAGGATACTGAAGTCCAAGCATGCTTCTTCAACTAGTCATGTGAGGTTCATGTTGCAACAGTATTTATAAAATAATTTTTGACCATCTTAGAGACCATTTTAAAGTAATAACAGCATTAGAGGGTAGCGGTTAAAGTCTTGGACCAGTATGTGCTCATTGTAAATCTATTTGCTACTTTAGAACCGTTAAAAGGCATGCCCAAATGTGTAGGTAGTCAAGAAGAAGGCTCAGTCAAGTAAGAGGATAGTCAAATATGATCTCTTACACCATTTCATAATTCATGAAGGAAGTGATCTAAGAAACTTCCCCTTTGACCTAAGAGTAAGAAGAAATGTTGAGGTCAATTTTGTAAGGTTGTTTATGTTTTGTGATTCCTAAGTGCCTTGGCACAAGTGTGTGTTGTTCAGATTAGTTCCCTTTCCTTTATGTGTTGTTCTTACTTTGTATTTGTTTAGAGGTAATTTCACATGTCCTACCTTGGTCAAGGTCAAATCATGTCTAATTTTGAGTGTAAGTGACTCCATTGCCCAATGGAAAGACAAGGTTAATGGTCTAGTAAGCATTGCAGGCATGCTACCCCTATGAATTGCCAAAAAAAATTATCATTTTTGACCTTGAAGGTCAAAAGGTCAACCCCTATAACAAAAAAAATTATTTTCATGCTTCCATACCTTGTTCATATTCCTTTCCATACCTTGTGAGGTCTTAATTGGTCTTTTAAAAAGTCTTGTTAGCATTGTTTAAGGTAGTGTCTTTACCAAGCTTTCGAATGCCTTCAAAGTTAGTCTAATGGGTCCTAAGGGTATGTCATGATGTGTCAAGATGATATATGGTCTATTAAGTAAATACTTTCACTTGTTACTTGGTTTAAATCTTGTTGATCTTGTTTGGAGAGATTAAGGTATTTTAACATTTTTAAATATTTTTGGAGAAACCTAGGTTTCCATTGTGGCCAAGTCAATCCTTCTCAAGATAATATTCTTACATAGAGAATTAATTCAAATGGTCAAGAGGTATTTTAAAGCTTAAATAAGTCTTAATAAGATGTGTTTCATCTTCATTGGATCATTATACATATGTTGGTCTCTTTTGCACTTCATAAAGCTCCAAAGTTATTGTCAAAGCCCAAAAGTTGAAATATTAAAACAATTATAGTTCTCAAAGATTGAAAATGAGTTTGCAATGTATTAATGTTAGGAGGAAGTTAGAATAATGGTATGAATGTTAAAATAATTCAGTACTTGCTCCAAATAAGGAATTTTTAAGCACTTGTACGTACTTTGGATATCCATTTGCAATTGAAAACATCTTTAAAGTGTCTCGTTATCTTTTATAGGTCATATCCATGAGTTTCAAGCTTTCACAGGTCTAGATAAGGTAATAGATGCATCCAAACCTCCATCAAGTTCACTGCTAAACCTCTAAAGGTAGTTTTTTTTGCTCATTATATATATCACAAGGATAATGGTAACCTAATATCTTAGTAAAAGGATTAGGTGCTAGTGGTCTTAAAATACCTAGCATTGGTTTGAAAATTTAAGCCCCTAGCTCTATGAACAATCACTAAGTGTTTGAGAGGTCAAAAGGTGACTCAAATCCCTACTAGCTCAATTTTGTCTTCATGACTGCACTTGTGAACTTGGTAAGATATTATAAACCATACAATAGTGTTCTAAGGGTGGTAAAATATCTCCATAACATGCAAGTCCACCATCTATATCAAGTATATGCATGCATTGGCACAAATGAGACTCCTTTACACTATTTGTATGAGACAGATTGGTTTTGTGAGGTTTGTGAGTTGTTCTACATATAAATAATGTGATAATGAAGTTAAAAGAGTTTAAAATAGTTCAAGATTGTTTATACATAATTTTCAACCCAAAAATCATGGGCTTGAAGAATTGTAATACCTAGGTACAGTGAAGAAAACTTTGATTCATTACTAGCTCTTGAGATTTCTAATGATTGATGGTTTGGTGCAATGGATAGCCTCTAATATATACCTAGGAGGTTATAATGCCTTATCAACTCCATTTCAACCTCTGAATCTCTACTAAATCATGTATGATCAAAACATAATTTTATAGAGAGATCAACTTTACCCACAGACCACATGAAGACCTATAAGACTGAATGGGTAGAGATGGGTGCTAAAGGAATTTTTGGATGTCTTAAGAATGATTCAATTTTACCCATAGGTATGGGGGTGTATAGTGTATACATGGAGTTAGAGATAATTTAAAACATGCTATTAATGGTGTATGTGGAAGACAATGTAGACCTACATGTCTACAGATCCGTAGGTCCACATTCATGATCAAGGTATTAGATTTTGGCAACATGAAGTGGTTTTGAGTCTCTTGAAGCAACCTATACCCTATTCAAACATGAGAATGAGTAATATTAATTATAAAAAATCACCAATAAATATGAATGTAAAAATATACCATTTTAAAATGTTAATATGAGTGTTACATACCTCTTTAAGGTGTTTGGAATCAAAACCAAACTTCAAGATGGCATTTTCAAGTCAATCTCTCTCTTAACCTCACCAAATGCATTATTTCTATCCCAAGAGGCACCTTCTTAATATTTTAAAAGTATGGACAAGCTACATGGGATACCAATATCCTAGGGGATGTTAGGGAACCTTGTATACTTATGATTTATGGATTTCGTTCATTGGTTAAGGCACTGAGTTTTATGAAAATTGTTAAGATGATAAACATGTTTTTGGCTACCTAGAGGCCATAATTGACCCAATGAGAGATATTTATCTCATAATAAATAAAAAATAATTAGATTTATCTTGAAACCACCTAGAAACCATTCATCACTCCAAGAATACTCTCACCATGATTCTTGTTTATACCTTCACTTGTACGAACAAATTACATGTTGTGTTTTTGTGAGTTTTTGGGCTAAACATAGTGTATTTGACCTCATGAAAAAATTAAAACAATTTGGGAGGATTTATTTAGGTGTATTATATACCTTCAAGTCAAAAAATCCATACATTTAATCCTAGAAGTTCTCAAACAAGTTTGATTCTTGAAGGCAATATAAAAGAGCTTGCCGAAGACTAGGTTTTTTGGCCATTTCATGATTCTCATATCTTTGAAAGGTATGAGAAGATAAAATTTGTCATGAATAATTTTCATGAGGTGGGAAAATTTAATCAATCACTTATTTTTAGTTCCACATGTGTGGGAGAAGTGTGGAGCCAAAACTCAGTTTGTAGGCCTAAAGGACTAATGGAGGCCTAATTGGCGAGAGAAAATGGGTGAATAAGTATACTTCCACTCATATTTGGGTCATATAAATTTTCATGGAATTGTAATGAAATAATATGTATTAAAATACATGATTAATATTCTAATATAAAATATAAACTATCCTACACAAGGAGTTTTGTATGTTTGTAGGGCTACAAGAAATTAGGAGAAAATGCAAGCTTTTGGTGAAAAATGAGGTCTTAGTGAGTTTTTCATGGATCTAAATGAGTTACTTCAGTTATTTTATGACTAAAATATTCCATACATATATAATTATGTCATTCATGAAGACAAATTCAATATTTGATACATTTGGATAAGATAGGCATAGTAAGACAAATTAGGCTTCAAGACACCTAAGAGGTGTAATCATCATTACAAAGTCAGTTTGGATAACTCATAAACAAGTGAAAGGTGTCAAAGATCATGTTAAGATTTATTTCAAGATTAATTTATGATCAAGAAGGCCACTTGTCATGTCACAATTCAAGAGAAGGGTAGTTTTGAAGAAGAAGAAAAGGTGTCAAGAAAACATGAAGACTCCTACGCCATTTGGAAGAAGACGCAACTTCAAGGAAGTAACACATATCCTTAGAGACCTGATGAAGCTGTTCTCCAAGTCCATTCTTGATTTTAACAATTTCCATGGATGCTATACATTTTTAAACATCTCTCTTTTGTGCCTCTCTCTCTCTCTCTTCTACTCTCATTTCTCTATAAATTGAACCTTGTTTAGCTATGTATGTATCCTCCACCTGCGTATGGCAAAGCCTTTCCCATTTTCAAGCCTTTAATAAATGATAAAATAATGATGTTATCTCCTCATTTTATTGTTTTTATTATGTGTGCATGACTACTTGATCATGTCAAGTGTTTTTCTTAGGCTTCTTCAACTCCTTTTCTAGTACTCATATGCAGTTTTAAAGCTTTTTTGTAGGTTATGTGAAGTGTCCAAGTTAAATGTGAAGGTTGAGTGATTTTTTTATTCATTAGTGTCATTCTATCACTTCTTGATGATTCCTCCTAGCCCAAACATCTTTCACAACATTCATGTGAAGTGTTGATGTAGAGAGGTGGTTTAGGAGTAGTGTGAGTTCAAATTAGTCTCATGGTTGATGTGCACATGCAACTAGTTGGTAGTAGTCAAATTATTTTGGTGCATCACCTCCATTAAAGTAGGTTTCTATCGATTTTCCTAACAATTGTATATATTATTTAATGAGCCTAAGTGATATATTAAGTGTAGTTAACCCTATAACCTAGAGATTCAATCCACCTATTAAACCACCCACAACTTAGGATTGTCTTCATGTTACTCCAAATTTCGAAGGCTTGAATAATATTCCCAGGGTGAAAATTTTGGATATAAAAATTAAATATTGTTCGAACCAATAATTATTCCTCATTCTCATATGATTCCATTATTTATTCTACATCATATTTAGATTTATAATATATTTCACAAAAAAAACATTCATTTACAATGCATTCATTTATATCTATGAAAAGTGTTGTGGCTGATTCAATGCGAGCGAAATTATGATCTAAATGGTTTATAATTGGAAAATTCATATTTGGATAAGCTTGGAAAATGTATGAGGTATATTTTGAAATAAATTATAATCCATCATAGCAGAATTATTTGTTCTTTAGGAAGATAATTATTTATCTACTGAATTAGTCTTTTCATAACCTGAAAGTAATGAATTTACAATAAATGTTTTTACTAACATGGAGATAATGGGATGTAAAACACTTATGTATTTGTATATAATGACTAATTCATGAGGTCTAATGCTAATCAAAATATTTTTATATATCCTTTGAAATCCATTATTGGCTAATTTGGCTCTCTCTTGAACATAATTAACTGATAAAATAAAATAAATGATCAATAACTTAGCCAAACTGTAGAATAAATACGTCCTTTGAATTTTTAAAAATTTGATTCAAATTAAAAACTAATTATGTTAAAGTTTATTTAATCTGAATGAAAAATGATTTTTAGTAGTCTTGTTATTTTAGAATTTGGGAAGAAATTTGAAGGCATTTTTTGGAATAAAATTTTGAATACCAAGCATTTATATGGTTGTTTCATAAAGCCAATATTTTTTTAAAAATAAAATTTTATTTTTTTTTGAAATTTTCTAAGCTTTTAATAAAAATTTGAAAAAGGTCATGCATTGGATGGAAGTCTAGATTGTAACAACTCAACTCTAGAATGTTAGAAATATGTTGATAGTAATATAAAAGGAGGTGGGTCTCTTCAAATCAAAAGTTAAAAAGAGAGGGAAAAAGAGGTAGAAAAGGAAGATTTCAGATTTCCGCTTAGCTTTTATTTGTTGAAAAAAACATAAGCTAAGGTCTATTTCCAAATTTAACCAATATTTATAAAACTTAGATTGCTAGCTTGAATTTAAAAAAATGATGTGCAAGCATCTAAGGATGAATTATTATGATTAAATTTCAATGGCTTGACTTATGCAAAATGAAACATTATAGAAAATAACAATTGCACATCCATGCACTATAATTTAATAAAATTGTAGTTTCTTTAGAGAAATGATCAGAATAGTAAAATCTTAATATAATCAATCCATAAATACAACAAACAGATCTAAATCATGATCAATTTGATTTTTTTTTTATCATTAATCTAATTAATAAAGGGGGATCACATAGACATTATATACATCCACAAAGGCCAATAAAACATCCCTAAAGATTTCAACTTGTGAATTATCTTACAAATATTTATATCTTCCAGTATTTCTAGTGATGTGTTTTATCACATCCTATAAATGTTTTTTGGCCTATAAAAGGATTATTACAGAGTATTTATAAGAATATTTTGTGGACCAACATACATCATAGCTGGTACATCACATTTCCAATAATTACCACAGACACATCACAACTACTTAATAATTTTAAATACATCATCACAACAAATACAAATTTAATATTTTCCACTATGAAAAATATTAACTGCACAATATGATATTGGGTCACTATGGACTAAACTCAATATAGGCCATAATGACTTTAATTTCCTTTCCCCACTAATTCACCCTATTTTATAGTATTATTTTCTTGTGAACTGAATGGTGAATGGGTCACTATTGTGAATTAAATATACTCGTTATCACAACATCAATGATAATAAAATGAAAATAGTAAGTTTTATGGATGAAACATAAAATCCTTCTTGTGCATATGAAATCCCTCTAATTTCACCCTGGATCAAGTGAGTATAAACTTAGATAGCAATGCGTGGCACAAATTACAGTAACAAATCCTAAAATGTAAACTTTTAGTAGTGAAGAGACAACTTCTTGATCTCTAACTAGCATTTCTATGTATGAGACCACCAAGTGCAAACACATCACTCCAAACACATATATATGGGAAAATTACACATGATCCAATTACCATTATGTCCAATTCCACTTTCAAGTACATTTTCACTAGTGTTTACGAGCATGAAAACACTAGCAACAAATATTATCAAAGTTGAAGCTACAATTGTAAAACTCCATTTCTAGTGCTTCTTGGCTGAAAAATAGCACTAAAACACATCTAGAGGGGAAGATAACATCTATTACACCCCATGTTATTTTCATCCCATCACACCCTATCAATAAACTCACCACCCATTTTGGGCTCAAGAATACCCTTCCCAACATAAGAAAAATGTTGATTTTTAGCCTAACTTTAGACATGTGCAAAATAAAAACAATAAGTCATATGGATGAATCATAAGATAATTAATGTGTATTTTAAATCCATATAATTGCATCCCAAATAAAGTGAGTATAAAATAATATAGTAATGCATGGAATAAGTTGAAATAATAGGTCTTTAAATGTAACTTTTTGGTAGTGAAAAGACAACTCCTTGAGCTCTAACTAGCATTTTTACCTCTGGGACCCCCAAGTGAAAATCCATCACTTTAAGCACATATATATGGGTAAATTACACATTCTAAAATGAACATGATTTACAATTCCACTTTTAATCACATTTTCACTACTGTTTAGGAGTGTAGAAACACTGATAACACATGTTATCAAAGTTGAAGCTGCAATTGGAGGACTCCATTTCTGGTGCTTCTTGGCTAAAAACTAGTGTTGCCAACACGTATATAGGGGAAGATAACATATATGACCAGTTTCTTGGCCTCTCATAATGTCCTCCTGACAAAACAACCACCCATTCCAACCTAGTTCTTGTTCTTAACCTTAAGACATGATATTGTAGTCACTAAAAGTGGTCTAAATTGAAAATGGCCCATCCAAATGGGTTGAAATTTGGTAAATAAATTTGTCATGACCCAATATATAAATTCCAGTTAGTTTCATCCTTTTAATACATTTAAAAATCTATAAATAGATGATTATATCATTCATGTTTATAAAAGTCAAGAAATTGAGGGTTTTAGACTTAAAAAACTTGTATATCTCCTAAAGTATTACCTTAAACATGAATTGAAACCTTGTCCACACCTTATAAATGATCACATTAAGAATATATATGTTAATTTAATCTTTTTATTACTATATAAATAATATTATAAGTGACCATGTGTAATCACCCCTATTTTTAAACAAGCAAAATAGGGGTTTAAGAGACTAAAATTATCATATCTCCCAAATGATTGAGATATAGATCATATAAATTTATATGTAGATTAGGATAGTTATATAGAACATTCCTAAGGTGATTATATAGTATTGAGATGTAGATAATTCAATAATGAGGTAAAGAAAACCTAAAACATATGTGCTAGTGAGTAAATTTTTGAGTTTTGTGAGAATTAACCATAAGAAAAGACATAAATTATTGAAACCATCTAATTAATGATTGTATTAAGGGTCATATAGAGATGATAAAATTTGTATCATGAGTTGAGGTTTATTATATAAAGAGATAAATTTGAATTGTAAATCTATATACCTGAATAATAAGGCTAGAAGATTAGTGTTTTGAAAGTGTAATTTAAATCAAGTATTAAGTGATGGGGGAAACCCTATGTGATAGGTTGGGAGTGTCAAGGTGGACACAATAACATTGAAAGAGGCATTGGAGAATCTGATTTTGTGAAAATATGTCATGTAAGTAGGCAATTTACACTAGTTTCTCTTATCTTCAAGAATATGAAATTCTTTACTAACAGTGCCAACTGCGTGAAGGTGGAAGCTTATTTAACACCACTAACTTTTAAAAAAAAAATAATAAGTAAATAAAAATGAAATATATGCATGTAATACCTAAAAAATCAAAAACATTTGGTAGAATTCATTACATCTACATTTTACTATTCAACATACATGTGTATTTCAATCCAACAAACCACTAGGATCTACTCTAATCCTGATAATATCAAGAATAGCTTCATGGTCTGACTCATGAACTTTCTATAGATTCTTGCTTAATGGCCTCCTATGATATTTTTGAAATTTAATATTTATTAAAGAACCAAATTTGAATAGTGCAGTATATTCTTATGCATTTCAAAATCTTCAAACAACCATATATCTGAATTTTTTATAGGTTATCATCAAAGCCAAGTTCTAGTGACTACCATAGAACTAGTGGGATAGTTAATGTTTTCTCCATCTATGACCAGACAAGTCAATTTTTTATTTCCATCTACACACTGACATAAGTAGTAAATTGTGTTCCCTCTTCATTTTCCTCATTTACAATAACTATAAAAACATGTCGTGTATCACAAAAAACAAATTTTAATGACACTATCATGATAGATCATGAAAGTAAATTATACATAATGATTAATCTTCTACCTGGCTACACTAGATTAGAAACATGGGCAAAGTAATGTGATAATGTCATATCTATAAGTTTAAATGTTGGTGGAACCTAATATGTGTTGATTGGAATTAAAGGTTTGAAACTCTAGTCATCCACCCACTATTATGACTCACACTCATTTCAAATATATTTCATGCATTTATAACCAAAACATGCCAACTATATCGTATGAATAGTCAATGAGTTACGAAATGAATAGAGCTCATTTGAACCCATTAGAGTCATGCAATCCTCATAGTTTGCCAAGTGTTATTCCTCCATAACCAAAAATGTCTATGAATAGTAGAATTTGTTTGAGCACCATGGCACATGTTCTCATTACACTATTGAACCACAATTTTTACATCAATCAAATTGGCAACATCTTCAAATTTCAACTCCTCCTTTGATATGGCTCTTTTTACACATTCTCCAACACTGTCATGTTCCCCTTTTCCATGGCCAACCTTTGTAAAACTCCAAATATGTTCTACACCAGTGGTAACATTCATCCTACTCAACCAATAAAACATTCGTGCATTCTTGAATTATAGTGTGCAATTATCTAACCAAATGTAATGTTCCTTTGAGTCAACTGTCCATATAACTTATCAAAACAACCTTTCACATACTGTGTTCAATGTGATTGGCCATCACTAACATATAAATTATACTCTCTTGATATTTTTATATCTTGATTTATACTATCAAGTGCATACATGAATGTTATATGCACGAATATGGTAACTATGATGAGTTGTAATATTGTGATTGAACTTCCTTTTATGGTTTAAATGTGTAATTTTTAGTAAAGTCGACTACTAAAATAATTGAATCAAGTGGGAATGTTTCTTGGCTTAGTTTGAAATGTTTATCCAACCATCTATCCCTGTGTGTGCCTTGCATACTCATAAACAATTTTCTCCCTGAATTTATCCAAAAATTCTAAAGGTTGTATTTGTTTTGTCACAATCTCACACCTTTTTTAATCTTTGCCATCTTTGATAAGTCATATATTTATATTTTATCAAACCAACTAATTCCTATCCAACTGCACTTGTACACTCCTCATGGATATAATTATTTTATTTTGGTAATCCACCACAAATGTTGAAATTTCCATCCAAACATGCTTTCTTATAAAATAACTGTCCATCTAGTCTTTCACAAAAAAAAAATTGGAATAAATTCTCTAGCTAATTTTGGTGGAACTTCTATGCTACACTCCTAAAAAAATGTTGTCAATATGCAAAGTACAATAAATATGGCAAAAAATATCATAGTTCATTAAAAATTCAACATGTTGCCTACAACAACAAGTAATGCATGTGTGATTTATTTTTACATAGAAAGGTTTGGTTGTCTCAAAAAATATTTGAACAATAGAAATTTGTTGATTTTTTTACAAAAAAATAAAGTAGAATTATGTTTGAGTCATATCCAAGAAATGTTTTGAATGCAATTCACCGTTACGAGAACCAACTCTTCTTTTCACTACATCTCTTGCATTGGGTGAAACTCTTATATTGTCTATCCAAAATTATGAAAATAACTCTTTGAGAGCATCATCTATAAATTTATCCTTTCATGGAAGTCTACTAGAGAATGACCAGATCTCATTGGTATTAGATTCATTAAGTCTTTCACATCTTTTAATTGCTTTCATTAATCATTTTTGTTTATATCAAGTGCTCAACTTGTTTTTGAAATCAATCATTTTTCCCTATTTGACCACTTATTGCACAAGTTGTAATTGTATGTTGAGCATTATTATAATATTTATTTCATGATTTTAGGCCTACAATACAATAGACATCACGTATATATTCAATAATTTCATTATTTTCATCATCTATGTTAGATGTTCTTAGTCCTAATGTGTATATTGTAGGTCTCATCTTAATCAATTTCATCAATGAAAAAAATAATTGACATTTTTTACTATCATAATCCAATCTATGAAACAAACTATCCTAAATTTCTTGAGCCAGTCTTCTTGAATGGTGGTTAGACATTTTGTTATGCATTGGTTTCAAAAAAAAATCATTGACTTCAATTAAGTACTTGTTTTTTCTATGCACAATTTTTGGAGGTATTGTTAATGGTGGAATTTATGGAGAGCATGTTTCAAAATCATTATTAATTTTGTTTTTTAGTGGTGGGATGACATTTTATTCATTGTTTATTTCTTCATTACCATGAAATTCTTTTCATTGTTAATTTCATCATTATTTGTTTCCATGAAATTTTCCTCCTTGTTGGGGGGTAAAGCATCATGCATAGAATCATCATCAACAAAATAAAAAAACTTTATAATTTGAATGTGAACTTCCAACATTATCTAATTCCTTATTTTCAATTTCATCATTATTCAATTCATCAGGATTAGTGGTTGTACTTTGTCTAAAATGAAGTACTTGCATTTGTACCTTGTGTTTTTCTCTCAAATCTTCTAATTGCTTTGGTGTTTTAATATTAAACTTCTTCCTCTTCCTCAAACAAAATACATCACCCATTAGACTTGATATATTTTCAAAGGTGGGGTCAAAAAAGTTAATTAAAAATCATGTAGAGAATATGTAGAAAGTATGCAGAGAATGTCTATGGAGACAAAATTCTTGATTTGGTTTAAAAATAGTCATTGAAAACGAATTTTTGTCTATAGATTAAATATCACATATGTGTTATTTATTCTATATATTAATCCTATATAACTGTGCAATAATACTATCATACAATGAATTTTCCCTTTCAATTATCTCCTTAATTTGATTCACATCCACATTAGGTTCAATTAGGCCAAACTTAGATTCAATCACTCCAATTAGGTTCAATTTTCCCCTTGGTTGATGTAAATTAGTTCAAAATAGATTAATATATTCCAAATTATATTCAATTAACCCAAATTAGATTTGAAATTAGTCCAAATTAAATTCAATGTGTGATAAAATTAGGGTTTAAGGCCACCACGTGTCACAAAATGTGGGCTAATTTAGCCCCTTTAATCATAATGTAGACTTGCATTTAGGTTCAATAGGTTCAAAATTTCCATAATTTTATTTGTGTTTGCATTTATGATAAAATTACCTATCCAAGTCATTGGTTCTTAATTTGAGGCAAGAACCTTCGAGGAAATTAAAATATGCATGTATAGATCTAAGGAGCATGGGTTACAATTGAATTTATTATCTTTTAAGAAACCAATAATAAGATTGGTTTCTCATCATTATATATGATCCATGACAATTCCAAGAAGAATTTATAAAATCATTGAGGTGAACTTAAGTTAATGAAACCTATCTAAGATCTAAAGGGACCTATCTATAACCTTGCAGCAATTTGTAGGGTTCAGTCAAGATTATTGGTCATTTGGTAACCCAATTGATAATGTTAACTTGTGAAAAACTTCTAGAGGCTTTATATCATTGTTTTAATTCTTTCATCTAGAGTTGGAAAGGATAATGAGTAAAGAATAAGGTTGAGAGTTGTCTTGAACTAGATGTAAGTAATAATCCACCCTACTATAAATTATAATCTTCCAAGAAAAACCATTTGAATATTGAATAAAGTAGATTCTTCTTGGCATCAATTTATGAAATCCAGAGGATCCTTGGTGAAATAAAAAATTAATGGATGTGATAATTTAAAGAGAGGTAGAACCAAGGTATTGGTCTCTTGAGCTTGTATAAGGGTATTTTAAGACCTGAACCTTGAATTGAGACATTAGTCTATCATTGGCTAATCAAATGCAAGAGAGAGATCAAAATAATTTTATTGGTCTTTCATGACCAATTTACTAGATATTATTTTGTTACAATTAACCTAGAAGTGGCCTATATTCCTTGAAATTGGGTTATATACAAAATAAAGGTAGCATGTACATGATATATGATCAATTTTAATCCATGTGATATATATAGATATACATATATATATATATATATATATATATATATATATATTACACAATTGATTGAGACATAAATTTGGTTTAGGGGGCTCAATTTTGCCCAAATCATGTCCCTAATTGCACCAATTGACTAATTTGATAAATTCATGATAGAATCAAACTTAATTTTGCCTCAAACCATATATTTCTCTTATAGTTAGGTTGAAGGCATTCAAATTAACCTTAAATTCCTCCTCGATTGAATGAATCAACACCTTGCTTCATTATATACGGTCACAATAGGGTTAATCTCACTCTAATCACATTCTCTAATTTCTATGTACATATTCAATGGGTTTTGATTGGCCTTAATTTACTTCATGAACTAGTATTTTTGATAAAATTAGGGTTTAGGTTTTATAGTTATAATAATTAACTAGTTGACCCAATGTGTAAGGCAACATAAACTAATATAACCCCAAATCACATGTTAGACTTGTAAAACTAGGTTCAATAGGTTTGCATTGGCCCAAATTACCTTCATAAAAATGGATTTGTGATGAAATTGGGGAACTTAAGGGTTGTATTCAAGTCACAAAATCATGGTTTAACCTATTTAAGGTTTAGTGTAATAGGTTTGTATATATGTGATGAAATTAGGGTTTAGCAAAACTATATTTGTGATAAAATTATGGTTTAGGGTCAACATGTGATTAAACATGAGCTAATTTAGACCCTTTAATCACATCATAGACTCACATTTAAGTTCAATTAGGTTCAAATTGGACACAATTTCCTTCATGTTTACATTTATGATAAAATTAGAGTCAGTTAATCCACATGTTGTATAGATTATATAATCGATTGGGTCGTGAATTTGGTGTAAGGGCTCAATTTTTCTCAAAACACATTTTTAATTACACCAATTAACTAATTGGTTAAATTCGTGACATAATCAAACCTAATTTATCACCAAATATTATCACATGCTCTTGTAGTTATTTTGAAGGGGTTCAAATTGGTCTCAAATTCCTCCTCAATTGAACGAATAAACTCTTTGGATCATTATATATGATGATAGTATAGGGTTAATTTTAGTCCAAATCACATCATGTATATAATTTAAAATAGGTTCATGTGTCTCATTTTGACCCTAATTGTCTCCATAATTGAACCAAATGACATTTGAATTTAATATATGATGGTTCATTTAAGTTTATTGAGTTTAAAACCATATCCTATACATGTAAAACTTGTATTTAACATTTTTTTGCTTCAATCTTTGATGAAATTGGAGGTGATCAAAACACAAATAACATTTTATATTCATGATATTAGGTTAAAGGGGCTCAAAATATCCCCAATTTCCTTCAGATTCAACAATGTTTGATTATTTTATGTATATATTTTTATGACATTGGGGCTGACATGTTATACTTGAACTAAGTCCTAACGTCTCATGCTTCGCTTAGGCTACACATTAAATATTCTCATTACATTAACACATTTAGACATTTTCATCATATCTTCACATAACCTATTAATTGAGGCCATATAGCCTATCAAAATATAATTGCATCCTTTTTGTGGTAGTGTATATAGGGGAAAGGTACCAATAGTTATCTACACTTACCAATAAACAAAAAAACTTTTTATTAAGGTATGTTCCACTCATGGAACATTTATCAGTATGTATGTATTAGGTACCAATGGTGATTTTCACCTACTAAAAACACCTTAATTTGATATCCAAAGTTAGGGACCTTTCCCCTAGCATGATACACTTCAATTTATAATTGAAATTATCACGACACACCACTATTAGGGAGCTCAAGATCAAAAATGTGTGTACCCATAGAGATTTTTTTTTGTGTTATGAACAAATAACACATATGTGTTATAATGTGTATGAATTATAATGCATGTGTTACTTAAATTTGAATTTAAATAATTGGGCCTTTTGGCTCAACAACAGTTTGGATTCCTGAGCCAAAGGCTTGGATTTGTCAGTCTACAATGGAGTCCAAAAGTTTTGATAGAAAAAAACAAATTTCAACTACCATCACCAAAGACTATTAATTTCAGCAAAAAACTTCAAAAAAATATTACCATAAAAATGAGCATGCTCTCCTCTTTCCAAATATATGATTTTTATAAATTTTGAACTCATTTAAGGGTTCAAACGATTTTAACTTCCAACTATACCTTTTTTAGACCACTACATGCCTATTCATGTTTATGTAATTTTTTTTCATTGATCCAAGTGCAAAACAAATTATATGGTCATAAACTAGGCCTAATTCTACACACATTGATAAAAAATCATTTTTCATTTTTTTTAGGTACTTAGGGGAGCCACACAGTCGGCTATCCATTTTTTTTATTTTTCAAAATCACTTTACTTTTAAAATTACTAAAAAAATAATTATTGAAAAAATATAAAAAATTACAGGTCATAAATTTGAAGATCTTATCTAAATATTCACCAAAGGGTTTCAAACAATATTAAATGGTGCTCAAAAAATGGTGGGCTGCACAAACATCTATCTACTCTATTTTCTTTAAAAAATAAGAGTTCATCTTCAAACTTTAGATGTTTGACCTATTTATACTTAACCATGTTTTAAAAACCTTAGTGTTTTGGAAACTAGACTCAAAATTCTATAATTCATGTTCTTATACCATCTTCAAATTTTGAGTGTAGCTATCTCAAATTATCTATAGAAGTTTAGATTTATGAAATTTTAGGAAAATCATGTTCATGGGTAGGCCCTTTTTTTTCCCCCAACTTTGTTCAATTACCCAAATTTTATTTTTTATTTGATGTGTTGAGGTTGGTCCCTTATAAAAAGGTAAAAATTAACAAAATCATAAATAATAAATAACCTTTTACCTAGTGTTTTTTTCTCTTTTGTTGATTATTTCATATTGACCAATCCATGGCACCATCTTCCACTAAACACCCATATTTCAAATCAATAATTTTTAGAGTAACAAAACTTTCATTCGAAGACTTAGAACCTATTAAATTTAGTGGCACAATTAGAATAAACACAAAAACATCAGTGGAATGTATACTTAATATTTGTTTAAATATTTAAAACAAAATATAATCATATATAATAAATAACCTTTCTCCAAGTGTCTTATTATGTTTTTTTTAAATCCCTCATGTAGAGAGAGGGTTGGCTAATCCATGGTGACATATTCCCTGAAACACCCATATATCAAATCAATGGTCTTTGGAAGACCAAAACTTTTATTCAAAAGACAAAATTCACAATCAGAAAAAACACAAAGGCATCTTTGGAATATATGCCTAAGATGGATAAAAAAAAATTATCAACTTACCCAAGGATGATAAGTTTTTAGAAGAGGTCACATATAATATTCCCATACTATTTTGGGTAAGTTTAATGGACTTACACTTCAACATAATCAATTTTAGCATTGGGTTAAACAAGTTTGTAAAATGACAAAATAGGCAATTATTATTGGTTTGAGGAGATTCATTAATGTCAATTTTCTTAATATGAAGGAAAGATAAAAATTTGTAGAAAATAGACCTTGTTTTTATAGACACACTGGGACATGTTTATGTTTAAGGTATTGCACCCTTGATTATAATCTAGATGCTAAAAATTTAGATTATTTCCATGTCTGGTTTTTCCTATATGCTCTTCCCATTGAGTTGTGTCATGAAAAATATATTTAAGTAATTAGTAACTCTATATGATAATATCTCTCAATGATATAAGTCATGAGGTTCTGATCATACATGGATTTTTATTGTATTTGTGTAATTTTTTTATTCAAATCCCATCAAAATACATTATAATTAAAAAGAAAAGAATACAAAAGTGAATAAGCTATTGACTACGATAATTACCTAATCTAATGTCATGGTACCATAAACACAAACATCTCTATAATAACTTCCAAAATATCACAAATTACAAACCCCACGACTTATCTCCTAAGGCTACATGAATTAAGTAGAGTCAAAATGTGGATTCATAGGGATATCAACAATTTTGGAATTTAAAGTATAAGAGTATGAGTCAAATAAAATACAAGATACAAGATCAAACATACAACGGTGATAAGTTTATCCCTATCATGAGTTGAAACCTATTTCAAAAGAAGGTAATAATGTTAACAAATTTTGAGCTGCTAAAATAGTTAGAAAACAACATGGATAAATACCCTTAGATGACCCCATGGAAATTTTCCTAGCTGATTTATCCATGTAATAAAATATGAAGCTAATAATATTAGTTGTAATGAAATTTTACAAGCCCAGAAAGAACCTCGACTTCTTACAATTTTTTCTCAACCTAGTCAAATATTTGAGAGGCCTTCATCTATAATGGAGAATCCCAAAAATAAAACATATAATAATTATTTAAGTGTATTATCACAAAAAATACCTTTCTCTAATGAAAGATAACAAGAAAATAGAATTAAGTGTGAAAACATTAAGGAATGGGGCAAAACATAAAAACAACTAGTTACTAATAGATCCTTTTACCTAAATAAAGGTTATTTCATGGAATGTTTAGGGTCTTAGCACTAAAATTAGTCAAGATACTATTAAAATTAAAATACTTCAACATCATCCTAATATTATCTTTATTAAAGAAACTAAAATTACATTTTTAAACTATGGACAAGACAACTAATATTATTCTAATGAGATAAATTATATTGAGGTGATTTTTTATCGGTAGATTATTTAGTGTATAAGAGTTGCTTGAAGGTTATTCAAATTCAATGAGGTGTATTACTTTCATTATTTATACTCCCAAGTTATGTATCAATAATAAAATCATGGTTAAGGAATATAATGAATGACAACCTTAGACCATGCAGCCTAGAGAGTTAACATAATGAATGGACTGACTTGCAGTCCTACTCATAAAATTAATATAATAAACTAAAATAAAAATGTTATTTAATAATAAAAATATGGAATTACATAATTCATACATGCTACAATATGATTATATACTTTCATAATCACCATCGTCTTAAAATGAGATGTGTTATAACATTTCACACTTTTATATCTATGACTTGCATAAATATCTGCTTGAACCAATCCAGGGTCTCTCTCTCTATAAAATAATCTAAATAATTCCAAGAAATACCAAGGAAGTAACTCCATAATATTCCCCAATAACTTACTCTCACAAGTGTATGGATGCATTTATATAGATACATGATCCACCTACTTACATTAATAATCTCAACTATTCACTAATATCATAATCATTAAATGCATGTAATACATCACATTTAGAGAAATAATACTTAAATGATTGTAACACATAATTATGCATCACATTTATTAATTTAAAAATGCATTCCCAATGTCCATAACACATCATAGGATCCATAACATATCACCAACGCTCATTACGAATTCTAAAATCGTTTGAATAGATCGCATCCCATTCAAAATCAGCCATACACATGTTTTGATAAAGTATCATTTGTATAAATAAACTATAAAATTTCACCATATATTAATTCAATATATGGGCTCAACATGATTCTTGTAGAATTATGGGTTACTACAACACCTATATCATATTTTTGCATTTTATACAAAAACCATGATAGCGCACTAAGATCTATTTTGACAAATGGATTTCAAATGATGATAAGAATGTCCTTGTAAAATTGCATGTTATTGTAAGGATTATAATATTTTTTTCCATTTTCACACAAATTCATAACAACACACTAAGATCTGAACTGACAAATGTGTTTCTTAGGTCATTTCCATTCTTTCTTGAAAATTTAAAAGTGACCATAAGCTCTATATCTCCATTACGGTGATGTAGAAATCTAGATTAGGTTTTCATGTGTTGCTATGGTATGAGGAGCCAAATATTACTATAAACATAAAAAAATTATTATAGAAAATTCTAAACCTTTTGACATCGAATATTTCTAACCCCACTTATCACTACCTATCTTACGTTTTTGGTTGATGCAATATTGCATGAGGCCTTGTATGCTACTACATCATACACTTGGGGTAATAATTTTGTAATCACAATTCTTACAAACTTAGGCTACATATTATAACCATCTTTTTGGCTTTATGCATAAGCAATTGTGTGTCCTTACCCTATGTGAGATACCTAAAAATGTTTCCATTCAATTCTTCTTTTCTTTTCAAGCCAACTACTAAACCATAGACCATTCTCCTCCACTTAGCTCTAATAAAAAATTTCCTTCTCTTTCCCATTTATTGGGCACAAACTTTCCATCTCCTTTAAGTATATTTTCTCTCTATTTTCATCTTCTTTTGGGATTTGAACCACATTTATTCATTCACCTCCACCAATTTGTCTTCATGTTACTACTTAACTCTTTTATGGGTTAAAACCGACTATAGTTTTATGTCCTCCACCAAAATATATAATGGATTTGTTCATAATTTTTCCACTCTATTATTAGATTCCAAAACTAGCTATCTTTAGTTGATTCTAACTTTTTATGTTTTTTATTAGCTTCCATCTTTATTTCTATATTCATATTTTGGGATTGAATATGTTTTCCCATAGCCTCCAATGTTATCCATACGATAGTATTTGATGCAATGGAATCTTCATGGTCTCAAATTTTGAGTTATTATAACTAGTATTATTCATTTAGATGTGTTTTCAGAGGTTAAAATCCTTAGGTGGTCTTAAAATTCAAATTTGAGTCATTATTGTGTTTTCCTGCCATTTTACAAATTTAAATTCTTGAACCCTCTTATCAAGTTTTGGTCATGTTGAAGGGGTTCCAATGTTGTAATCCTTTTGTGTAGATTCTCAAAAGTGTTCAATATTGTCATTACATATACCGATCACTCATTAAGGCATTTTGTTAGATTTTGGGTTGTTAGTTAGCATCCTCAATGTACATGAGGAAGTTAGAAAGGTAGTTATAGGTTTTCTTTTAAAATGTTGTAAAGTTATATGTTTTGGTATGAGTATTGAAAAAGAGATATTGGGGGTGTATTATAGTTGAAATTAATATAAAAACCCCAAATGAATGAGAAGATAACTTGATTTTGGAAACTAATACATAGATTTTATTTTCATTGTCATTCTGAGTTTTTGCAAATTGAGTCACTTTATGGATTAGAAGCCTGTGTATGTGATATTATGATATATGTAACTAGCGTCAACTTTCTAGATAAGTATAAAATATTAAGTAGGGATGTATTATGTTATTCAATAATATGGCCAAAAATTTCTTTGTAAGGTAAACAAATTGGTAAACTCTATGTTTTATGTTCTAAGTTTCAAAGGAAAATTGTGTATGAATATTGATTAAGAAACATTGATAGAAACATTATTTGATCCTCTATTTATGTTGTAAGGATTTAATTCCATGATCTAAATTGACTCTATGTGATGGTAAATATTTTGGATACATATTTCATTAGTAACCAGGCCCAAACCTTGTAAGGCAGACTGTATCCTCTCCTACAATCACACAGTCATACACAAAATTGTATGAAATATGTGTTTAGAAGAATTAACAAGGGTGAGAAATGATTGGTAATGTGATTGAATGTCATACATACCCTTAGTAACCAATATATAATTTTTCATCTTCAAAAAAGATTCATGAAGTTTCATGTTTTGAATGGAAAGTTGTAGAATGTGACAAAACCCTATGTGCTTACATTTTTTGGTCAAGAAGGAGATTGAGAGAATAATTTATCCAAGAGGTGGTCCTATTAGATTGGGTTTAAACCTTAACTATGATATTAATTTTAATTTTCATGTTCTTAAATCTATTTGAATGATTAGTATCTATACTTCTTATAAATATTGTGCTTCAGCCTGTAGATAGTAGAGAAACAAGACTCAGTCTAAGAAAGAATTCATGTAAATGAACATACAGTGGCTTCATAGAATAAATTTTATGAATGGTAAATATGTACATAGGTTATATAGACCTTATTAATGCCTGAAAATTCTTTGAAGACAATAAGTGTTGTTTAAAAACCAATTTGGTTGCCCTTAGGCTTAGATAGTCTCTGCATAACCCTGCTTTAGGGTTTTGAAGTAAAAAGCCTTATAATAATTTTTTGAACCAATAAAATCACATGAAACTTTTCAATAGTTGGGACTTCAATTTTATTAGTAAATTTTTAGGTTTAAGTTTTGACACGGTACGTATCTTTACTAATATTGATGACTATGTGGATAAGACAGTGACAAAGACCTAATAGACCTAATTTGAACCTAATAAGAGCTTGAAAATTTGGTCTAAAGATTGAATTAGGAATTTAAAATTGGTGAGAATAGCTTGAAAAAGTGGTATAAATATTGAATTGGGACTTTAAACTTGATGAAAAGAAGGAAGAAGATATATGGTGGTTAAAATTGTGATTGGTTTCTCAAGATACATCTGTATAAGATCTTAATTGAAGAAATTATCCAAAAAAAGGCTACAAGGTCTATTTAGTGAAAGGTAATAAATTGTTAATGTTAATACAAGAGGTGTGAAAGAGTTTGGTGAATGAATTAAGGGGTCTGAGGAGACCATAAAGAGTGTGGAGAAGGTTATATAACCAATAAACTAAACATTAAATCCAAGAACCACTATTGTACATGTGATTCCATAATCCTTGGTCATAAGAGTGGAATAGTGAATAATAAAGGATAGGGTATGAATTAATACCTTCTCAATAATATTGGTAGGTAAGGAGCATGTTAGATTATGTTTGTTTCCGTGTTTGACAAGAATAAAGTATCAAGCATTTTAGGGATTTGGTAGACTAAGAAGACATTGAGGAGAAGTAAGTCAATAGATGAATAGGTGATGTGAATGAATAGAGATAATAAAGTAAAAATTTGGGTATGAGTATGTAGTAGAGGTAAGATATAAGTTATTATTTCCATTCATGAAGTACACGGAAGCATGACCTCTGCATTAGTATTCATGTCATCTTATTTCACTACCCTCATTACAATATCAAACAATTCCAATATCTCTATCAGAATAAAATATTTCTATGTTTTATCTTCCTTAAATATGTCTTCAAATAATTTTTATACCCTAATTTGGAATGCTGATGCTATTAATGTTTATTTACCTTTTTCATTAACTACTTAAATTATGTTATGTTCTTCTTCCAATAAGATATTTTCTATAATCCCATCCTTCTCTACATATGCTTAGACTAAACATAAAATTAATTAATTTATCTTATTCTTTTCCTCTATGTCATGTGTGTGCTACACTTCACCTTCCATTATCCAAATTATCTTTCGTTCAACCTTTTCATCCAAAAATGTAAATGCATCATAACCTAAAAATGCATCACCCATTTTCTCCACCACCAATTATATAATGTTCCCATGTTATTCTCTTATGTGGCTCTAGTCACAACTTCAAATAATTATATTGCTTTTGCTATAATAACCTTTCCCTTTTTGACTTAAATATTTATGATGAATTCCAAAATTTCATCTCCCTCTTTAATATTCACATCCTGTTCTATGCTCTAATAGCTATTTGTATTTGTATTTGTATTTTTATGCTCAAACATCTACTTAATCACCTTCATCTCTTTTGAAATTAATAGATGGTTTTCCTCTTTTATTTGGTTGAATATAAGATATTTAGAAATTACCATCACATTCACCATGCTTATGTGTTCCACATGTTATTTATCTTATGCAAATGGAATATATTCTTCCTTAACATTCTCATCATATTCACTCATTCACATAGTTTCTATATTCATGTCTTTCAAAATATTTTTTTCTACTCTTTTCTCTACTAGATCTTCTTTCCTTGTACTTATTCACATAAAATGACTTTGGTGCTTCATGACTTCACTATCTTCATTCATATATTTTTGTAATGCAAATTCAAAAAAATCATCTACCTCTATTGGTAGGTGGTATCTACTGTCATTTTCACCCTTCATAAGATCTTAAAATAACTCTTTTATCTCCCCAATAAATTCATTCCATATGAACTCAACTATCTCATTTTCTCCATTTTGGAAAACTTTTCCTAATGCCTTCTCTCCTTCATCTGCTACACTTGTATTAACACACTCAAATATATGTATTAAATTAGAATTTTTGGATTTAAGAGACTATTTATGCACTCTCTAAAATCATGATTCTATTTCATCCTTATTAATTTTATCAAATGAATTGGTTGATATAAAAACCAATTATTCATCCACTCACTTTTTTTCTTTTTCTTTAACTCTACACTAGTTGATATTCTTGTTGTTCATTTCTATTAGCATAAAATGAAACCCATGTGTAATTACCATTGCACTCTCATCATCCTCATTCTCACCTTATTTCATTTTTTTCTCCTTTTGCCTTCTCTTATTCACACATATATGTTGATGTATGAATCAATTGTTCCACTTTTTCTTGACAATTTTTCCAAGTTCAAGAGCTTTCACTTCTTGCTTCATATTTTTTTTCATGTCTTTGCCTTTCAAAAGGCATTCTTCTCCTTATTGATGTTATTTTAATTATCTTATTCTTTATTTTTATCACATTTAATTAGGATACTCTACATTTTTTCACACTTGACTTGATTATTTGCAATGTTCAGTTACTCATGATGCAACTCTTTTCATTTCATCTTATCCTCTCTATCTTCAAGGAAACATATTATTGCTTCATTGTTACTTCTACCATTTTATTTAGCTTTATCCTCTTCAATTGTCATGTCTTATTATCCATATTCAAATATTAAATATGTCAAAAATACATCTTTAGTTTCATTTTCCTCTTCACCTATGTGATCTTCCTGGACCATTATTTCAACTATTTCATCTTCTATTTTCTTTGGTAGAGATGTATCTATCAACATCATATTGATATATTCATTAGGTGTATATGTTTTCACCTTATTGGACCTTAAATTTTGTATCATTTTATTCTATGTGATTTTTGGCAAGATGACACGATAGAGATGAGTGTAGAAGTAAACCTAGGCATGGAAGGGCTTGGTGCAGAAGAAGCAAGTCATGAAGAAAAAATATGCAGGAAACATGGAGGAAGTAAAGACACAAGACTCAAAAAAATGGTTTAATACTTGTATAAGGTCATATAAGGTATAAAGAGTTAATTAAATGGTTTGTTCAATCATCAGAGGAGAATAAGTCAAGTATGGATCTAGTACTGGCCCATGACAAGATAGGCACATGACATAGAGTGTCTAGCATAGAGCAGGTAGTTAGGGGTAGTTAGGTTCGTATCAGTAGGAATTAAATGTAACAATGTGCCACAACTCATTGTTGTTAAAATTTGTTTTCAAGTCATCAATTTTGTATTAGTGTTGTAATTGAATAATTAGGGTATAATCATATATAAATACCCCTAGTTTTACATAAAAGCTTGTTGATGTTGTTGGTTGTTGTTGTATAATGATAAATGTAATAATGATATTATGTTCTTTATATGCATCAATACTTGTATATGGTGACCAATGACATAATAAAATGGAATACTTGTGTTGCTAAAATACATGTAAACTTGTTATGGAACTAATGGTACTAATATTATTTTTCTTGATTTGTGCCCCTCTTTACTTGTGCTAAATAGTTTAAGTATGAAATTATTACATAGTATGAATTAGCTAAACTATGATATATTAAATTATAACTAAGTTCCTATTCAATCACCTTAATATAGAAATACCAACGTGTACACCATTACACAATAGAACCAACAGGAACCGATCTTAAGTTGTGCACTTTGGGTGAGCATGCAAGACCAAATTTCATGTGATAAGCTAGCATGCTAGCTAGTTAGATCTCTTATCCATTTACATGTTTGACTAAGTAAAGTAATGATAAGCTAAATGAAAAGAACCAAACATTTTGGTTCTATTTCTAAAACCCATTACACTTGTTAGCATGATGGTAGGAAAATGGTTGAACAAATTTATTTGGAGAATATTGAGTGTTGGATTGGTATAGTAGAAGAAAATTTTGTGTTCAAATACCTTGAATCATGAATTTATACATGAACATGGGTAAAGTATAACCTATATGATTATTTTTATTAAACATTCTTCATATAATTACACGTACACTTACATGCTTGGCTTTCAATGTATTCATAAAACTATTTAAGTAATTATGGACAAAAGGCTTCTTGGTTGGTAGAGATTCATACGAACTTGGATAAGTTACAAGTTACTTGGACATGAGTAGTAGACATCTGGTGGAAAGGAATACTTTAAAGTTATATTTTAGAATCCATAGTTTCTATATATTCTTGCCCATAAGAGGCATATTTTAAATTCCTAAGAGAGTTGTAAGAAAGGTATATCAAATAGTTATTTTTAGAGATTAAAAATCTTATGATTTATTCTAGACTTGAGAACTTTTCTATGGATGGATAAACTCTCTCACGCATGAGCAAAGTGATTGGTGGAGAAATTGTGGGGTAAACTTTGGTATGAGATTAGGAGTTCAACATGGAAGTCAGGATATGAAAATGGTGCATCTAAAAGTATGATGAGGCCAAGTGTAGGGCTATGAGAGGTAGCAAACTAGAGGTTGAATGGGAGGTTACTAGAAGTGCCTTAGGAATCTGAAAGATAATAAAGAGGCATAAGGATTACCCCCCACCATAGTTTTTCACCCTTTAATAATAGAGTATGCATAGATCCACCAAGACATGCACTAATAGCATAACCTAATTTAAATATACCCATTTCCCCCACCACAGTTCATGCTCATGCATTTGAGTTTGATAAAATTCTAGTAAGAAATTGGGATAGTGACAATGTCGAGCCTAAAGAGTTTGGATTTGAGCCAGTAGAGGAATCTTGGGGAATACAAGTTCAACATAATAATCTACCTTTAGCATTAAATTTTCCATTACAAATATGACCTATGTCTCAACTTGGAATGATAAGTGGACCTAATATTAATAGTGGGAAAACTACAAGCCAAACCATAACAAATTAACCTTATTCAATGCCCACTACTTATAGTGTACTTATTATTGTAAGAAGCATGAGAAGAAGCATCGACAATGGTTCTATTAGAGGAAGATTAAGTAGTGGAGTTGGAGGTGGTAGTAGAAATCCATCATAGAATTCAAGAGGAGCTGGAGGAACTCCAAAATAAGGTCCACTACAACCACCAAGTGCACTGATGGTGTATTAAGAGATGACACTACATATCCATGAATATTAAGGTGTCAAAAATGTGGTAGGACACATTAGTGCGTGTTAAATCAATTGGTGAGCATGGAAGATCACTTATTTATAATTAAAGGATACTCAGTTTGCCACTACAAATGGTACCACAATTCAACCCTCAATAAATAGTTGTGAGCTATAAAACATTAAAAATTACATTCCTTTAGAATTTTGACAATCTTAAATTTGAGAAATAAATCATCATTACTTTAAAGGACATAAATCAAGAACTCACTGAGATTATGCATGAATATGATGCACATTTCAAAATGATTCTTTTAAAACTATCATTTAAAATTAACTCAACACAACATGCTTAATGGTTTTTGGGAGGGTTGTTGTTTCCATTTCATTGAGCTCTATCCCAAAAGACCTTTACCAACCCACATGAGGCATTGGAAGCTACTCTCAACACTAAAACTATGTGAAGTATAAATATGAGAATCAACCCTTTTATAGAGGCTCAAATTATTTTTATGGCATCTTAGCTAGAGAAAATAATGTCCAATAATGCTAATGACACATGCAACGGATTATGGTGTGTTGACTATGAAGTAGAGAGCCATAATAGGAATAACTGCCCACAGAGGAATGTTCATGTCGTAAAAAAATAGTCTTATGAAATCTGCCAATAGGATCATGATGAAAGGAATTATCCCTTACTCCAGTGTACTACCCAAGCTAAAGTATCACTATACTATAAAATATATGATGCATAAATTCATGATACCAATGACTACTGAGTCATCAATGAGATCCACAAAGAATGCATAAGAAGGACTTGCCAAACTTATGTTGCTAATAATCAAGAGTATGGTGTAGGATGATATTTTTAGGGTCGAAGATGTGGCAATGGGCATGGGGGTGGTCATTTTACACCCAAGACCTATTACAAGTGTGGATCTCTAGACAAATATCAGTGTTATTTCTCATTTTACCCAACTTGTACCTGTTGTAAGAATGAGCATCTTCGAGAATAATGCCCTGACTTATATACAGATATCACCAAGGAATATAATGAAAAGGATGATAGGATGATTCATGTTGCCAAAACTCCAAATGATCAATGGAGACTGTGTCCTACCACCCCACCAATAGGACCTAAGGTAAATATTATGACATGAAGTGGTGCTCATTCCCAACCCATTTTAGTTCCACCTACAGAAAAGGTTCAATATGAATAGCCACATGTTCAACACTACCCTAATGCTAAAAAGTAGAAAGAGATATTACATGACATAATCACCTTGGTGCGTAATTTTCAAGGTGAAATTGAGTTTTTTAAGGAGAAGGATGAAACCATGCACGTTGAGATGAAAAAATAAACTATCTTAATAGAATATAGGCATGATGAATTTTGAGAGCTATGTAAACTAATCCTTAATGAAAACATCATTCTCATATTAAATAATTGGTTACAACAACATACAACCAAGACTCCTACATATCATCATTTGAACCATGCATGTTGACAAGAAGCCTATGGCCAAACAGATGCATCCATTGATGGATAGATGATCCATGATAAACTAGTGGATACCATCATGGAAGTTAATGTTCTCATGAAGTATGCCTAAAGGAATATGGGGAACCCCACTTTACAACCCTCCCCACATGTTCTATTTATGGCCAACAAGACTCAAGCAATGCCTATAGGAGTTTTCAAGGATGTCATCATTAATATTGTGGGGTGTCCCTTTCAAATGTGATTTTGAAGTAATTTAACTGGCTAAAGTTGATTATTTTATAGATCTATTAGGTCAACCATGGTGATATGAAAATAATGTTAACTTGTGTTTTAAGAAGCATTATATCAGCTAGAGAATGACACCCAGCATGTAGTCATTCATATTACTAATAATCAAGGCTTCCCTTTTATAGAAGCAATTGATGAAGATAGGACCTCAACCACATTTATAACATCATAGTGTAAGGAAATGAACATGTAGATCTTACTTTTAATGGTCTACTTCATTGGGGAGATGTAGAATCCATCTTTGACACCACCAACATTGCTTTTGAACAATAGGCACATGGATAATATGACCTCACAAGATGAGGTTGTGTTTTAATTGGTCAACAAAAAAATGTTCCATGCAAGCTACCTAAACACTATATGTCTATTTGACTCCTTGGTGGATGCATAATGAATGAACCAACCTTTTAGTTGGATCAAGCCCCTAGGTTTCATGACTAAATCAAATTTGAGGAATATTTACAATAGTTATAAATTTACTATGTTTTTGAAGATGAACATATGCATGTACTCCCTACTATACTTCAAGGAATAGTTATCCATTGGTGGGATACTCATCAACACAAGTTGTTGACATGGAAATAATTACATGTTTTATTACATCATCACTGTATCCATGATAACTGGGTTCATTTCATAATTAGTTACAATAGTATTGAGTCCCTAGGCGACCATCTAGCCACTTGTGATAAGTTTTAGAATGCCAACAAGACATTTCTACAAAAATCCTTATGGGTATATGTATTTTATGTCACTTTGCATGCTTGGGCTAGAGTGTGGTATGTTCATCAATATACATGTCTAGATACAGGTACCTTATAATCCATTAAACATGGTCTACTTACCACCTTTACACTATATTCACCCTGATCGAATATAAGCGTATACTTGCAATTCATCCATCAAGTAGTACAAGGCAATCAAGTACTAGTTGAAGATAGAATACAGACTATGCATGGTGAAATTGAGGATGACTTATCCATATTCTATGAACTTGATAATCAGTGTATAATATAGTGGCAAATTTTCATATTTTGGTGAATTTGACATTTTTCCAGTGTTATTTTTGGTGATTTCTGAGCCTTCCATGGTTTCCTGGACGCCAAGCTTTGTTGGGTTTACCTGGTTGCCTAGCATTGTAATCACCAAGGCAAATGTTACGCTTGAGTTTTTCCCTGGTGGTATTTGCCTTTCACGCAGCTGACTAGGTAACACTTATTATGGAATGTTTTTTAGGTTTCAAGTTTCTATTTCATGCAGTATGGGAGAATTTTCCATCCCAGTTTCATTTTACCGTGGAGGAGTCGGCTCATTTCACATTATGGGAAGTGGAGGAGTCAGCTCGTTTCACCATTTCATTTTGTCATGGAGGAGTCAGCTCGTTTGGCGTGGTAAATTGGTAATTGTATTGATTTGTAATATGTATAAATATGAATTCACCCAAGCAATGAGACATTCACTAAATATCGCTCTGTTGGCACTCCATCAAATTTCTGGCAACACAAGACACATCGCGGGCAAGACTCAGACTCCAGAGATAGCTTCCACAAGTGGTGGTACACTGGTATGTGCAGCTCTACTGTAAAATACTCTTCTTAAGTTTATGTAGTTTAATTTAATCAGAAGCTATCTACAGTTTCCTTTCTTATCTCATTTTCATTAGAAATTTTTCAAAAAGTGGACGCAATGCTGAAAGTTACTGGTGACGTTAATGGTTTTTAAAGCTTGCATGAATGGATATTGACCACCTAAGGTCAATATCCTATTTCCTTTGCCGTGGAATGTTGATTCACCAACTGTCAAAAATTAGATTTGAAATTTAACTTTTTTTCTTTAAGTTTCAATTCCTAGTCTAAAAGTAATACTGCTTATTCTCAGGGAAGTAAAGTTTAAACGGATTATCAGTGGATTGAGATGTCAGGGGAGGGTGAGTCTGTAACTAATATTGCTACGTCTCAGGGAAGTGACAAGGGTAAAACCCCCAAGGGCAGTGAAGGGATTAATCTTACATCAAAATGCTAAAAACTTAGAGATACTACCATAAAGGCTTTCTTTGGAATTGACAATGTTTTTGGTCCACCAACTTTGGCAAGTACAAGTGTAGAAGGAAATCACAATACCTCACCACCACTAGAAGAGTAGGTTGTTATTCAATTAAATCAAAATGCATCAAATGAGGATAACAATGTTCCAACAACAGAAGATGTTGTAATAGAAGATAATATTGATGTTGGTAGGAAGAAAAGAAAAAGGAATGTAAAAATGGGGCGGGAGTGGGAAATGAAAAGGACTTTCCAGGTTGATTGGGTAGCAAAGTACTAGTTTATTGAACCAGTCACAAACAATGATGAACCACCAACAGAATGCAATTGTATGATTTGTACCTGGAGAACTAAAAGAGAGAAAAAGTTGCAGTTAAAGCTTGACACTATAGGGTAAGGTTTATGAAAAACAAATCATAGATGGAAAGGAAGTAGCGGTAGTGAGATGGAAATCAAAGGAAGAATGCCTTCATGTTAAGTATGCCATAGAATATGAAGAGCATTTCAATAAAATAGCGGTAATTGGTAGTGGCAGTAGTGGTAATCCAATCAAGGATGGGCTTCAACATGCAGCCAATGATGCAAACATGGCAAAGACCATTCATATGAGTGTTATTTTTCATATTCTATCTAGAGGGCATCCTATGAGAGACTTTTCAAAATATGGTAATTTATTATCTTTTTTGAGAGTTCCTCACTATCCTATGTCACATTGGTCAATATACGCTGGATGGGAAATGGCAAGCTGTCTTGCTGAGGTGGAAAAGCAAAATGTACAGGAGAGAGTAAAAGAATCCAAGTTCATTTCATTATCCTTAGATGAAGTCACTATGGTAGATAACACTGCTTGGGTCTGTATGCATGTATATACTGTAAAAGATCATGTCCGTCAAGCTAATCTACTTTGTGTTCATAAAATGAGGGCTAATTCAACTGCAGAAAATTTATATTTAGAAGTTAAGAAAGCTTTGAATGAAATTGTTGGTATGGATGACTTGACAATTGCAAAGAAGTTAGTGTGTGTCGGAGCTGATGGAGCTGCAGTAATGCAAGGGCAAAGGACTGGTCTTTGTGTAAGATTACAAACTAGTATTGCACCTTACATTCTTGGCATACACTGCATGGCCCACTGAATGAATTTAGCATATAAGATTGTAAGTACTTTTCCTACAATGTCAAAAGTTGAAGATCTAATCCGTGAGCTCCACTCGTACTTTTGCAGAAGTCCTAAACGCTTTGCAAAATTTAATATTTTTTCTAAGGGAGTAACAGCAAGAAATAAGATTCTCAAGGATGTTGAGACCAGATGGATATCTTTGCATGGACCAGCAGAACGAGTTCTAGCAAAATATCAATCCTTGATTGGAGTTCTATATGAGCAACGCCTTATAGTGGACAGAGCTCTTGATTTGTTAAATAAGTTAAGTGATATAGAGAACCTATTAACTTTAGCCAGTCTTCTCCCCATGCTGGATTTAATGAACAAACTTGTTAAGAAAGCCCAAGAAAAAACTATGTATATTCATGAGTATTCTGATTTACATAAAATGACATCCATGGCTCTAGATTCTTTGTATTCAGATCTCTCAGGTCATAGCCCAATTTTTTCAAGGTGGGAGATAATTACAAATTTGAATCATGCTGAGAATTTTTTACAATTCAATGGGAAAAATGAGCTATGTGTGTTTGTGAAAGGATTTGAAATACCAATGTACCAATCTAAAACAACCAAGAGAGGCAGAGTACTACTAGTTAGAAAGGATGATTTTGACAAGATTTTTAAATCTGTTAGTGAAAATGTCAAGTCTATTTCCTACCAACTTTCAAGTGAGATTCATGAAAGATTCCCTCGAGAAGAAATTCTTGAAGCCATGAGTTGTGTGTTTCCTCAATTTTGGAAACACTTTGGACATAATCCAACTGATGCAAAGTTGTTTCATAATAAACTTGACGAATTGATAACATAGTTTTCAAAGCATATAGATTACAATGGACAACTAATACAAGGAATCTTAGATTCAAATAATCTTAAAAATCAATGTAAACTTTTTGCATTGTGTATGAAAAATTAGATGGAAAACTTTGAGAATCCATTCGATCCTGGTGCAATAACAAGGCTCTGGAAAAGGATAAGTCAGAGTGAAGTAATACGTACTTCAATATCAAAATATTTCAAACTTGTTGATTTATGTCAAACAATGATATTAGGGTCGGTGGAAGATGAGAGAGTTTTCAGTGCATTGGGGTTTTTGAAATCAAATGTCAGAAACAAACTAGACAAAAATTTGGAAACTTGTTTGAGGTTGTTTGTAACTCAATACAATGTTAGAGTTTTTCCTTATGATAGGTCATTGGCCATTTGGAATTCCACATGTGAAAGATGAGGCCTTTGCAACACTTTAAAAGATGGTGGTTCTACTTCTACTGCTGACTCCAACATAAGTGATGAATTTAGGTCTCAAAGTCAAAATGAAAATAAAGATTTTACGGATTTTGAATACCCGATTCAGAATGAAGAGGAACCTATTAGTACTAGTCAGACTTCAGTTTAAGGATCTGGAGTCCATATGGGATATAGAAGCATCACATTTGAGACTGAGTCAATGAATTGAATCATGATTTAGTAATGTCAGTCACTTTTTCATCTGTGTCTCCAGGTTTTACATGCAAAGAAAGTTCATTCTATTTGAGTTTATACAGAAAACTTTTGAATTCTTCACTCTTGATAAAATTATCATCCTTCATGAATTCTTGAGCCTGTATAATTCTGTCATCCAGCATCATGGACTGTAGTTCTAAACTATTGGGTCTCCTCTCCTCTTCAGTAGCTTGATCAATTAAGAACTTTTTTCTGGCATCATCAAAATACCTAGTTCCTTTTGGAAGCACTTGTAAGGCTTTCTCTCTAGCCTTTTCTGGAACCTCAATCAATTTTTGTTTCTTCTTGTCCCTTTTATCCCAGTCTGAAGGGCCAAGCTGATCTTCTTCATCACTAATTTCGAATACAACATTTGCCTCTAGAGAAGGGTTTACCCTATCTCTAGCATTTTGAGGAACTTGAGCCATAATGTTATCAAACTCCTCAATACACTTATCAATTTGTTTAAAATAGGGTAAATCAGAATAGAAGCCCTAGAAATTAGGATCTACTTTCTTCATTTCTTCCTCTACTGAGAGGATTTGTCTCCACTTTTGCATCCTATCAGCACAGACATCTTCATCCAATATATCCCTAATGACATCCTCTTCACAAAGTCGCAATGTTACCTCCTTTATCTTTTCAACTAGTGATGATGCGATCTCTACCCTCCTCATGGTTTCACAACACACAAACTATTAACTTTCACTTTGACAGTGACATTGCGATAGACCTGTAAAAGCCTTTCTCGCAGTTTCACAACTGCCAACTTCAAACTGATGAAACCCTTTGCGAACCTTCGATGCCATCGACTTCGTGTATGTTTTTTTTAACCTTGAATACAATGAAATGATTTGCCCAAAAAATTAAAATTTTACTATGATTATTATTTTTTGTTCGCCAATGTATAATTTTTTTGTGGTTTTAAAATAACATAATTCGCCCAGATTTTACATATTATTTGAGAGACTATGAATGATTCGCCAATGGAGATTATTATTTTTTCTTTGTAAACTATTTTTTTCGCCACAAAAAATAAATTTTTTTGTCAGGTGTTTTACACCTTTCGCCAATTTTTTACACCAACACCATTCACAAAGGATATTTTGGAATGTATCACTAGTTTTGAAATCTATACCTTCACTGATGGATTTTCAATCTATCATCAAGTAAAATTTTTGAGGAAGATAATGTAAAAACCACTTTTACCACTGAATGGGGATATTTTCCATACAATGTTATTCCATTTAGTTTAAATAATGCACCAGTAGTCTTCTCTTGTCTTGTGGTAAAAGCCTTTAAATATTTCATCCCTAATTTCCTTAAAGTTTATTTAAATGATTGGATCATGTATGGCTTGGTAAGTGATCACTATGTTAATTTATGCCTCATGCCTAAACACTATCAATAAATTCATATTTTCTTAAACTTGAAAAAATGCATCTTTTCCACACCTTTTGGGATCTTGTTAGGGCACATCATTTGTCAAGATAGATTGTTCATGGATCTAGCCAAGATAGTGGTCATTATTCAACTTTCACCTCCAACCACTCAGTGTGAGGTCCACACCTTCCTCGCCATTACAAGAAGTTATCAAATAAAATGGCCTCTTTATATGGATCGAATGTCATCAACAAACATTTGAGACCTTGAAGGAAAAATTAGTAATTGCACCCATCCTCTAGTTTTCAGATTAGATGACACCATTTCATGTACACGTTGACGCTTCTAGCATGGTGGTGGGTGTCATCCTTGCATAGCCTAACAAAGGGAATCTAGATCATCTGATATATTTTGATAGCTATAAGCTAACACCTATAGAGAGGAATTACTATACTATATAATGAGAAGCCATATCCATGGTATATGCACTTCAAAAGTTCCACTAATAATTTTTAGCCACTCCTTTCACCTTCTTTATGGATCACAAAGCACTCAAGTATCTTATGAATAAACTAGTGTCGCATGGATGAATCTACCAGTGGATTGTTTTCTTTGAAGATTTCTAATTCTATGTGGTCATAAAACATGGAAAAGTGAATTTTTGACCTAACCACCTCTCATGTGTTAAGTCTGGTGAACCATCACATGCTATAAAGTATGATTTTCTTGATGTATAAATTTTTAAAGTTAAACATGTGATAAACAAATTGGAGGAAATTGCTAATTTTATTACAATATATTTCACACCAAACCATCTTAACACCCAAGAGAAAAAGCAACTATTGTATGCATTGTGCCTTTCCAACTTATTGGTGGAGACCTATATAAACTAGGAAGGGATGAGGTGTTGCACAAAAGTGTCATGAAACATGAACGCATAGAGGTCCTTCAAGAGGTCTATGAGGGTTTTTTTAGAGGACATTATGTTGGTTATGCAATGACATAAAAGGTACTTCTAGTTAGTTTATGGTAGCACATTGTGTTTAAAGATGCTAAAGCTTATGTGCACCAATGTGATATCTATCAGTGAGTAAGAAAACCAAACCATAAGGATGATATGCCTCTTTATCCAATCCTAGATAATGAACCTTTTTTAAAATGGGCTATTAATTTTTTTGGGACCATTACCCCTACTACAACATGAACAAGTGCACACTACATCATTAATGCTACTAACTACTTCACGTGATGGGCTAAAGCAGTGCCCACACATGATTGTACTACTAGAAACACTGCTAGGTTCCTTTGGGAAAATATCATCACCAGATATGGATGCCCTTTAATTTTAACAAGTGATTGTGTCACTAACTTCTTCAATGAAATGATATGCATCTTATTATCGCAGTCATGATTGTGCACCATAATATAACTCCATATCATCCTCAAGATAATGACACTATTGAATCTTTTAAAATAATCTTGGGCCACACATTAACAAATATTTGAAATATTAGTCACACTAATTGGGATGATCAAGTTTATATAGTCTTATGGGCCTATTGAACCACATACAAATGATTGAATAAGAGTACTCCTTTTCATCTTTTTTTTTGGCACTGAAGTTATTCTATCATTGGAGTTATGTGTTCCTTCTTTATTTACTGTATTGGTTAGCTAGCTAAATGAGGAATAATCCCTTAAAACATGCCTTCACACTATTATATTTATATGAAACATGCTTTATCACACATTAGAGTCAAGGAATTGAAAAATAAAAGTAGAAAACCTAACATGATAGACGTCTCAAGAATAAAATGTTTTCTCCTGGTATGCATGTATTGGTCTATGATTATAAGTTTACATGCCACTCTGGTAAACTTCTCACCCATTAGGATGGCATGTTCATCATTCATAGCATCTATCCCATTGGCACATGAAATTTAAGGTGGTTAGATGGCCAATTTCTTTGAGGTAATTTAAATGGTATTCAACTTTGACCATATCATTTCATGTAATATTTATAATAATTTTCAATAAGGTGTGTGTGACTAGATTAGTTTATCTTTTTGGTTTTGTTTTCTAATAAAATGTTGCATTGGTTTCACACCTTTGGTTTAGGTTCAGTTTATCACATGGTTCTATTTTGTTTTTATTTTGGTCATGCCCATGGAGGACCATGACACTATTTTAGTGTGGGGTAAGTTTAAAGTTAAATAAAGAAAATTTGGATCATGTAAAGTAAAATTTGGAAGGAATCATACACAGGAAAGGCACGCATTTGAACAAAAACATGAATGGTGGGTGCACATATAATCAAAAGTGCAAGTGAAATTTCAAGAAAAAAATGAGGGAGAAACGCACATAATAGGTGTACAAATGGAAGCATATAAGGAGAAATTAGTTCATGTAAGAGGCATCACATGACCTAAAGTGTGAAAAAAGAGTGGCAAAGGAAAAAATGCTATGAATGGGTGACATAGTGAAAATAAAAGGCCTATAAAATTGATCCTTTACTAGTCATACCTAAAGAAAAAGAGTACGATGGCACAAGAGGATGACATGTTCTGATCTAGGACAAAACCCTTGGTGATTCCAATACATAAGTATAAAACATGTCCCAACAAGCAACAAAAACTTATATTAGTAAGGAACCAATAATGGTACATGAGAAGGGGAAAAATAAGTCCACAACACTACCTTTACCCTCTATGTTGATTGAATAAATGCAATACCCTGATTCAGTCTTACATGAATAAAAATGGGAGTCAAATGTGTTTTCATGTCAAGTTATAGAATCTAACCACTGCCAGCTAGGAATGAGGGATACTTATAGTGAGACTACAGAGTTGAATGCCAAAATATAAGGAATGAGATCACCTATGACTTCATAGTTTTTAATCAGTTTGATGATGCCAGAGTTTTTTAATTATTTCACTTTCCTTATTTTAGGAATCCCATATAAGCAGTGATATTTTTGATCTCATGCATCCATGAAGATTATTTATATTTTTTAAGGTAAAAGATGTGGATCATTGCCCAATGGGTTAGAAAAGTGATAAGATTTCAATGTTGGAGTGTGGATGTTAATATGGATCTAGAAGACCACAAGGAAGTGGAGAAGGTAGAGATAATGCTAAACTATAATAAGGAGGGCCACACAATGCATATCACTATCCTTTAGGACCCTGACATTCGGATAGCTTAACACTTGACAATGACTAAGCTTAGGGGCAGAGATAGGTAGAAAAAGGTAGACATGACACACCTCTGTGCGACAAGCCAAATGGCCCATGGGAAAATATAACTACACCCTATAATTCATCAAGAATATTTTGAAGGATGTAGATAATGCCCATGACCTTCCAAACTATAAATTTTTATGGGGTGTGATTCTCCTCTTGTTATTATTTGATGATATTGGCAGTATAGAATACGCCAAGAAAGAGTTGAAGTGGGTATACTCATCAAAGAATAAGTCCCCTATAGAATGATTCCAAAAATTCACATATTAGGCACTATATCCTCTTCCCACAATATACAAATGAAGGGATTGTTTTAAGGGATGGAGGAGGCATTCAATAATGAATGGTGCATCCCTAAAGAGTTGTCGATGGAAATGGGAACTCAAGTCTATTTTTTTGTGATGCAGCATTATTCGCTTGCACCCATATAGATGGAGCCCACAAATAAATTGTTTGGATGGTTCAATATACCATATGAATTTATGGATAAGTACTTCAAAAAATTTGTAAATCACATTTATAATGTATGCAAAGTGTGCATTGATATTGATAAAATTGATGTTAAAACTCATACACTTTGGCAACATTATGTTTATCATAGAAAGAAAGTATATAGGGAGAAGGTTGAGACAGATGTTACAGATATCAATGTATGCCAAATTCTCATTGGAGGGAATATGAATAGGTTGTATTATATGATCAAGCCCAAGAAAAAGGTTTTAGGAAACTAGGAGGCCCCCAAATAAACCCTTCCTCTCCTACTAGAAATAATATTGCAAAGAAGGAAACATAAAGAGGAAAAGAGGCCAAGGCTTGATGCCACTAGAAGCACACAAGATGATAAATTAAAATGGTAAAGGATGACATCATCACCTCCCAAATACTAAGGATTTCCTATGAAACAAGAACAAAAGGACCTTGACATTGACCAACAGAGCACTATTCCTTCAAGATAGGGGCATTCTGAACCAAGTATTGGGATATCAGAACAAAGGGTGGAAACTCCTCAAGCACTACTTGAAAAAAATATAATGAATCCACCCTAAATTCTAAAGAGTAAACCCCAACACAAAAATAAGAGTCTACCCCTACTGATGCACAAATAGACATTGAAAGTTCCAATGGTGAAGAGGGGAAAGATAGAGGCACAACTCTAAGTGCCAGGGACTAGGATGTTGGATCAAACACCAAATATTAGATTGATCTAGATATCGATATCCTTGATCACAACCCAAGTAAGGGAAAGGGACCTACTAAGGAACTAAAAAACAAAAAATAACTAAGGATGATACCCTCTTTATTTGAGGATATCTCCAACAGAACATTCCCAAAGAATAATTTTATATGTGGGAATATTTCCTCAAGGAGGACACTTCCAATCAAACTCGACATGAGCTCTCATTTTATATAGATGTGTTTAATGAGGAACAACATTTTGAGCTTCTATTATCCAACATTAATTTAGTTCCAAAGGGGGGAAAGTTTCCTAAAGCATTTTAGGTGGATCCCCAACAATATTCACTAGCCTAGGCAAGTGTGACCCTTATTAAGTTGGCTCTCACAATCACACAACATAATGTTTTATAAGTTTATGATGTTAATTAGCTTCAGTGAAATCATCAAGATGTCATCACCTTGTACTAAAATTAGTGTGATGAAAGAATAAATATTGAAAAAGAATTAGATGTGCTCAAATGCCAGTTATAAGTAATGATTGTAACTTCAGTAAAGACTATAAAACTATGTCAATAAATTTTACAATAAGATCTGACACTTGTCGATGGAGTGCCCCTTACAGGTGAAATTTTTAATAAGTTAGATATCTTGGCGACCCTTTTATTACAAAAATACAAAGACCAAGTCAACCCCTAAAGCAAAAAAACCTAGTCTATGGAGTAATTTGTATAATCTCTATAAGTGTGTAAGAAATTTTTGGCCCAAGTGGGTACCACAGCCTCCATAATAGAAGGGATTTTTATTAGGTTGGTACAACCTACCAAAGTTTTGAAAGTTAGGCTTCAACTAGAGGACCACCAATGCCAATAACCACTCGAGAATGGACTCACAATAAAGGATATAGTGCATCATACCAAAACATTCCAAGATGTGGAGGCATTCAAAAATAAATTAAGCATTCATCAACCAATTTTGTGACACTTTGAGGATAGGTTTTGATAGAAGTTGTAATACTTGAGGATGCCCACAAGGATTTTAATGCATCACTTGATATTTTGACAACTCAAGTGGGTGATTTTTTGGAGCAACCCAAAGAGATAAAATAGATCAAAGTTAAATTTAAATAAATTACCTTCAAGTTATGGACTAAATTAAACCATTGGGAGGAGTTCAAGTAAACATGACCTAAATTTTTGGTATCTGATGGACCTAAATATGGTGCATAGTCTGGATGTAGTATTAAATTAGAGTGGTATGATGTTGGAGCCTAAATTTTGTATCATTTTATTCTAAGTGTTTTTTGGTAAGATGGCATGGGAGATATGGGCACAAAGTTAACTAGGGTGCAAAAGTAAACCTAGGCTTGGAGGACCTTGACATGTAAAAAATTAGTTGTAAATAACAAGGATGCAAGAAACACAGAGGAACCAAGGATGTAAAACTTGATAGATTGGTGTATGACTTGGACAAGGGTGCATGAGGTATAAATGGTTTTTTCAAGCATCAAAGGAGAATAATTCAAGTATGGATCTAGTACTAGCTTATATGAGATATGTGCACGACATTGAACATCTAGCATAGAGTTTCTTATATATGGGAAGTTAGGCCCATATCAATAGGAATTCAATGTAATGATGTGCTACGACTCATTTTTATAAAAATTCATTGGCAAGTCATCACTTTTATATTAATTTTGTAACTAAATGATTAGGGTATAATCATATAAAAATCCCCCTAGTTTTACGTAGAAGGTTGTTGATGTTGTTGGTTGTTACTATATAATGGTAAATGTAATTATGAGCTTATGTTCCTGATATGCATCAATACTTGTGTATGGCTATCAATGACATAATAAAATGGAATGCTTGTGTTATTTAAATATATGTAAACTTGTTATGGAATTAATGGCACTAATATTATTTTTCTTGATTTGTGCCCCTCTATACTTGTGATAAATAGTTTAAGTATGGAATGATTGTATGGTATGAATTAACTTAACTATGATATCTTAAATTATAACTAAGTGCTCATTCAAGAACCTTGGTATATAAATCCCAATGTGTATACCATCAGGTGACAAAATTGATGGGAACCAGTCTTAAGCTGTGTGCTTTAGGTGAGCACACAAGACCAATTCTCATGTGATAATCTAGCACTCTTGCTATTTGGATATCTTATCTTCTTTGCATGAATGATCGAGGAAACTAATGATAAACTAAAGGAAAATAACTTGACTCACTCTCTTATACTCATCTACATATCTACTAAAGACATAATTTTTTGTTTTTTCTTCTCCCATTCTAATGTGGTTTTCTTTCACATGTTCATCTCCTTGTGCAACTACAAATAATGGTTGCAATTTATTTTTTTTGCTTCAACTATCCTCCCTAAAGAGTATGCCTACATCTCACTCTATAAATGGTTGCTCACAATACCCCATGCCAGAGTAGTCATCAATGTTTTCTCTTTCTTCTAGGTAATAATAATTTACCTGATAATCATATTCATCCTTACATATGATGGATTCATCCTCATCTTAAAATTGTTTGTCTTATTCTACATTTATTATTACTGGTGCATTTTATTCCTTAAGGATGCCTATTATGGCTTACACCCTTCTCATATCCTTTTTAAACTTCTCAATCTTTGATTTGGGTACTGTCAATTTACCCTTATTTTTTATCTTGTCTATAGCTACTGCTATTTCTTTCATGGATACCATCATGATCTTTAGCTCTATTATTTTGGCTTCTTGATCTTCAACCCATTATATTTCCTTGTGACAAATTATTGTTGCCATCTCAACTTTTCTATCTTATTTTCTTACTAAGGCTTATTTAAGGCCTTCTTCACTCCATCTATCCATTAGAACATATCTTCGTTACTTTCTTAGAAAGTCCATTCTCTATAACTTTATAAATTATCATCTTCTCACTTAAATATTTACTTATTCTCTCTTAACCCATTGTTAAAATGCTCTTGCAATCCTACACAGGCTATCCAATTTTATCAATTCTCAATTATTTAACTACCCAATAATATTGCAAACACAACACTTTGGATTTGTTGTTTCTCCACTTACAAACCTACACAAAAATGTCCTTCATGTTATTACTTATTTCTTGTTCTCTACCCAACTACATAAGATGAAGAATACTTTTATACCCCCTATACTCATTATTCATTTAACAGAGGATGTATCTATAATCCTCTACCCATATACACAAAATTGAGAAAAAAACACACTCTTGAAACTTTTTTACTGCAATTTATCTCTCATCCATCTACCCACTTCTCTTTTCTATGGAGGAAAATCCAATACACTAACACCTTCTACCCGACCCTTATTATGACCCGAAATATGTCATTACACAATGCCAAATTATCACTTTGTTTTCTTCCCAAACCCTCTCTTATGGAAAAGAAACTCTTCAATATATATCAACTTCCTTTTTTTCCATTTATTTCATCGAATGAAAAAATGACCTCTACATCTTATACCTAACAATCTCACTAGAAGATGTCTATAACTAATTTCTACCCACACTCACAAATGTAGAAATAATAAATAATTAACAAGAACTAAACCTTGCTCTGATACTAAATGATATAGTCATGGGTAGGCTATCTAATGAAGGATAACCTTAGACCATGTAACCCATAGAGTTAACACAATGAATGGTCTGACTTATAGTCCTACGCACAGAAATAATGTGATAAGCTAAAATAAAAATACCTACTTGAATGATCTCTCTCTCTCTCTCTCTCTCTCTCTCTCTCTCTCTCTCTCTCTCTCTCTCTCTCTCTCTCTCTCTCTCTCTCTCTCTCTCTCTCTCTCTCTCTCTCAAGACTCTAAATATTTACAAGAACTACCAAGGAATAAAATCCAAAACATCCACCCAATAACCTACTCTCACAAGTGTAAGGATGTATTTATATAGATACACAATCGACCTACTTACATTAACTTTCTCAATTACCCATTAATGCCACAATCATTAAATACATGTAATGCATCATCAAGAGACACAATCATTAAATGATTGTAACACATAACTATGCACCATAATTATAAATGCACAATACATTCACAATGTCCATAACATATCACAGATTCCATAATATGTCATCAAGGCTCAACGTGAATTTCATAATCACATGAATAGGTCGTAACCTATTAGAAATCAACCATACACACGTTTCAAGAAAAGATTCTTTATAAAAATAAACTTTAACCTTGAGTCATAAACTAGTTTTATAGATGTGATAAAAATTATTTCAACATGATTCATTTAGAACCATGGGTTATATCAATGTTGCATCATTTTTTAATTTTCTATATAAAACATGACAATGCATTGAGACTAGTTTCGATAGATGGATTTAGAACGATGACAAGTATGTCCCTGTAAAACTACATATGACTGCAAGGCCTATAAATTTTTTTAAATTTTATGAAAATTCATAACACAATAATATATTAATTTACAAATGTATTCCTTGGGTTAATTCCATGCTTCTTATAAATTTTTAGGTTACCATAAGATCTATAGCTCTATTGTGGTGATGTAGAACTCTAGATTAGGTTTTCAAGTGTTGCACTGGTCTGAGGAGCCAAAACTTACTAAAGACCTAAAGAAGTAATTTTACATTACTACAAACCTTCTGACATCAAATATTTATAACCCCACTTATTGATACTTATTCTACTCATATTTTTTGTTGATGCAAGATTACATGAAACATTGGATACTCCTGCATCAACTAATTATGAGACATCAGATGCTCCTGTATCAACTAATATTCTATTTTAAAAATATGTATAATTCAATAGATCATCCACTAAAATAAATAATTAACATAAAATAAAATTATCAAAATAAGTATACATCATTGCTCTCAATCTTCGTTACGTTTTAACCAGAATGAAGATGGCTTCTACATTTTTCTTCATATTTAGTATTCTTTAAAAAAATATGAGATGTTTGAGATTATTTTATATGAAAAAATATGTCTTACTAATCTTCATTTCAAGAAACATATAATCATTAAAAATGGTAACTTTTTTAATCACTCACCCTCTATGGATTATGGAAGAAGGGTTATTTTCTTATTTGTTGAGAAATATGGAACAAAAAAGAAGGGTTATTTTTATATTAATTGGGAAATATGGAACAAGGACAATAATTATACAGATGATTAAAAAGGATATGGTAGTTAATGAGACTTTTTACATAAAATTGAGTATTTGAAAAGAATATATTAAAATAAATAAAAAAAATTCCCCTTATTTTGATGTGTGATGCAAGAATGGGATGGTATGGATATATTGTCATCTTGATTTTTTATATGTTTACAATTATACAAATATCAATGTAGTTTCTATATTAATGGAGTATTTAGAGGTAATTCGAGAGTAGTTGGATATGGTGATATCATTCAAGATCTTAAAAAAAGAATTATAATTTTTTTGGTCAAAGTATTTAAAATTCTTATAATAAAATTGTAAAAGTTATGGTAATAAAACATCGTCTCATTCAAGTTATACAAATTTCTAATAATATTATTGTACTCTCAAATTCTCAAATAGTTGTTGATAAAATAAAATGTAATATATGAAATATAATTATACCTTTTCATTGAATTATATTTTGACATATAAAAAAATAGCATCAAAATTAATTAATATTGACTTTTATTATACTCCTAGATCAATAATATGGCAGGTGATTTTGTTGTTAATCTAGTCATTAAAATGGAGAGTCTGAAATTATGAATTAAGAAATATTTAATAATATTATCAAAACTGATAGTGACAAAGAATTAAGATATATTATAAGAAGGGATGCAATCATTTCTATTCATAATTGTGATATGGAGAGGGATTAAAATTTATTATTTATATTTTATCAAGAAATGTAAAGTTGAGGTGGTTGACAGTTTTGGGTTATGTGTAAATATTTTTATAATAATTGGAGTTATGAATTAAAGAGGTGTAATATTGATTGGAGTTATTAATTAACTTAGGATACAAATAAAAGGTTCAGATTTTCTTATTAATCATCATCATCACTAACATCATTAACGTCATTAGCATTATCGACATCACCACCATCATTAACATCACCAATGTCACTAACAACCATAACCAACCTAACATACTAAATAAGATTAAACTTAGATGAAACTAGACACAACCAAACCACTTAACTAATACAACCATATATTATCAACAATATTAATAATATATTATTTTACTACTATACTCTTAAATAAATTTAAATATTAAACAATTCATCTCAATGAAAAACTTATAATTTATTTACTTTTATCATAAATTTTATTATTTTCTATTATTTATTTTTTATTTTTTATAAAATAAAATAATAAATAAAAATTGAAATAATTCAACATCATATTTATTAAGTATAACTATTTCTACCATACATTACCCAACAATAACAACAATCCTTTAAAAAAAAGAGAGAGAGAAAAGGCTAAAATTCACTTCCATGAACAAATAGGGGATTAAAAAATGCTAAAATTCACTCCCATGAACATTTTTAGGTTTAATAATTTTCCCCATAAAGAATTAGGTAGGCTTAATCACACAACCATATCCTAAGTTTAAGAGAGTTTACTAAATGTTTTTTCAATTTTTTTAGAATATTATTTAATTTAAATTAATAAACATATTGTATACATTTATATAATCCACTTTAAATTAATTAATATATATATATAAATAATTATATTATAAATAAAATGATAAAAGGGTTCTAAATTTTTTTTTAAAGAACTAAATAAAAGCTTTTAATTCGTTTCTAAATATGATATTACCATTTAAACATGTATATGTTGATATGAAATTATTTGGTCAACTAGATCTAAAATTTTATACATAATAATGATCTAAAACTTAAAAATTTGACATTGACATTGTTTTCTTATTGTTTCCTTAGAATGCACTTCAAATTTTGATCTCATGGAATGAGTTGATATTATGATATTGAAATAGATAATAGTTTATTTATTTCAACATTTATAATTTATCAAATATTTATAATCTATTAAACCTCTTAAAATATATAAAGAAATTATAAATCAATAAAAAGAAAATTTATAATAAAAATAGTGTTCAAATAATATATTTGATAAATATTTAATGATCGAATGAACTTGATTATTTATTTATTTATAAATGATTTCAACTTAAATATTGATTAAATTCGAGTACATGATAAACTTCCAGTGACTAGAAACGAGAAAAGTGAAAAAGATAAATAGATTCATCGGATTTAAAAGGTGGCACAAGCACACATACTACTATTCTATAGACGATTCTAATAGGTATGATGGTAGATTGTAATATGTGTGAGATATTAATAATGAATATGTGACTTTCTCTAATTGTCATAAATAATATTTAATCTTAAATTTGACATCTATATAATTTTTTTCTTTTTTTTTAGAGAAACGGATTGAAAAATCATAATATTTCGGTTCTGAGTATTTTTATTTATTTTTTATATACTAACATAGTAGTATAACTAGATTGAATACATCTATCACTAGTTAATAAAAGATTCACAGATAAAGTAATAGAGTCTTTAATCAATTGATGAGACGGAAAAGGGTTGGTTAAATAATCTAGTTATGTCTAACTCCAACTGAATTCGATTTTCAGTGACTATTAAAAGTAAGTTGTGATAATTTGTATAGATTCAAAAATCAATCATTGTTGTTTATGTTGGTTTAGTAATTATCAAGAATAGAACTCTTACTATACTCCATATTCGATTCATAATTTCACTCAAAAAATATAACTAATTAAAATAAAAATAAAAAACTATTAAATAATATAATATATAACAAATCTAAAATAGTTTAAAATTAATCTCTCACAATATTTTATTTAATTTTTTTAAATATTTATATCAATTTAATATTAATAAAAATATATTTAATCGATCCATCAAAAACAATATTATAATCTATTAAAAGAGAAATAGATACTCTTATGTTTACCTCACGGAATATATTAAATAAGAAATGCAGGCTCTTATGCTTACACCAGAAAATATAAACAATGAAATTGTTAACTATATAATACTCAATTTAAATGATTTCAAGATTTAAATATAAATTATTCCCATCATATCCATATCACAAAACAAAACAAAACAAAAATAAATAAATAATCTAAGACAAAAAGAATTAAGTGTTAAATTTATTGCCTTTTGTTTTTGTTTGACATTAGAATTATTGACCTTAATATTTCATTTATTTATTTAATGATAATTATATTGTTTCTGACTTTAATACAAAGAAGCATATCGCTTGCGTACAAGCCTTGGAAGATCTTTGTTTTATTCTCATGGATTTATTATATTGTGATATAACATTTATTGTGATGTAACATTGATGTGTGCTTTTTTTATTTATATTTTAAAAATATTATTTGGTATTTGAAGTGTTGACGTTGGTTTCATATTATAAAAGAGGGAAAAAATAACAAAATCACACGTGTGTGTATATGTATGTATAGATTTATTAAATTTTTCATGTAAAGAGCGTTGATTAATTTATCGTACTATTTTTTTTAAATATTTATATGTTAAATCGAATATGAGTTTTAAAATATTTGATGACATAATCAAAAGAAATATTTAAAAAAATTGGAATGTATGTATAAGATGGACAGCAAATTTGTATTCAATCTATTTAAGGATAGCAAGTTTTTGAAAGATGTGGTTTAAAATCATCCGATATGGTTTTGGGTAAGTTTAATGGACTTGCATTTCAATGCCATCAACTTCAATAGTGTGTTAAACAAGTTTGTAAACCGACCAAAAGTGTCACAATTAGTATTAATTTGAAAATTTTCTTTAATGTCAATTTCTCTATTATGGAAGATCGACAAAATTTTCTAACAAAAATACCCTACTTTTATAAATGTACTAGGGTATGTTTGTATTTAAGGCAATGCACCCCAACTTTTAATCCATATGCTAAATATTTAGATTGTGTGTATGTCTAGTTTTTCCTATTTTGCTCTTCCCCTTGAGTTGTGGCATGAAGCGTATCTTTAAGGAATTAATAACTCTATAGAATAATATATCTTAATGATAGAAGTCACAAAGTTCTAATCATACACAACCTTTACTCGTATTTGTGTTAGATTATTGGGGTGTTTTCCTATGCACCAATCATATATGAGCCACTACACTTATCCTAACAAATAAGACTCGCGGAACTAACATATTTGTAAGAATAATTGCATGCTCCCCTGAGGTACAAAGAAAGACCATTGAGGTGCAGTTGGGTCAGTCACAAAGTATGACAAACCATTTAGCCTTGTGTACTCCCATAACAACATGGGTACGAGCCAACACTCGAGCATCTTAATCATGAAAAATAAATTATGAAGTAATATGATAAAGTAACATCATCATAAACATCTGTTATTTAATAAACAAGCATAGATGATGACAACAATCGCTAATGAAATCTTTAGCCTCTCTGCATTAATATTCAATAGTACATGTTTAATAAAGATTTAATAATTTAAGAAACAATAAAAATAAAATCAGCAACTTTATTGGCATGAACATTGATAAAATCAACAACAACGAAAGCATCAATAATATAAACTATGAGACAAGGTGGGATTTTATAGGTTTAAGCCACCACCTTTTGGTTACATATAATACATATTCACCCCTAAAAATGTGCAATAGTTTATAACTATAGCATGGTTTAACTACTTTGCAATTAATTATTTTTACTAACAAAATCCTAGATATGTGCCATACGATGCTATATTTATCTAAGACTAAGTCATGCATTGACTTACCTTAATGTCGACTTTCTTGAAGACTCGTTCTAATTTCCATATTTATAGAATGGTTCTCCTTTTGTGCTTCATGGTTCATGCAACATCCTTCCCATTGACAATGCTCCATGTTTTGTGTTGACCAAACTATTGCCATTGACCCCTGTCAAGATGTAGTAGGTGTTTTATCTCATTTTGGATTAATGTGTTTAAATAAGATATAACTTTTGAACTATTTAGATGGCACACTTTATGATAATAACATGCAAATGAATGCTAAAGTATAATATTGAATTATTACAATTTAACATTTGTGGAAAACACTAAGAGGATTTAGATACTTAGCTTATTACTGCATTTTGTATGACTGAGACTATGTGTAGGTTACAGAAGGGGTTTGAAATAGATCTGAGTAACATGAATCAAGTTAGGAGTGTCTAGATCTTCCTGGATGAGTCCATCGGAATCCAGATTCCTATGTTAATATGAAGGCATTGGTTATTTCCAAATTATTTCTTGTAATCATGTCGCACTATTTTGACACAAGTTACTACATCTTATTGAAACCTAATTTCCTATGAGATATCAAGTGTTTGATGTATGCCCAAATCTAAAAACATGTTTCCTTCAATCCTTATCTCCACTTTTGATACTAAGTTTAAGCATGCCAAAGGGTAAGAAAGGTGGGTTAAGATGACCTCAACCACTCCCCAAATAATGGCTAAGCATTACCTATGTATTTAATACTCTGAGAATGGAAATCAAACTGCATGTAGTTCTCCCAATTAGGAGTATTTGTGTAATGGTGTTATTTTATGAATGCAACATGTAATCTATCCTTTGGCACTTGAAAATTGCAAACTTGACTTATGATAGGTGCTTCAAACTTGGCTAGGCCCTGATCCTTATGACTAATTTCTCAATTTGTAAGTTTAGGGCAGTCTCTTTCAATGGGCAAGTGATAGAATAGGCTTTCTTAGTACTTGATTGATAGTGTTAGCTAGGAAAATAGGATTAAACCTATTGTGTATTTATATGGGACTCTTTGGGTAACTTCTCATAACACCAACATGTGAAACATCTGAGCCAACCTTTAAATATAATTTAAATTTTAAAATTATTGTTGCTTGGTGTGAAGACAAGTCTATTTAGAGTTGGACACCTCTAAAATTTGGTTGGTATCTGAGTCTGATGGACCTATCTAAAAGGTATAAATATTGATATGATGATCTAGAGATAGACTGAGGATGGTAATGAATAGGTTAAACACATATTATGGAATTTAAATAGGTGATTGATAGTGAATTGGGAAGGTCAAACCCATAGAAAGCATGTGGATAGAAGAGAGAGGTGTGCAAGAAGCATATGTTTACTCATAAGTCATTCAAGGTAAAGAAAGTAAAGACTGACATTTCCAAGTATTTACTATCATATTTTAGTGTCTTAAAATGCCCCCCTTTTATTCCAATATTGAAATTAAAACAATGCTAGAGTAAAAGGATAAATAAATGCACTTTATCTTTGTAAAAAATCTCCAAGTATGTAGCTTGCTCTATGAAAACCTACAATGAACATGTATCAATCAATGTCCATATATGAAATGAACTAAATAAATAAAATTTTCAAAATTTAAATAACAAGGAAATAATACACATGTAAGTGAATGAACTATGCTTTGCTCTTTGAAACTTTGGAGATGTTCTTTCTTTTGAAGCATTGGAGATTTGGGGTGATCATTTCCCAATGGATAAATGTCATGGAATGATTATGTAGTAGGGCAATGGCCATGGGTTTGTAAAACAAATGCCCCAACCCTCATGAAGGAGTAGTACTAGGTCATTGAGCAACACAGAATTGTCAGGCTGGATATTTTATTTACAAAATGAAATAGAGCAATATGTGGTGCAATACAAAATTGTTCTCATGATTCAAGTTGAAATGAGCAAAGCAATACAAATAAATAATCCAAGATATGTTTTTCACTTCAAATTCAAGATGTCCATTCATATTCCTATGGGACTCTTGAGTTATTCACTACAAGATAAAAGCATTCCTACAACTAATCCTAAAAATAAACAAATATTATCTACAATAACATTACATCCCTCCTTTAATCCATAGGGATTGTTTTGAGCCCAAGCATTCCTCTAAACTTTTCAATCTTTTCTCATTAAAGCATTTTTGTTAGGGTGTCTGCTAATTACTTTGTTGTAGGGCAATGTTGTAACTTGATAGTACCATCTTTCACATAGTGCCGAATAAAATAAAATTTGGTATTGATATGATCAGTTCGATCGTGAAAGACTAGATTCTTTACCATTTGAATTGTGTAAGTGTTGTCAACCATGAAAGTGTTGATGAAACCTATTGTTCCTGTAAATCTAAAATAACCCTTTTGAGCCACAAAATCTCTCTAATTACCTCTGAAATGGCCTTATACTTTGCTTCTACTGAATAAATTAACAGTAAGGATTTCTTCATGGATTTCAAACTAATAACTGTTGTTCCTAAATTCATCAAAAAACTTATAGTCGATTTCCCATCTTCATAATCATCAAAATAGTTAGAATATGAATATCCAACCAATTTGAAGTCTCTTGCCTTGAAGTATTTTATCCCAACATTACGTTTTCTTTTGAGATATCTAAGGGATATTTTTTTTAATACCCAATTACTATCTTTGGGTTGTTGCATGAATCTTGAAAGAACACCAAAAATAAAATATATATTTGGTCTTGTTATGGTCACATAAATCATACTGCCAATGAGTTGTTTGTATTTAGTGGCATTGACCAAATCTGTGGTATCTTCTTATGTCAATTTTAGATTCTATTCCATGGGAATTTTGAGAGGTTTACAATATTGCATTCCAAACTTGGTCAAAATGTCACTAATGTACTTCTACTGTGTGATGAAGATGTACTTTAGCTTTTGAATTACTTCAATGCCTAAATAATAATGAAGATAATCCAAATCAGTCATTTCAAATCTTTTCATTAACTCTGATTTGAACTTTACAGTGTATCATTCATTGTTCCTTGTGATGATAAAATTATTGACATACACCACTAAAAATACAACTATTTTGATGAAAAGAGTTGCATCTTAAAACTTGAAACATTTTAAGTTCATGTTCATGAGGTGCCCAACTAGTTTATCATATCATGCTCAAGGGGGTTGTTTCAAACCATATAATGATTTTTTGAGTTTTCACACCTTGTGTCCTTGGTCGTTTACTTCAAACCCTTCAGTTTTTGTCATGTACATTATTTTTATGAGGTCATCATTTAAAAATTCAATTTTGATGTCCATTTGGTAAACTTTTCATCTGTTGTGAGCTACAAGAGCCAACATGGTTCAAATGGTAGTCCATTTTCTTATAGGTGCAAAGGTTTCATCATAGTCAATTCCTTCTTTTTGAGCATAGCCCTTTGTGACAAGCCTAGCTTTATGCTTGTCAAGTGAGTCATCTTATGTGTATTTTTTGTGGTAGACCCACTTGTAGCCAATCGGTTTGCAACCATATGGAGGATCAATCGATTTCCAATCTCATTTTTGCCAATGCATTGTAATCATCTTTCATTTATTTTATCCAAAGTTTATGCTTCTCAGCTTGTTTGAAATATGTTGGTTCCGAATCAAACACAACATTTAATTCATCTGGAATATCATTCAAGGTGAGATTCTCAATATTATCTTAAAATTATTCAATGAACTTGTCTGATTGTGTTGCAACTACATGTGTACTTCTAGTGCCTATTTTCACAACTTCATCAGGTCTAACATCATTCAATTTTTGGGTGGCCCACTTAGGTATATTTTTTTGTGGTTTAAGTGACTCAATTTCATCTTTTGAAGTTACTTCACTTTTTGCCTTTTGTTCTTATGGCCCTTGTTCATTGTTTCATGAATTTGAAACTTCTTTTTCATGAGGAGTTTCATCCTCATGTATAAGAGACAATAAACAATCAATTGATTCCCAATTGTATGCCCTCACTCATTACATGGAAAATCCAAATCACTCTCCTTGTAAACGTCAAAGTTTAAATATTTATCAAGTCAACTCAATTGTTGATCAATGTTGACTTTGTCCTTTGAAGTTTCACAAAAGACAACTTCTCTTGTGACAAGAAGCTTCTTATTTTTCTCATCATATAACCTGTATGCCTTGGAGGATTTAGAATATCCCAAATGGATGAATTTTTTACTCTTGTGGTCCAAATTATTCCTCTTCTCATTTGGAATCAATGCATAATAAGTGGATTTGAAACCCAAAGATGACACACTAAACAAAAATGACCACACCACATCTCATAAGAGTCTTGAATTGAAGGGTTATTGATGGTGATTTGTTACAGAGGTATATTTTTGTTTCTCCCCAAAAATGTAGATTTACCCCTTTGAAGTACAACATAATACAAACCATATTCATCATGGTCCTATTTATCCTCTCTACAACTCCATTTTATTTTGGGGTGTGAGGAACTATGAGATGATGTTTGATCCCATTTTGCTCAATATAGGATTCAAACTTATTTGAAATGTATTCACCACCATTATCAGTCCCAAGGGTTTTGATGCAGGTTTGAGATTCATTTTCAATCATCATTTAAAAAAATTTGAATGTCTTGAATCCTTTATATTTTTGTTTGAGAAAGTATATTCAATTCATTATAATGTAGTGATCACTGAACAACATGAAGTAATTATGACTCCAAGTGAGAATTGAAAGAGAACACAAGTTTGAGTGAACTAATTATAACTTTCTATTCAATTTCCACTGTGATTTTGGAAATAGTTTTCTTACGTGATTGGCCAAAATGTAAGCTTCACACTTTTCATCAATTTTTTTAGGAAATGTAGGCAAACCAACAACACCATCATGTTTCAACACATGAATCTTGTTATATTGAGTATGCCTAAATATACCATGCCACAACATGTTTAGATTCATTTTATCTTAAATGAGATTAGCATAATTCCTTGAAACTGATGGCTCACCCATGAATTTGAGAAAATTTCTTTCCTCACATCCAATTAAGATGATTGGATTGTCACATTTTCTTTTGATAGTGACACCACCATTATCCAAAAAGATGGAATGGCCTCATTTCCAAATGAGCACAAGAGACAACAAGTTTCTCTTCAATTGAGGAAGGTATAGAATGTTTTGGAGTTTGAAACTAGAAGCCCTGGACACTTGAATCAAATTATACCTCTTCCTTGTGTTTGTAGACTTGATCTATCTGTGAGGAAACACTAAACCATAAATTTATTCATAAAAATCCTCAAATAAGTATTTTTGGGAAGTCATATATAGGGTGGAACTAATATTAAGAAACCAAGCATCAAACCATGACAAACTAACTAAGACATTATTTATTTAATCATTTGAACTTCAAACCACACATTCACTGGTGAATTGATTAGAGTTTGACTCTTTTTTTGTTTCTTTGACTTTTCCTCTTTCTTCTTACGGTATGCTTCAATTTTATTCCGTGGAGTCATATATTCATGGGTTTTATGGCTTCCTTTTTGTCACATCGTTTGTAGTAGAGGTGTTGCTTATCATTTTGTTTTTTATTTTGACCACTTTGGTTGTCATTTTTTCTGCCCTTTCCCTTATTTTTATTTTTTTACTTAATATTGCCTTCACTTTTGGAATATGTGGCCTTATTGGATGTTTTGGCAGAATTTCACTTGACATAACACACACTTTATCCTATGGACTCAATTTTCCTTCCAAAGGCCTTTTCTCTTTTTGCCATCTTTTGAACCAATTGATCAAATGTGAGAGTCTTCAACTAATTAATTAATTGTAGAGACTCTAAGTAGGTTGAATAATTGGGAAGAAGGGGTCTTATGAATGTAGTCATATAGATGTCATATTTGACACCCATGGCTTCCACATCATGCTTGATTTCATATATTTGTGAAGCTAATCTTATTAAATTACCATATTTCAACTCGAGGTTGAAAAAAATCGATTGCAACTGAATGAATTTCAACTCTAATTGGGAATCATATAGTTTTTTCAATTTTTTAAATGCTTCCCATGGAGTCCCATACCCTTGCATATGATGTAATACATCTTTGTTGACCAAGGCCCTCATCAAGGCCAATGCTTTCTAGTTTTTCTGCCTCCATGTGTGAATATATTTGGCAATCCATGTTGGCTCAACTAGTTATGTACCTCCATCACAAAAATCTAACCATAGATAATTGAAGATGAGTGTGTTCTCTATTTGTCGAGACCATTCTAACAGATGATATTTTCATATCAACATTGTGTCAATAATTGATTTGATTGAATGCATTATCTTTGTTTTGAGTTTTGAGTTAGTGAAACCTCCAAATTGGTTTCTTATCACTCTAAATGGTCCCATTTTATATATACTACTAAACCAATATACTAAACCTCTCTATATACTCATCCATTTTATATAACTATCGACACATGGAAGAATCTTTATTTTTATTTATACTTGATGGTATGTGAAAGAGGTGTTAAGATATGTGGGAGCAGAGTGGTACATGGTACCTAGGTGGCACATGAAAAAGATTCACCTTATCATTAGCAATAGTTTAACAAAAAAAACTCATACTTGATGATATACTCAAGGAATTTTTAGTCTTCTTAACATATTGATGTATTTAGGACACACAAGGATACATTGATTTTCATTAATAATCTATTTATTGAAGTGTAAAATCAAATTTTTATCATTAAGGAAACATTATTTATACCTAAATTAGAATTGAAGAATTAGTAAAAGAGAATATAGTTTATAATAGATGTTTACATTCCATACATAAGGATATCTAATGGTTAGGATCATCATATTATATTTGATTATACATGTGATTACATGAGTGTTGATTGTCAACTTGTCAAAGAAAGTGGGTCTAGCAGAGTTAGGCCCCTCATAATTAATTTTTTTAATATATTCTAACAAGGTTCTCTGAATAAATTAAGTTTTTGAAGGAGAAGAAACAATTCTAAAAGCTTCACAATTCAATTTAACAATCTGAGATAGGTTCTGATAACAAAAAATAGATATAAATGATTATTTTTTTTATCACAATCTAACATCATTTGATTAAGATTGGACACATTGACTAAGATAGTACTCAACCTACCGAAATTATACCACTATAAATTTGGTTTAACCAAAATCAATTCTTTACAATCTTAACTATTTTTTACACCTTTTTAGATTAACAACCAATTTTCTACATTATCTCTAAAACTACTTCTAACCTTATTTGTATCAAATTTCAACCCCCAACAACATATAAGTAAGTCACACTTTAAATATATCTTTAAAATTTCTATTTGTAAAATTATAATTATTTATTTCATTTTCCCCTTTACATAATTACGTCTATATTTATTATTATTATTCTCTATTTAATTCAGATTTGAAAAATACCCTTGTTTATATGATTTAGTGTAGTATTTTTACCCTTTTACCACTTTCTATTTAAAGAAAAATTAAAAAGCATAAAAGTGTGAAATATAAATAGGAGATGCTCATTCCATCTTATTAAAATATATATTTTTTTATTTTTGTTGCCAAAATGTTATGCTCAATTACCATGCTGATTTAGATCATATGATGGATGACATGACTACGTTTTTGGGGGAAAAGATACTTGTACTCCAAGTTATTACACCGTTTGGCATATCTTATAGTAGAAACAAAGTGTGGGGTGGTAGTGCATCATAATATGTATAAGATAATAATAATTAATGTTTCATTTTAAATTTGATGTTTATTTAATTATTATGAGGATGTTTTAATTTTAAATTTAATATGCATTTAATTATCATATGAGATTTTTTTTGTTATTTGAAAAAATCAATCGAAAAATTATAATATCTTGATTATATAATAGAGTTTTGAGTTTATTTATTTTTGAAGGAGAGTTTTTAACACTAACATAATAGTATTATTATATCGAGTGCGTCTATCACCAATTAATATATATGGGTTTGTTAAGTGGTTTGGTTGTGTCTAATTCCACCTGAATTTGAATCTCACTAGACATTTGAGGTCAGTTTTGGCCATTTGTGTGGTTTCAATAGTTAATGGCAATATTTTGAATTAGTTTAGTGATTCTTGGAGTTTGGGCCTCCTAATTATTGATGTGTCATTTGCCATGAATCTCCAACGTTAGGCTCTAAGGGTGGTGAGGCCTACCAAGCTTCTCCTGAAAGGAGTCCCATGGGATGGGTCTCTCCAAGGACTCTATCTATTGGGTCACAACGCACTAATATTCACTTAGTTATACATTATGGATTATTTCAGTGAATACTTCAAACTTAGCCTTAATAGTATTGGTGCAGGATTAGATTACAAAGAGGATCAATTCAAACATTAGTCATAAAAACTCATAAAAGAATGCATAAGAATTGACAGTCTAAGCCAACCTATTCCAATGGGATTTGAAAATGATAATGAAGAACAAATTGAAAGAAAGAAATATCGATTACCTTTCCAAATGATTCCACCATCCAAAAGTGGCTCCAAACATGTTTTTCCCTTTGATCTAGTGTTCTTGTCTTTGTCAACAATGGATGCCAAGCTCCTCCATTGTCTCAAGATCACTATGTATAACCTAGGCTCAAGATAAGAAATTTAATCTATGCATATCAAATGAAGCTTGAAAATAAAAGACAATGATCAACATAAAATATTGTGGAGACAATTTTGCATTATAAGTTTACGATAATTTTGCTTAAAAATAAGGTTTTATACCCTTCTAATTATAGATTTTTCAAATGGGCTAAGATCAACGATGACCGTCCATCTCAAGATTGAGATGTGTGGCCATGAATTAGTCTAATATTTATAATTAGATCCATAAATATCCTCATAATGATTTTGGAGGAAGGGGCATTAATTAGGCATGGGTGTCCATAATCTTAATATTTGTTGCATTTATGGCTTATGGATGCCACCCCATAGATCATGTCACTAGGTGATGCAGATATTGAGAATCAATTTCAAATAATGAAATAATCAATAACCTCTATGTAAAATCCACTTAAGCTCTTTATTTGAATTAATTAGCTTTAAATAAGATTAATAAACTTTAGTGCAATTCTTTGGAAATTAGTGCTCAATTAATCGAAATGGTCATAATATCATATTATTGGGTCATAAGTTGACTTGAGAAGAATTGGAAGGCGATGTTAGATGTGTTGGGACCATTATCCCATTTAGGATGTTGCCAACACAAAATAACATATGTATGTGATGTGTACTAATGAATTAGAAGAAAAGAGTGATCCAGAGTATAAAAAGGGGAAATCATCATTTTGACTCGAAATGAATTAATCAAAGTTAAGAATCACATAAAATACATTTCCCCATTTAGGGATAAATTGGCCTAAATTAACACTTGTATACAACAAGATCAAACCATTTAGTACGTTTTAGTGATTTTGGCCTAAATTGGGCATTTGAGTGCAATTCGATTAAGATTGATAATTTCAACATAAATAATGTTAGGAATTGGATGTCTGCATTTTACCCCTATTTGAGAAGGCATAGTGAGACATTCAGGTGAAGCAACATCTTTTTAAATAAGATATTTGTCAAGAAGAAAATATAAATGACCCATGATGCACCCTCAAGAGGACACACTGAGATGAACGGGAAGGATGGACTCTCAAAAAGAGAGGGAATGTGAGAGATTAACCTGTCGAATGGATCACATCTATGAGCTAATGCTTTCATGTGTGGTTACCATCAATAATCAAAATAATGGGTGCTAAAGATGAGGGGAATAGGAAGGATTCAATCCAAACATATAAGTGACACACTTTGAACACACCCAATTTGAGAGTGCAAGTTGCACGCTTACGACATTGATCAATCCCAAGACAAGTTACACACTAAAACATTACCATCATGGAAAAAAGTGTGGAGAGCTTTGAATTATAAGGATAACATGGTCTCCAAAAATATGATAATAAGAAGTGCCCCAGTAGAGTAGATATGATTGTGATAAGATAGTTTTGCCCCAATAGGGCTAATTTTGATCATTGATAAAGAATAATGGTCTTTCCCTCATAGGGTTGATTTATATTTGTTAACCGATTCAAATGTTGTTCCCTAGCATGGGCAAATTGGCAAGCAATAACTTAAGGATATAACCTAAAACATAGATTAAAGTGAACGGGTGCAAACATAGATGTGATGGTGTAATGGCTATGAAAACTATAAAAATTAGGCATACCAGTATGTACAAAGTGATGAAAGAGATGAAATTAAGAATGAATATGGTTTTGTTAACTCGAGACACATCATGTATCCAAGAGCTGCCTCTATAATCCAAATGGACCTTAAGCCAGTGTAGTTCACCCAAAATAGGGAGAGAATGGGATGAAGAATGATGAAAGCTGACCAAGATTTGATTAGACTCATGATGTATGCTAAGAGATTCACGTCTAAGCATAGATTCAGGTGCTAAACCTATTGAGCCTAGTTTATGCATAGTGATCTTGATATTTGTTCATCAGATTTGTGTTGACGTTAAGACTTAAATCTAGAGAAAAAAGTGATTGCTATTGCAAAATAAATTAGGCATCATAAGAATGAATAACTTATAATGAAATTTCATTTCAATTACATGGTGATGGTTCAAATTTGAATACCTATAACTAATAATAATGGTAAAATAATGACCAAACCTAGAGTTACAGCTATTTACATTTAAACAAAAACATAAGCATAAATGAACCTAACATAAATCAAGATATTAATAATCAAGGTTCAAGTAGGAACAATAAGGTTTAAAAACAAAACAAGAACAACTTAATAACATGAGATCAAGATATAAATAATCAAGATCTGTGTGGACCATCAAGATGTTCTTTAAAAAAAACAAAGCAAAGCAAGAACAACTTAATAACATGAAATCAAGAAATAAATAATCAAGATCCATATGGTTCATCAAGATGTACTTAGAAAAGGAAACAAAGAAGCATGACCAAACAATATATCAAAAGACCAAACAAACAAACAACAATCAAATAAACACGCACACACAAAATAAAATGTTTTTGAATTTTTGGTGTTTTATGAATGTTTTTGGAATTTTTCTAATTATCTCAACTCGATTGAGAATTAAAAGATACAAAACGGTCTAGGCCATGAAACAGCAAGAGCATGCCAACTTAAAATGATCGTAAGATAGCGAGAGCGTAATGAAAAGAGGGACTGAGTTGACCTTATTGTGAATTGAGCGCAACCTACATAATCTCATTAGGACCTCAAATCATAGTAATTATTCCAACACATAACGCGATGAAAAATCGATGAGGCCACAACAAGTTCATAAATAAAGGCAAACAACAAGACAAATGGTAATAATAATGACTAGATGATGTGCTAATGCATGATAAAAAGGCATTGTACCTAATTTTCCCATAGGTAGTTATAATTAAGAAACAATGTCATAATTTTGATTTGCGTAAAGGTGGTTATAATCAGGGGTATCAAATACAATACCGATTTAAACATACACAGTTATAATCAGTGATACTAGATAAGATAATTAATGAAATATAACTTGCCAGATCAAATGTCATACTACTTCCATCGACTGTCATTCAACACAACATTCTAAAATTATTGAAACTAGATCAAAATCCCCTCACAAAAAGTGTAGGAAGAACCAAAGGAAACAAGATAAGCAAGACGACTAAAAAAATAAGCTTTGGTCAATAGTAAAGACATGGTATAATAAAATGGTATAAGGAAAATTATGAGAAGACAATTGGCTATAGTGGAAACAAAGTTTCCCCCAAAAAATGTTTGGCTTAGTGTGCTCACAAAATAGAAAGAGCATTAAAACTTAAAAATTGCTTACAAAATGGTGAGAGCATTGTGAAGGTGACAGTGTTGACCTCAATAAAAATTGAGCACTGCTTACATAGTCCCAAAGGACCTCAAGTCAATGTAGTTCAAACGGTATGGTAAATGGAACATAATGGTATAATACTGCCTATAATGAAATGGTTTATAGGGTTGTCTCTAAGAGACAAGGCATGGTAAATAGAAAGGTAAAATGGTAAATGAAAAATTATTCTGATGTTCCTGCTGACATGGAGATGCGTGTCCTAGTCAACATGTGAAACAACAAAAATGATCAATTATAAAAATTGCTATCCAACACCCTTTCAATAGAAATGCTCTATTAAGAACCTACTACTGATATGGATCTTAATAATGTGTTTGTGATCTTCATTGGTCATTGATTCTAATTCCTTCAAACATCAAGACAAGATATCTTCTTAGCCTCTGTAAGGCAAAGTGTAGTTGAGGATGGTAAATAATGTTAGGCACATGATAAATGATATAAACGGGTAATGAATAGGTAGATGATAGTGGAATGTATAATAAATGGAAAATAAATGAAGATCAGGACATTCAGTCACACATAATGTTGTTGATTCTAGATTTGACATAATTTTGGTTGTCATGGGGGTGAAGACTTATGAATATTATTTTGATAGGATTACCAATTTTTTTTATTATTTGATCTTGAGAGTAGCTACCATCTGATTATGTTGTAGATTGGAAGCTATATTGATTTTTTCTTTAATAACATCTTCATCAAGCAGTGAAAAACTTTTGTGCTTAGCTATTGGTGCCTCGATGAGGTTTTACCAATGAATTTGTCTTGATTATCCCATAGTGCCTCCAAGAAAGTTTCATGAAGAGATATTAACATTTGGCTTTGATTATCTTCTAGTGTCTTCGAAAAGGTTTCAATAAAAGATGTTGAGTTTGATGTTTGATCATCCCCTAACACCTCTAAAAAGGTTTCACTAGGAGATTGTTCTTCTTTTAAATGAATTTGATCTTGGTCCCCCTAATATTCTAGAAATGGTTTGTTGCCATGGATGCAGTTCAACAAAGTGTGATTCTATCAGTCCCAATCGATGCTTGTGGGAGGTGGAATGTCAATATAATTTTTATGTTAGATGGGGATAATGGAATGATGAATGGCAATAAAATCCTCATAGAAGATACTAGGATGACTTATGTTAATGTTGAAGTAATCATTCTCAAAAAACATAAAAGAATCACAAATATATTCAAATTGATCTGCTAGGCAGTTGTAACCAGTGTTGTAACAACCAAAACTGTACTCTCTTTTGAAGCTAAGACCATGTCAAGGGACCCTAAATATGATATCATTTCTTATAGTGATTCTAATTCTGATGCTAAATCTAATATTGGTTCATAAATAGAACCTAACTCTAATTTACTTTCTTCATCTGATGTGGCTATTTATATAATGTTATGTTGAATGCTTGGTACGAAATAAATAATGGCCTATGACGGCATAATGGGCTCAATAAAAAATGATTCATCTAGGAAGGGTTCAACATAAATTGGCTCGTCTAAGTGAATCCCCTCAAAGAAAGAGTACTACTTAAGGGATGACTTGACATAATCTTGTCTGTCAAAAGTAAAATCCTCAATAAGTGGGAAAATATCAAGAGACAACTCTACAAAGACTAGATTGTCAAGGAGATGAGGCTCTTTAAAAATAGGTAAAATATGCATAGGTGATTCATCACAGTTAACTCATCAAAAATGGGTGTTTCAACAATAACATTAGGGTTTTGGTTCACAATCAATTATAAAATATCAACTTTGAACACATTGTGGTCCTCATAATATGGATCTTGAAGAGGTAATGGTTCTTGTTGAGACTCATAGAGTAGCACATAATTTCTAAAGTGGGTAATAATTAATTTAGTGGGAACAATGGTTTGTGTTTCACTAATGGGATCTCCAAAAATTAGACTATTGAATAAGGGGTCGACAAAATCAGGTTCATCAAATGAGGATTCTTCAATAATAGGCTTAATACATACAAGTAATGGGCCTAGAATGGTAATGAATGGATGTTGCATAGTTTGATTCATTATGTAAACTAAAGGAGGAGGTCCGAAAATGGTAACCTTCACATGTTGTGGAGCTCATGGGCTCACACACGCTGAAGGAGAATATCCTAAAATGGTAACCTTCACATGTTGAGGAACTTGATTGCTCGCACAAGCCAAAGGGGGATAAGCTAAAATGGTAACCTTTGAGCATGGAGCACAAATCAGAGGAGGATATCCTAAAATGGTAACCTTCGATCATAGTGAAAAAATCAAATGGGAAAGATGAGGATGACATACAAAAATTAGCATGGACTAGATTGGTTTTTAATAAATAGGCTCAAAGAGGGTGACCTCTTAAAATAAGGTAGAATATTCATGTCTATCATAAAAGTGCTCTACCTTGAAACTAAGGCCATAAAATACCCCATTTCAAGTGTACCTTCAAGTCATGCTTAAAAAGGTTGCTCTCTATATTTGAATAGATTTGTAAATGTTTTGTAAACATTTTAAATAAGGTATGGATTTTGATCTTTCTTCCAATAAATGACTAAGGCACCAAAGACACTATAAAAGGAGGGTGGCATAGAACCACACACAATTAGAAGAATATGTTCATGAATTTACTCAACCTTGGGTAGGCTTGAAATCATATGAATTGGAAGAGGGCATGATAATTAAAAAATCTAAGGTGAAAACTAGTACACCAAAGCCTAGATTTTTATGATATGTCAATATCATAAAATCTAGATCAACTTCAATGAGTTGTTACTAGAAAACTAGAAGAAATCCCTTCAGATTGGGAACGAGAAAATACAAACCAAGAAACTCAAGATGTGGAAACATGTAATAATTCCTAAGTATAAAACTAGAACCAAATGGATAGCACAACATTGCCACATGGTAATAGGAATGATAGTATAAAATATGTTCTAAGACTTAAAGCATGACCAATATGCAAGATGACTTAATTCCACCAATGATGACAATGATAATGAGTCTATAAATGGCCTTCAATCCAAATCAAAAATTGAACCGAAGTTCCCTCAGGTCGAGTATAAATGGCGAATCCAATTGAACACATCAACCTTATGAACTTAGAAAAGTGCAATTTCAAATTTGAACTATCAATGAAGGACTTTAAAAAAAAATGGCAAGTGGTTTAGACTTAAATGGGTAGCATAACTGCACCAATTAGACGATATGACATAATGTTTAAGATGACAAATTTGAACAAGAAAAAGATTGATTTTCATTTGGACAGTGTAATGCCTCCTTGTTCAAAAAATTGTGGATAATGTGTTTGGCTATGACATTTGTTTACAAGCAAGTTTTTACTCAAATCAATACCAAATAATTTAATACCAAAATAGACAAATACAATTAAGTAATCATCTTAAGCCCTAAATTGACAAGATGTGGCAAAGTGGGGTTGACTAAAACTTACAATTTTTCAACTGTCTAGATTGATCCCATGTGTACCAACTTTCACATTAGCACACAAGAGAAGGAACACGTCAATTGGATCTATGTTAAATGGATTGTTATGAAAAGGTATTATATTTTTCACAACCACTACATCCATCACTTTCTCAGTGTAGTATGATGTTTACAATGATCATATGTTCCAAGTTTAGCTTGCCACTAATGATGATGGTTTAACCACTCAAACCATCATCCCCATGAGGCGATCCTAATTTATATACCCCCCCATGGAAAGGGGTTGAAGATGATGTTGAGATATGAAGCCCTGGGTCAAAGCTTCCCTATAGAACCTGTGGGAGGTAATGAAGTCCCCCTCACAAGCCAAAATGCATGAAATAAAATCTAAGTAAAAAGGATTTATAGGATACTTTTAGATCACCCAAACCATGTGGATTTTGTGGAGATCCTAGACAACTTACTTTTTATGCCTTTGGACTAAGGTACAATTTGCAATGAAAATGGTGCTTTTGATCCCACAATTTCTCTATAGGGGACGAGGGGAGAGCATACACGCACAAATTCATTTTTGCGCGAATAATTTTAACTAAGCAATGATAGATGACTTATACAAAACAAAACTTTGAAGTGAGTTTGGTTTTAAAGCACTAAATTGAAGTGTTCGGTGATGTTCCTTTTTATGCCTTTGGACTAAGGTATAATTCTCAATGAAAATGGTGCTTTTGATCCCACAAGTTCTCTATAGGGGACGGGAGGAGAGCATACATGCACAAATTCTTGTTTGCTCAAACAATTTTAACAAAGTAATGATAGATGACTTATACAAAATAAAACTTTGAAGTGAGTTTGGTTTTAAAGCACCAAACTGAAGTGTTTGGTGATATTCTTTGGCCCCTTGGCCCTAAGTTGCAAAAACTTTTGAAAAATAATCATAAAACATTCAATATAAGCAAGCAATTTTTCCTCTTAAGCACCAAAAGAAAGTTTTTAGTTTTTTTTAAGCACCAAAAAGGAGGTTAAAAAGACTTAATTAAGCTCAAATGATCACTTTTCTCACTGGTCCTGCATAAAAAATTAGATAGTGTAGTTTAGCTTTTAAACTCTTTTATTTTGAGACAAGCAACTTTGGAAAGCATGCTCTCGGGTCTATATTTTGTAAAAAACATAGAGACTATCACTGATCACTGTTGACCATTGATGATTCTTACAAGACCATCATCAGTTGATACCTAACCATTGTAGGTTGAAAATAACTGTCAACAGTCACCTGTGAACCTGAAGGTAATAACATTATGTTTCAAAATACTTGTTAAGATAAAATCTCCAAAAGTTAAGCTTCTAGATTAAAACTATGTTCAGACCAGAGACTTATAGAATCTAAATCATTAGAAACAAACTTGAATAAAGCTCAAAATAAAAAAATTTGGGATGTGTTTCCCCTACAACAAAACCATAGTCAGTTGGTCCTAACCATTGACGATCACTAAGAACCGTTGGTGGTCACTGTGTAAATTTTGAGTGCATAAAAAACGTTAAAAACATGGGAAAACAAACATAAAAATTATTATTTAAGGACTTTTTAATGACAAATGGAAATTTAAAATTGTCATGATGTCTTCCTTGCTTAAATGGAATCCATGAGACCCACCGAGCATGCCAAGATGTAGGATTGGATTACAAAGAGGTTCAATTCAAATATTAGTCATAAAAACTCACAAAAGAATGCATAAGAATTGATAATCTAAGCCAACCTATTCCAACGGGGTTTAAAAATGATAATGAAGAAAAATTGAAAGAAAGCAACATTGATTACCTTCTCAAATGATTCCACCATATAAGAGCAGCTCCAAGCATGTTTTTCCCTTTGATCTAGTGTGCTTGTCTTTGTCAACAATGGATGTCAAGCTCCTCCATTATCTCAAGATCACTATGTATAACCTAGGATCAAGATAAGAAATCTAATATATGCATATCAAATGAAGCTTGCAAATAAAACATAATGATCAACATAAAAGGTTGTGGAGACAATTTTGCATTATAAGTTTACAATAATTTTGCTTAAAAATGAGGTTTTATGCCATTCTATTTATAGATTTTTCAAATGGGCTAAGATCAACCATGACCATCCATCTCAAGATTGAGATGTGTGGCCATGAATTAATATAATATTTTCAATTAAATCCATAAATATTTTCATAATGATTTGAGAGGAAGGGGCATTAATCAGGCATGGGTATCCATAATCTTGATATTTATTGCATTTATGGCTTATGGATGCCACCTCATAGATCATGTCACTGGGTGAAGTAGATATTGAGAATCAATTTCAAATAATGAAATAGTCAATAACCTCTATGGAAAATCCACTCAAGCTCTTGATTTGAATTAATTAGATTTAAACAAGATTAATCAACTTTAGTGCAATTCTTTGGAAATTGATGCTCAATTAATTGAAATAGTCAGAAAGTCATATTATTGAGTTGTAATTTGACTCAAAAAGAATTGGAAGGTGATGTTAGATGTGTTGGGATCATTATCCGTTTTCGGATGTTCCCAACATAAAATAACATAGGTATGTGATGTGTACTAACAAATAAGAAGAAAAGAGTCATTTAGAGCACAAAAAAGCAAAATCATCATTTTGCCTCGAAATAAATTGATCAAAGTTAGGAATCAGATAAAATGCATTGCCCCATTTAGGGATACATTGGCCTAAATCGGCACTTATATACGACAAGCTCGAACCATTTAGCGTATTTTTAGTGATTTTGGCCTAAATTGGGCATTTGAGTGCAATTAGAGTAAGATTGACAATTTCAACACAAATAGTGTTAGGAATTGGATGTCTACATTGGGTACTTGAACAACTTACTGGGTAATTCTTGTTTATTATCTCGTTTGAATGTGTTTCGTGTAGATGTTTGAAAATAGATAATTATGTATTCATTTAGTGCCCAATAAATCAACATTTTTAGAGTTTTGTTTAACATGTTTGTGTCTAATTCTTAGGTTCATTTCATTGTGTTTAACATTCAACAATGCAATAATAATAATGGATAAAATCTCTTGCAATCAAGATAAGCAAGTAAACATATTGCATTCAAACCCTAGATCTAACAACTTGATAAAAAACAAAAAAAAAGGGAAAGGAGAAATAAAATCCTACAATAATGAAGACAAACTTGATATCACGACCATATAAACCTCCATAAACCATCATATGATCCAATCAGTGGATGCATAATCGAATGCAAAGCCAATGCAAGCTTATAGGAAGAGTAGACAAAAATATAACAACTACAACCATCGTATACACATGCAAATTGAAGCAAATAATCCCAAGTCTTGTATTGATCAACATTTATCACTTTTACTATCAAATTTGGAATACATTACAATTGATCACTCAAAAATTTACTAGCATAGTGAAAGGTGAGGAGATGAGGGAGGCATTACACTACTAAAGCTGAAAATTACATGGAAATAAAAGAGTGATTGATTGAATTCATTTTGTGGGAGAAAAAATCCAACCCTTGTATAATAAAATTCAATCAATATTAGAGAATGACCTTCCAAAGGGAGGAATTTTCCCTCCAAATTACTCAACTACCACCATTAATGCTTCTAATTACACCATTTTCCCTCTAAATTCACCACTTTCATTGTTCACAACCTGAAAATAGACCAAAAATAAGTCAAAAGTTGTAATTAAAAGCTCAAATAGTGAAATGCATCACAAAAACATGAACAAGTTGTATGCATGTAAAACTAAATAAAATTGAGATAACTATTGTGTCTAGGATGGAGTCACCTTTTTGACAATGTGAGTGGTTAAAAAAATTGAAATCGAGAACAAAATTTATGGTAAAAAAACTGAAACATGCTCAAAAACCTACCCATTAGACCTAATCGGGCTTTTGGGACATGACAAACAGTTTAAAAATTACACTTTTTGAAAATTAGATCTCCTAATTCTGATCAGGGTTTGGAAGCCCAAATAAAAATGAGGAACATTTATGCATTGCAAGACCTAATTGGAGGTTTTTATTCTCAAATAAACTAGTAGGTTAAAAAAATTGAATTTGGGGGTCCTAGACCTAATCAGGGTCTAGACTCCTAGATAGGTCTTTAGAATTTTGTAGGAGGCATTTACATTGTAATCAGTGTAAAAAATCTGAATAACACTATGGATGGTATCAGGAGGTCCCACACACCAAAATAGTCCATAACGCATAATTGAATGAAGATCAGTGCACTGTGACTTGATAAATAAAGACCTTGGGTAAACCTACCTCGCAGGTTTCTTTTTAGGACAGGCTTGATGGGTCTTACCACCTCAAGATCCTAACATTGGCGATTAATGCTAAACGACACGTCAACACTACTATATCCCATATTCAGTTCATACTTCTAATAAAAAGTGATAACTAATCATAATAAAAAATAAAATCATTAGTAAATATAATATATGGTAAATATAAAATAAACACCTTAAAATGACGTTGAGCATTTGTATTCTGACGTTGAAGAAATAATGAAAGATGGAATGCAATGGACAATAGATAACCTTTTCTCTTGCCAAAGTAGAAGGTTAGCCCAAGTCACTGGTTGATTCAGCGCTTTTGCTACGTTGGTGGTTGTGGTGCTTTGGCTACATGTTATTTTTAATACCCTGCTTTTAGTTGTAATCTAATTGTGTTTTTATTATACTTTTATTGTTTATTTATTTGCTTTTGGTTTGGAGTTATTTGTGTTCCCTTTGCGCCGGTTCTTGTTTATGGCAGTCTGTTGATTTGGGTGATCTTTCTATCAAAGGATGAGACCCGTCAAAACCCTTTCTTCTTGATTCAAAACTCCAACGCAAAAACATTTACCAATATTAAAAAATAAACACCTTAAAATTTATTTATTTTTAAATAAAATATTTATTTTTTAAAATATTTATACCAATTTAATGTTATTAAAAATATACATAATAAACCAATAAACAAAACAATATTTAAAACTACATGAAGAGAAATACATACTCTCATGCTTACACAAGATATAAACAAAGACAGATGTAACTATATAAAACTTAATTTAAATGATTTTAAGAATAAAACATAAATATATCCCATCATAACCATATCATCAATATGTCACAAAACAACCAATGTTTATCTAAATACAAATTAAGTTTTAAGACAAAAAGAATTAAGGGTTAAATTTATTCCATTTAATTACGCCCATGTCATTTTCTTTGGTTTGACATTGGAATTATTGTCCCTTCATATTTTATTTATTTAATAAATGACAATTATATCTTTATCGCTTGCGTATGTCTTGGATGATGATTTAGGGTGTTTGTTTTATTCTCATGGATTTATTATATTGTGATAATAACATTTATATTTAAATTTAACATAAATCTATTTTTTAAGATCGATTTTTCTTTTTTTTTCCATTTCGAATGATATTCATATAGAATGATTGAATTATATAAAATATCAATATCTTAATCTATATTTTAAAAATAAATATATAGCAAATTATAATGATGAATTATATAGAATATTAGTATCTCTATTTATATTTTAGAAATAAATATATTGTAGATTACAATGATGAGTGAATGTACATCTAAATTAGTGAGCTCTTTCGATTAAGCAGCTGCGAGTAAACGACATTCACACCATCAAAGTTATTTAGGACACGATCCTAATCTTAACTATTTGACTCTCTGTATCAAGTACCTAGAAGAATTTATACCTTGATGGATGGATATAAACAATCATCATCCAAACCAATCGATAACTTAAAATTTTATTTTGTATTTGAAGTCCTTGTGATTGGTTCCATAATATAAAAAGTGAAAAAATTAACAAATGTTTCAACATTGATATTTAAACTATCTTTTTGTATTTTTTTCCATTTTATTGAATCTTTATGGAGAAAGGGTTGGCTAATCCATGGCATTATCTTCCTTTAAACACTTATATTTTAAATCAATGGTCTTTGGAAGATCGAAACTTTCATTTGAAGAATCAAGTTTTAAAATATTTAATGGCAATCAAAAGAAATATAAAAACATCTTTGGAATGTATGTCTAAGGTAGACAACAAATTTGTATTCAACCTACCCATGGATGACAAGTTTCTAGAGGAGGTGGCTTATAGTCTTCCCATATGGTTTTTGATAAGTTTAATGGACTTGTACCTCAACAATGGGTTAAACACATTTGTAAAACTGACAACAAATGTCACAATTAGTATCAATTTGAAGAGTTTCTTTGATGTTAGTTTTCCTAATATGGAAGATTGACATAAAATTCTGTACAAAAAATATTTTTTTTATAGACACAGTAGCGTATCTTTGTATTTAAAGTAGTACACCTTAGATTTTAATCTAGATGCTAAAAATTTAGATTGTCTATGTCTAGGTTTTCTTATCTTGCTCTTCCCCTTGAGTTTTGGTATGAAGAGTATCTTTAAGGAATCAATAACTCTATAGGAGAACAAATATCCATGATATGTCACAAGTTTCCATTCATACATAACCTTTGCTTGTATTTGTGTTAGATTGTTGTGGGATTTTCCTATGCACCAATCAACACATCTGTGCTACTGCATTTATCTTAACAAATAAGATTCACTGAGATGACATATCATGCAAAAATAATTGCATGCTCACCCGAGGTACAAAGAGAGACTATTCAAATGCAATCATAAAATATGACAAACCATTTAACCTTGTTTACTCCTATAACAACATGGGCATGAGCCAACACTTAAACATCTTAATCATAAAGCATAAATTATGCTTTTGAAAAACTAATGTAATCATAAAAATTAGTGATTTAGTTGACAAGCATAAATGATGATATCAATCATTAATGAAAACTTGAACCTCTTTACATGTTGGTAAGTGGTTTAGACTTAAATGGGTAGCATAACTGCACCAATTAGATGATATGCCATAATGTTTAAGATGACAAATTTAAACAAGGAAAAGATTGATTTTCACTTGGACAGTGTAATGCCTCCTTGTTCAAGAAATTGTGGATGTGTTTGGCTATGACATTTGTTTACACGCAAGTTTTGACTCAAATCAAGACCAAATAATTTAATACCAAAATAGACAAATACAACTAAGTAATCATCTTAAGCCCTAAACTGACAAGATATTGCAAAGTGGGGTTGACTAAAACTTACAATTTTTCAACCGTTTAGATTGATCCCATGTGTACCAACTTTCACATTAGCACACAAGAGAAGCAACACGTCAATTGGATCTATGTCAAATGGCTTGTTATGAAAAGGTCTTATCCTTTTCACAACCACTACATCCATGGCTTGCTCAGTGTAGTATGATGTTTAAAATGATCGTGTGTTCCAAGTTTAGCTTGCCACTAACGATGATGGTTTAACCACTCAAACCATCTTCCTAGTGAGGCGATCCTAATTTATATACCCCCCAAGGAAAGGGGTTGAAGATGATGCTGAGAGATGAAGCCCTGGGTCAAAGCTTTCTTATAGAATCTGTGGGAGGTAATGAAGTCCCCCTCATAAGCCTAAATGCATGAAATAAAATCTAAGTAAAAAAGATTTATAATATACTTTTAGATAACCCAAACCATGCAGGTTTTGTGGAGATCCTAGACAACTTCATTTTTATGCCTTTGGACTAAGGTACAATTTGCAATGAAAATGGTGCTTTCGACCCCATAATTTCTCTATAGGGGATGGGGGGAGAGCATACACGCACAAATTCATTTTTGCTCAAACAATTTTAACTAAGCAATGATAGATGACTTATACAAAACAAAACTTTGAAGTGAGTTTGGTTTTAAAGCACTAAATTGAAGTGTTTGGTGATGTTCCTTTTTATGCCTTTGGACTAAGGTATAATTTGCAATGAAAATGGTGCTTTTAATCCCACAAGTTCTCTATAGAGGACAGGGGGAGAGCATACACACACAAATTCCTTTTTGCTCAAACAATTTTAACCAAGTAATGATAGATGACTTATACAAAACAAAACTTTGAAGTGAGTTTGGTTTTAAATTACCAAACTGAAGTGTTTGTTGATGTTCTTTGGCCCCTTGGCCTTAAGTTACAAAAACTTTTGAAAAACAATCATAAAACATTCAATATAAGCAAGCAATTTTTCCTCTTAAGCACCAAAAGAAAGTTTTTAGTTCTTTTTAAGCACCAAAAAGGAGGTTAAAAAGACTTAATTAAGCTCAAATGATTACTTTTCTCACTGGTCCTGCATAAAAAATTAGATAGTGTAGTTTAGCTTTTAAACTCTTTTACTTTTGAGACAAGCAACTTTGGAAAACATGCTCTTAGGTCTATATTTTTTGAAAAACATAGAGACCATCGTTGATCACTGTTGACTATTGATGATTCTTGCAAGACCATCATCAGTCGATACCCAATCATTATAGGTTAAATAACCATCAACAGTCACTTGTGAACCCGAAGGCAATAACATTATGTTTCAAAATACTTGTTAGGATAAAATCTCCAAAAGTTAAGCTTCTAGATTAAAACTATGTTCAGACTAGAGACTTAAAAAATCCAAATCATTAGAAACAAACTTGAATAAAGCTCAAAATGAAATTTTTTGGGACATGTTTCCCCTACAACCAAACCATAGTCAGTTGGTCTTAACCATTGATGATCACTAAGAACCGTTGGTGGTCACTGTGTAACTTGTGAGTGCACAGAAAACATTAGAAACATGGGAAAACAAACATAAAAAATATTATTTAAAGACTTTTTAATGACTAAAATAGAAATTTAAAATTATCATCATGTCTTCCTTGCTTAAATCGACTCCATGAGACCCACCGAGCATGCCAAGATGTAGGGTTGGATTATAAAGAGGTTCAATTCAAACATTAGTCATGAAAACTAACAGAAGAATGCATAAGAATTGATAATCTAAGCCAACTTATTCCAACGGGGTTTGAAAATGATAACGAAGAACAAATTGAAAGAAAGCAATATTGATTACCTTCCCAAATGATTCCACCATCTAAGAGCGGCTCCAAGCATGTTTTTCCCCTTAATCTAGTGCTCTTGTCTTTGTCAACAATGGATGTCAAGCTCCTCCATTATCTCAAGATCACTATGTATAATCTAGGATCAAGATAAGAAATATAATATATGCATATCAAATGAAGCTAGCAAATAAAACACAATGATCAACATAAAAGGTTGTGGAGACAATTTTGCATTATAAGTTTACAATAATTTTACTTTAAAATGAGGTTTTATGCCATTCTATTTATAGATTTTTCAAATGGGCTAAGATCAACAATAACTGTCCATCTCAAAATTGAGATGTGTGGCCATGAATTAATCTAATATTTATAATTAAATCCATAAATATCTTCATAATTATTTGAGAGGAAGGGGCATTAATTAGGCATGGGTGTCCATAGTCCTGATATTTGTTGCATTTATGGCTTATGAATGCCACCCCATAGATCATGTCACCAGGTGAAGCAGATATTGAGAATCAATTTCTAATAATGAAATAATAAATAACCTCTATGGAAAATCCACTTAAGTTCTTGATTTGAATAAATTAGATTTAAACAAGTTTAATCAACTTTAGTGCAATTCTTTGGAAATTGGTGCTCAATTAATTGAAATGGTCAGAAAGTCATATTATTGAGTCATAATTTGACTCGAAAAGAATTGGAAGGCAATGTTAGATATGTTGGGACCGATATCCCATTTAAGATGTTTCCAACATAAAATAACATAGGTACGTGACGTGTACTAACAAATTAGAAGAAAAGAGTCATTTAGAACACAAAAAGGCAAAATCATCATTTTGCCTCGAAATGAATTGATCAAAGTTAGGAATCAGATAAAATGCATTTCCCCATTTAGGGATACATTGGCCTAAATTAGCACTTTTATATGACAAGCTCAAACCATTTAGCATGTTTTTAGTGATTTTGGCCTAAATTGGGCATTTGAGTGCAACAAGAGTAAGATTGACAATTTCAACACAAATAGTGTTAGGAATTGGGTGTCTACATTGGGTACTTGAATAACTTACTAGGTAATGCTTGTTTATTATCTCGTTTGAATGTGTTTCATGTAGATGTTTGAAAATAGATCATTATGTATTCATTTAGTGCTCAATAAATCAACATTTTTAGAGTTTTGTTTAACGTGTTTGTGTCTAATTCTAAGGTTCATTTCATTGTGTTTAACATTCAACAGTGCAATAATAATAATGGATAAAATTTCTTGCAATCAAGATAAGCATGTAAACATATTACATTCAAACCCTAGATCTAACAACTTGACAAAAAAAGAAAAATAGAAAGGGAAAGGAAAAATAATATCATACAATAATGAAGACAAACTCGATATCATGACCATATAAACCTCCATAAACCATCCTATGATCCATTCAGTGGATGCACAATCAAATGCAAATCCAATGCAAGCTTATAGGAAGAGCAGACAAAGATATAACAACTACAGCCATTGTATACACATGCAAATTTAAGCAAATAATCCCAAGTCTTGTATTGATCAACATTTATCATTTTTACTATCAAATTTGGAATCCATTACAATTGATCACTCAAAAATTTACTAGCATAATGGAAGGTGAGGAGATGAGGGAGACATTACACTATTAAAGCTGAAAATTACATGGAAATAAAAGAGTGATTGATTGAAATCATTTTGTGGGAGAAAAAATCCAACCCTTGTACAATAGAATTCAATCAATATTAGAGAATGGCCTTCCAAGGGGAGGAATTTTCACTCCAAATTGCTCAACTACCACCATTAATGCTTCTAATTACCCCATTTTCCCTCTAAATTCACCACTTTCATTATTCATAACCTAAAAATAAACCAAAAATAAGTCAAAAGTTGTAATTAAAAGCTCAAATAGTGAAATGCATCTCAAAAACATGAACAAATTTTATGCATGTAAAACTAAATAAAATTGAGATAACTATTGCGTCTAAGATGGAGTCACCTTTTCGACAATGTAAATGGTTAAAAAAATTGAAATTGAGAACAAAAGTTATGGTAAAAAGACTGAAACATGCTCAAAAGCCTACCCAGTAGACCTAATCGGGTTTTTGGGACATGACAAACATTTTAAAAATTACACTTTTTGAAAATTAGATCTCCTAGTTCTAATCAGGGTTTGGAAGCCCGAATAAAAATGAGGAACATTTATGCATTGCAAGACCTAATTGGAGGTTTTTATTCTCAGATAAAACTAGTAGGTTAAAAAAAATGAATTTGGAGGTCCTAGACCTAATTAGGGTTAGACCCCTAAATAGGTCTTCAGAGCTTTGCAGGAGGCATTTACATTGTAATCAAAGTAAAAAATCAAAATAACACTATGGATGGTATCGGGAGGTCCCACAGACCAGAATAGTCCATAACGCACAATTGAATGAAGATCAGTGCACTGTGACCCGATAAATAAAGACCTTGGGTAGACCTACCTCACAGGACTCCTTTCAGGGGAGGCTTGATGGATCTTATCACCCCGAGAGCCTAGCGTTGACGAGTCATGTTAAATGACACGTCAACACTACTATATCCCATATTCAGTTCATACTTCTAATTAAAAGTGATAACTAATCATAACAAAAAATAAAATCTTTAGTCAATATAATAGATGGTAAATATAAAATAAACACCTTAAAATGATGTTGAGCATTTGTATTTCGACGCTGAAGAAATAATGAAAGATGGAATGCAATGGACCATAGATGACCTTTTCTCTTGCCAAAGTAGAAGGTTAGCTCAAGTCACTGGTTGATTCAGCGCTTTTGCTATGTTGGTGGTTGTGGTGCTTTGGCTACATGTTCTTTTTGATAGCTTGCTTTTGATTGTAATCTAATTGTGTTTTTATTATACTTTTGTTGTTTTTTTATTTGCTTTTGGTTTGGAGTTGTTTGTGCTCCCTTTGAGCTAGTTCTTGTTTATGGCAATCTGTTGGTTTGAGTGATCTTTCTACCAGATTATGAGATCCGTCAAAACCCTTTCTTCCCGATTCAAAGCTCCAACTCAAAAACATTAAACAATATTAAAAAATAAACACTTTAAAATTAATTTTTCTTTAAAAAAATCAAATATTTATTTTTTAAAATATTTATACCGATTTAATCTTAATAAAAATATACATAATAAACCAATAAATAAAACAATATTTAAAACTACATGAAGAGAAATACATACTCTCATGCTTACACAAGAAGACACTTGTAACTATATAAAACTTAATTTAAATTATTTTAAGAATAAAATATAAATATGTCGCATTATACCCATATCACCAATATGTCAAAACAACAAATGTTTATCTAAATACAAATTAAGTTTTAAGACAAAAAGAATGAAGGGTTAAATTTATTCCATTTAATTACGCCCATGTCATTTTTATTGGTTTGACATTGGAATTATTGTCCCTTCAGATTTTATTTATTTAATAAATGACAATTATATCTTATCGCTTGCGTATGTCTTGGATGATGATTTAGGATGTTTGTTTTATTCTCATGGATTTATTATATTGTGATAATAACATTTATATTTAAATTTAACATCAATGTGTTTTTTTTAAGATCGATTTTTTTCTTTTTCTTTTTTTTATTTTATTTTCAATGATATTTATATGAAATTATTGAATTATATAGAATATCAACATTTTAATTTATATTTTAAAAATAAATATATAATAGATTATAATGATGAATTATATAGAATATTAGCATTTTAATTTATATTTTAGAAATAAATATATTGTAGATTACAATGATGAGTGAATGTAGATCTAAATCAGTGAGCTTTTTCGATTAAGCAGCGGTGAGTAAAGGACATCCACACCATTAAAGTTATTTAGGGCACGATCATAATCTGAACTATTTGACTCTTCGTATCAAATACCTAGAAGAATTTATACTTTGATAGATGGATATAAACAACCATCATCCACACCAATCGGTAACTTAAAAAATTTATTTTGTATTTGAAATCTTTGTGATTGATCCAGGGAACAATTTAGGCGACAATCTGGGTGACAGTTCCACCCCAATTGATGACAAAACTTCTGGGAGCCATAACTTTTGCACCGTAGCTCCAATTGACTTGCCGTTTGAACCGTTGGAAAGCTAAGAATGAGGAGAACGTCGTGAACCCAATGAAAGTGACTCAAATTTCAATTTTAATATTGCAGTCTAAAAATAGTAAGTTTCTAAAAATAGTAATTCCTCGAATTCTGTATTATTTTAAATCCTGGAAGTCGAACCACTTAATCTCCCTCGAGATTGGTGACCTTCCACATCCTCCCCATGCTTTCAAAATGTGTATAAATGAAGAGGTAACCCGAAATGTGAAGACAGCCATCTCTTCCTAGAGATAAGCGTATATTTGTATTGCGATCTTGAGTAATACTACATCTCTTCTCAGAGAATTCATTGTTACTGTGTTATTTCTATGTTATTGAAATATTTATCAACCAAAACTTCTGAGTTTTGGATCAATGATTGATTCCATAATATAAAAAGAAAAAAAAAACAACAAATGTTTCAACATTAATATTTAAAAGAACATTAATATTTAAACTTTCTTTTAGTGTTTTTTTTCTATTTTATTGAATCTTTGTGGAGAAAAGGTTGGCTAATCCATGGCATCATCTTCCTTTAAACACTTATATTTTAAATCAATGGTCTTTGGAAGATCAAAACTTTCATTTGAAGACTCGAGTTTTAAAATATTTAATGACAATCAAAAGAAATATAAAAACATCTTTGGAATGTATGTCTAAGGTAGACAACAAATTTGTATTCAACCTACCCATGGATGACAAGTTTCTAGAGGAGGTGGCTTATAGTCTTCCCATATGGTTTTTGATAAGTTTAATGGACTTGTACCTCAACAATAACAAATGTCACAATTAGTATCGATTCGAAGAGTTTCTTTAATGTTAGTTTCCTTAATATGGAAAATCGACAAAAAATTATGTACAAAAAATATATTTTTTACAGACACATTAGCGTATTTTTGTATTTAAGACAATACACCCTAGACGTTAAAAATTTAGATTGTCTATGTCTAGGTTTTCTTATCTTGCTCTTCCCCTTGAGTTGTGGTATGAAGAGTATCTTTAAAGAATCAATAACTCTATAGGAGAATATATATCCATGATGTGTCACAAGTTTCCATTCATACACAACCTTTGCTTGTATTTGTGTTAGATTGTTGTGGGATTTTCCTATGCACCAATCAACACATCTGCACTACTGCATTTATCTTAACAAATAAGATTCATTGAAATGACATATCATGCAAAAATAATTACATGCTCACCCCAGGTGCAAAAAGAGACTATTCAAGTGCAATCATAAAATATGACAAACCATTTAGCCTTGTTTACTCCTATAACAACATGAGCATGAACCAACACTTGAGCATCTTAATCATAAAACACAAATTATGCTTTTCAAAAATTAATGGTATCATAAACATTAATGATTTAGTTGACAAGCATAATTAATGATATCAATTATTAATGAAAACTTGAACCTCTTTACATTAATATTCAATAATACATGTTTATTCAAATCTTAAGAATTTAAGAGACAATAACAATAGATTCAGCAAATTTATTAACATGAACATTAAATAGAATCAACAACAAAAAAAATCATCAATAATATGAACTGAGTCAAGGTGGGATTTTAAAGATTTAAGCCATTCTAATTATAACATGGTTTAAGTGCTTTGTAATGAATTAGTTTGACTAACTAAATCTTAGTTTTGTGTCACGTAGTTCTATATCTGCCCAAGATTAATTCATGAATTGGCTTACCTTACTGTTGATCTAATTTATTACATTATGATATAATAGTTTGATGTGTTTTTCTTTTCAACCATCTTTTAGTTATAACTTTCGAATTTTATTTTTTATTTGTTGGTCCTCTTATAAAAGCAGAAAAATAACAAAATCATACATAATAAATATCATTTTAGCTAGTGTCTTTTTTCTTTTTAGTTTATTTTTTTATATTGGTCAATCCATGGCACCATCTTCTATTAAACACCTATTTTTCAAATCAATAAAAAATAATTTTTAAAAGAATGAAACTTTCATTCGAAGACTTAGAATGTAATAAATTTAATGATACAATTAAAATAAACATAAAAGCATTAATCGAATGTATGTTTAATTTTTTCAAAGATTTCAAATATAATAAATAATCTTTCACTTAGTGTCTATTTTTGTTTTGTTGAATTTTTCATATAAAGAGAGGCTTGGCTAATCCATGGCTTGATATTTTCCTTTACACACCTATATATCAAATCAATAGTTATTGAAAGACTGAAAATTTTATTCAAAATATAAAAGTCGTAATCAGAAGAAACACAAAAGTATTTTTGGAATACATGCTTAAGATAGACAACAAATTTATATCAACTTACCCAAAGATGACAAGTTTTTATAAGAGGTCACATACAATCTTCCCACATTATTTTGGGTAAATTTTATGGACTTAAACTTCAACATAATCGACTTTAATAGTAGATTAAACAAATTTGTAAACTGATAAAAAATGTTGTAATTAATATTAGTCTGAAAAAAATTATTAATGTCAGTTTTCTTAATAAAAAATATCGACCAAAATATGTAGAAAACAATCTTTATTTTTATAAACACACTCGGACATATTTATAATTAAAACAATGCACCCCTAATTTTAATTTGGATGCTAAAAATTGAAATTATATCTGTATCTACTTTTTCCGTCTTTCCCTTGAGTTGTGGCATGAAAAATATATTTAAGAAATCAATAACTTTATGTGATAATATCTCTAAATGATATAAATCTTGAGGTTTCGATCATACATGGTTTTTCTTGTATAAATTTTTATTCGAGTCAACTCCCATCAACATCCACTATACTTAAATAGATAAGAGAACAAAAGGGAGCAAACTATCAACTATGATGATTTCCTGATCTAATGTCATGGTACCATAAACACAAACATCTATATAGGGACTTCCAGAATGTCACAAATGACCAACCTAATGACACGTCTCCTAAGAATACAAAATTAAGTAGAAGAAAAATGTAAATTCAAAGGAATATCAATAAGTTTGGAAATGAAAGTATTAGAGTATGATACAAAGAAAAGATAAGATACAAGATCAAACATATAGTATGAATAAGGTAATCCCTAAAATTTATCAAGAGATGGAATCTATTTGGAGAGAAAAGAAGATAATAATGTTAACAAATTATGAGCACATGAAATGGTTAGAAAACAACATGAATAAATACCCTTAGATGACCCATGGAAATTGTCCTAGTTAATCTATCCATGTAATAAAGTATGAAGCTAAGAATCTTAGTTGTGATGAAATTTTACAAGACCAAAATTAACCTCGACTTGTTACAAATTTTTCTTTAACATATTCAAATATTTGAAAGGTATTCATCTACAATGGAGAATCTTGGAAATAGAACACAGAATAATGGTTTAAATAGGTATATACCAAAAAAAAAAAACCCTTTCTCCAGTGAAATATAATAAAGAAAAAGAATAAGTGTCAAAAAATTAAGGGGGTAAAACATAAGAACAATTAGTTATTAATAGATCACTTTACCTCAATGAAGGTTTTTCATGGAATGTTCAATCTTTGACACTAACATTGATCAAGATAGTCTTAAATTTAAAATCATTCAACATCATCACTCAAAATTACATTTTTAATTTATGGATAAAATCATTAATATCATTTTAATGAGAATAATTATATTGAGGTACTTCTTTATTAGTAGATTGTTTAGTTTATAAGCGTTGTTTGAAAATTATTCAAATTCATTGAGATATATTTCATTTCATTTTTTATACTCCCAAGTTAATGACCAATGATACAGTCATGGTTAGGAGATCCAATAAAGGACAACCTTAGACCACACAATCTACAAAGTTAATATAATGAATGGATTGACTTACAATCCTGCACACAAAAATAATATAATAAACTAAAATAACAATGTTATTTATTGATTAAAATGAGGAATTACCTTGCAAACATGCTACAACCTAATTAAAAACTTTCATAATCACCATAGTCTCAAAATAAGATGCGTTACAACTTTTCCACTTTTAGATCTATGGCTTGTAAAAATATATGCTTAAATCGATCCAGGTTCTCTCTCTATAAAAGACTCTAAAAACTTCCAAGAACTACCAAGAAACTAAATCCATAACTTCTCCCTAATAACTTACTCTCACAATTGTAAGTATGTGTTTATATAGATACACAATCCACCTACTTATAAAAATACTCTCAACTACCCACTAATAACATAATCATTAAATACATGTAATACATTACAAAGAGACACAACATTTGAATGATTATAACACATGACTATGCATCAAAATTATTAAATTTATAATACATTCCCAATGTCCTTAACACATCACAGGGTCCATCACACATCACCAAGGCTCATCATAAATTCTATAATCACTTGAACAGATCACATCTTATTCAAATTCAACCATACACAAGTTTCAAAAAAATATCCTTTGTGAAAACACACTGTAATCTTTTGCCATAAACTAATTTGATAGATGAGCTCAAAATGATGTTAACATGATTCTTGTTGAACCATGGGTTATCACAATGTCTATGTCATATTTTGAATTTTCCAAGCAAACCATGACAATGCACTAAGATGTATTCTGATAGATGGATTTTGAATGATGATACAAATGTCCCTGTAAAACTACATGTTACTGCAAGGCTTGTAATATTTTTTTTTTCACACAAATTCATAACAACACAGTAAGATATGAATTGATAGATGTGTTTCTTAGGTCATTTCCATGATTTCTTGAAAATTTAAAAGTTACCACGAGATTTGTAGCTCTATTATGGTGATGTAGAACTCTAGATTAGGTTTTCAAGTGTTGCACTTGTGTGAGGAGCCAAATCTTACCATAGATCTACAAAAGTGATTCCATATTATCATAAACCTTCTGACATCAAAGATATATAACCCCACTTATTGCTACCTATCCTACTTATATTTTTGGTTGATGCAATTTTTCATGAGGCTTTGGATGCTCCTACATCATACACCTAAGATATTAATTTTTTAAGCATAATGCTTAAAAACTTGGGCTAGATGGTAAAACCATCCTTTTGACTTGATGCATAAGAAACTATATGCCCTTCCACCATGTGATATGCCTAAAAAAAAATTCCATTCAATTATTCCTTTCTTTTCCAGCCAACTACTAAACCATAGACCATTCTCCTCCTGCACTTAGCTCTAATCAGCATTTTCCTTCTCTTGCCCATTGCTTGGGCAAAAAAATTCCATCACGTATAATTATATTTTTCTTTCCATTTCCATCCTCTTGTGGGATTCGACCCACCTCTATTCACCCACCTCCACCAATTTGTCTTCATGTTGCTACTCCACTCTTTTATGTGTTAAAACCCACTATAGTTTGATCTCCTCCACCAAAATCAATTATGGGTTTGTTCATCATTTATCCAATCTAATATTAGACTCCCAAACCAATTATCTTCAGCTAATTCTAACTCTTTATATTTCTTATTAGCTTCCATCTTTACTCATATATTCATATTTTGGGATTTAATATGTTTCCCCATAACCTACAATGTTATACCTATGATATTATTCATGTCATATTCTTTTTCTACCCTCATTATGATATCAAACAATTCCAATATCTCTATCTAAACAAAATATCTCTATGTTGTATCTGCCTTCAATATATATTCAAATAATTTTTATACCTTGATTTTGAATGTTGATCCTACTAATGTTTCATTACCTCTTTTAGTCACAACAGATATTTTGTGATGTTCTTTTTCCAATGATATATTTTCTATAATCACATTCTCTTATACACATACTTTGACTAAACACAATAATAATTACTTTATCTTATTCTTTTCCTCTATGTCATGTTTGTGACACACTTCACTTCCATTATCTAAATTCTCTTTGGGTCAACCTCTTCATCTAAAAATTGAAATGCATTACCCATTTTGTCCACCACCAATTGCATAATAATCCCCATGTTATTCTATTTTATGGATCTAGTCACAACTTCAAATAACTCTACCATTTTCACTATCACAACCTTTGCTTTTTCCACTTTAATATGTGTGATGACTTCAAAATTTTCATCTTCCTCTTCACTCTTCACATCCTCTTTTGTTCTCCAACTAATATTTTTATTTTTATTTATATTTGTATGCTATGGGAATGCCAAACCAAAATAAATGCCCTAGTTGAGGGGGCCCAAACATCCACTCAATCAGCTTTATCAATTTTTTGCAATTAATAGATGGTTTTCCTCTTTTCCTTGATCGAATATGGGATATTCATGACTGACCATTGCATTCACCATGATTACCTGATCCACATGTTCTTTATCTTCTAAAAATGTAATATATTCTTCCTTAACATTCTCATCATATTCACTCATTCACATAGTTTCTATCTCCATGTATTTCAAAATAAACTATATTACTCCTTCCTATACTAGATCTTCTTTCCTTGTACTTATTCAGATCAAATGACTTTATTGCTTCATGACTTCACTATCTTCGTACATATATTTTTGTAATGTAGCTTCATAAAACTCATCTACCTCTATTGACAGGTGGTATCTAATGTAATTTTCACTCTTCATAAGAACTTCAAATAACTCTTTTACCTCCTCAACATATCCATTTCATAAAAGCTCAACTATCTTATTTTCTCCATTTTGGAAAACTTTTCCCAGTGCCTTCTCTCCTTCATATGTTAAACTTGTATTAACATAATCAAATACATGTATTAAATTAGAATTTTGAGATTATAGAGACCCTTAATTAATTCTCTCCATTCATGTTTCTATTGCATCCTTATTCATTTTATCACATGCATTGGCTGATATAAAAACTAGTTGTTCATCCACTCTTCACTTTTTTTCCTTCTCTTTAACTCTTTCCTAACTAATACTCATTTTGTTCATTTATGTTAGCATAAAATGAAACCCATGTGAAACTACCATTACACTCTCATCCTACTCATTCTCACCTTATTTCAATTTTTCTCCTTTTGCCTTCTCTTCTTGACACATATAAGTTGATGTAGAAATCAATTGTTCCACTTTTTCCTCACAATTTTTTGTAAGTTCATGAGCTTTCACTTCTTGTTTCATATTTATATTCATGTATTTGCCTTTAAAAAGGCATTCTTATTCCCTGTTGATGATATTATAATCATCTTAGTCTTTAGTTTTATCCTATTCAATGAGGACACTCTCTATTATTTCACATTTGGATCGATCATTTTCAATGTTTAGTTCATGACGAAACTCTTTTCATTTCATCTTCTTGTCTATGTCTTCAATGAGAAATAGTGTTTATCAATTGTTATTGATGCCATTTTATTTAGCTTGATTCTCTTCAATGAGGATGTATTCTTATCCATATTCAAATACTAAAGATGCCAAATATACATCTTCAATTTATTTTTCCTCTTCAGCTATGTGATCCTCCTACACCATTCTTTCAACTGCATCTTCTTCTATTTTATTTGGTATAGATATATCTATCACCAACATTTTGGTATCTTCATTAGGTGTATATGTTTTCACCTCTCTTCTAATCATATTCATATCTACTAAAAGACATTTTTTTGTTATTTCTTCACCCATTCTAATGTGATTTTCTTCCACATGTTCAGCTCCTTGTATAACTCTAAAACATGGTTGAAATTTCCTTCTTTGCTTCCACCATCCTCCCTAAATAGGATTACTACATCTCACTCTAAAAATGATTGCTCATAACACGCTATTTTAGAGTATTCATCAATGATTTCTCCTTCTTCTAGGTAACACTAATTTACACCATCATCACATTCATCCTTACATACGGGGGATTCATCCTCATCTTCAAATTCGTCACCTTCTTCTACTGTTATTATTACTAATGCATTTTATTCCTTAAGGATGCCTATTATGGATTGCACCATTCTCATATTCTTTTTAAATTTATCAATCTTTGATTTGGGTACTGTTGATTTACCCTTCTTCTTTATCTTCTCTAGAGCTACTATTCTTTATTCCATGGATACCACCATGATCTTTAGCTCTATTATTTTGGCTTCTTGCTCTTCAACCCATTATATTTCCTCATGCCAAATTATTTTTTCCATCTCAAATTTTCTATCATATTTTCTTAATAAGGCTTATTTAAGGCCTTCTTCACTTCATCTATCACTCAAAACATCTCTTGGTTTTTTTCTTGGAAACTCCAATCTCTATAACTTTATAAAATTTATTTTCTTCTTGCTTAAATCCTTTGCTTATTCATTCTTAACCCAATGTTGAAATCCTCTTGTTATCATATACATGCTATCAAATTTTTTCAAGTCTGAGTTCTTTAACCACCCAATAATATGGTGAACACAACACTTTGGATCTATTTTTTCTCTACTTACAAACCTACATAGATATGTCCTCCATATTATTACTTATTTCTTGTTCTCTACCCACCTACATAAGATGGAGAACACTTATATGTGCCATATACCCATTGCTCATTCAATGGAGTATGTATCGATAGTCCTCTATCCATCTACACAAGATGGAGAATAAATCACACTTTTGAAAATTTGTTGCAACAATTTATCTCTTGGCCCTCTACCCACTTTTATTTTCCATGGAGGATAATCCAATACATTAACACCTTCTATCCAATCCTTGTTATAAGCTAAAATATTCTATTACACAATCTCAACTTCTAGATTTATTTTATACCCATGCTTTCTTTTAAGGAAAACAAACTCTTTAATATATATCAACCTCCTTTGCATTCCATTTATTTCCTCAAACCAAAGAATAACCTCTATATCTTTACCCAACAATCTCACTAGAAGATGCCTACAACTACTTTCTATGACACTCGCAAATGTGAAAAGAAAAAATAATTAACAAGGACTATAACCTTTATCTGATACCAAATGATATAGTCACAATTTGGGGATACAATGAAGGATAACCTTATACCACCAACCCACAAAATTAACACAATGGATGGACCGATTTATAGTCTTAAGCGCATAAATAATATGATAAGCTAAAATTAAAAAAAATCTTTATTTATTCAAATGAGGAATTACATACTACATTATAATAAATAGACTTTCTTAATCACTATCTTATCAAAATGAGATGTGTTACAACTTTTCGCACTTTCAAATTTATGGCTTGCACAAAATTAATATTGAACCGATCCAGGTTATCTCTCTCGAGCTAAAAGAATATAAAGACTTACAAGAATTACCAAGGAATGAACTCTAGAAATTCCCCCCACTAATTTACTCTCACGAGTGTCAGGATATGTTTATATAAATACACAATCCACCTACTTACATTAATTATCTCAACTACCCACTAATGCCACAATCATTAACTACATGTAATGCATCACCAAGAGACACAATCATTAAATTATTGTAACACATAACTATGCATCATAATTATTAAATACAAATACATTCACAGTGTCCATAACACATCACATATTCCATAATACATCACAAAGTCTCATTGTTAATTCCACACTCACTTGAATAGATCACATCCTATTGGAAATCAATCATACGCATGTACAATAAAATATCCTTTGTAGAAAAAACTTTAACCTTGCACAATAAAATAATTATATAGAGGCACTCAAAATTATGTCATCATGCTTCATGTAGAACTGCCGGTTACTGTAATGCCTGCAACATTTTTTATTTTCTAGGAAAACCATGATAGTTCATTGAGATTGGTTTTGACAAATGGGTTTAGAATTATAATAAGTATGTCCCTATAAAATTGCATGTTACCGCAAGGTCTATAGCATTTTTACATTCTCACATAAATTCATAATAACACAGTATGATCTTAATTGATAAATGTAATCATTAAGTCAGTTCCATGATTCCTATAAATTTTAAAGTTATTAAAAGCTTTATAGCGCCATTGCATTGATGTAGATCTTTAGATTAGGTTTTCAAGTGTTATATTGGTCTCAGGATTCAAAGCTTACCACAGACCTATAGAAGTGATTTTATGTTATTGTAAACCTTCTGACATCAAATATCTATAGCCCCACTTATTTTTACCTATCCTACTCATATTTTTTGTTGATGCACGATTACATGAGACATTATATGCTCTTACATTAAAAAATAATCTATTGGTAAAAATCTATATAATTTAGTGGAGGGTAAGTGCACATATTTGGGGAACAAAAAAGGGCCTACCCATGGACATGATTTTTCTGAAATTTCAGAAATTTGAAATTCTATAAATAATTTGAGATGGCTACACTCAAAATTTGAAGATGGTATAAAAATATGAATCGTATCATTTTGAGTCTAGTCTCCAGAAAAATCTTTTTTTTGAAAAATGGTAAAGTATAAATAGGTCAACATCTAAAATTTGAAGATGACCTCTTGTTTTTTCAAGAAAACATAGTAGATAGATGGTCGTGCGACCCACTAGTTTTTTAGCATCATTACATATTTTTTGAAACCCTTTGGTGAATATTTAGATAATATCTTCTAGTGTGTTACAATTTTTTTTTCAATTAATATTTCTTTTGTTAATTTTTCAATTACGTAGATCATGAAAACTGATTAAAAATGGATAGTCGGTCGTGCGGCCCCCCTAACTACCTTGAAAAAAAATGAAAATTGATTTTTTTTGAATGTGTGTAAAATTAGGCCTAGTTTGTTACCATATAATTTTTTTTGCATTTGGATCAACGAAAAGAAATTTACATAAACATAAATAGGCATGTATATGTGCATCATGTAGTGGCCTAAAAAGGTGTAGTTAGAAATAAATATAGTTTGATCCCTTAAAATAGCCCAAAAATTATAAAAATCATATATTTTGAAAGAGGACAATGTGCTCATCATGATGGTAATAATTTTTTGAATTTTGATGTTCAAATCCATAGCATATTTGGTGATTGAAGTTGAAATTTGCTAGTTTTTGTAAAAACTCTCAGTCTCGACTGTAGATGCATAGTCACAAGCCTTTGGCTCAGAAATCCAAGTCATTTTTGAGCCTAGAGGCTTGGTTTTGAATTTAAATTCAAATAACACATATGAATTATATAATGTGTATGCATTATTTTTAAATAACACCAAAAAAATAAATGTTATGTTTCTATTAGTAGGGCAAGGATATACCTTACTACCTTACTTGCCTAAAATCCTACTTGTCCTTAAATTTTATGTTTCTTATTGATATTATCCTACTTGCCTAAAATCCTATCTTACCCTTTTCTTATTTCTTTCATATCTTTGACTAGAACCATTCATTTATAAATTTTGAACTAATTTGTTTAAGTCGCAAACCCGTTGAATTGGATTATGTAGTATAGATAATCTTGTGTAAGTAGAAATAAGAATTGATCCCTTGGCATAATAGTGCATCTCTTGGATATCTATTTCAATAATGCTATCTATTGGAGCCCAATACCTATGAATCATGCCTTGGATTGTCCGAAAAACATTCCTAAAATGTGATGAATAAAGGCCCTTAATTTTCCTCCAAGGTCACTCAGTGCATCTAATTCAATAGGTTAAATTTTGAGGTCCCAATTGAAAGTCTAAAAAGAGTCTACTATTATTACAATTATTCAAGATTCCCCTAATGTATTTAAATACATTATTAAAATTTTGCCTAAAATTAAGATCTCTTGTGAAAATATGGTTGATCCTCCATTCCATGCACCTCCTTCATCTACCCATCCATCACACATGGGACAACCATTAACCACTCCATCCAATCCCACCTCATCTCAAGAGTATGTCTTTGACATGGGACTAATCCTAACCACACCATGGATGAAATAATTACAAGCTCAAAAACAATCTAGATAACACTTGGTACATATCAATACCATACAATTCTATAACTTACTATGTAATTGGGATAGTAAGATAGGAAAGTAGGATGATGGGTATAAGATACGCATTTTTATTAAATATTTTGATATTTTGGTCAAGTTGGGTATGTAGTTTATTTTGTATGAGATGTGGTTTTGAGCTCAATAAACTTGAAATGGTCACATGTATCCATTAGTGATGATGTGGTTTTAAGATGTCGTTTTAAGATGTTGTGCTTGTAGTGATGTATGTATAGCTTAGAATATACCTCAATGCACTAGGGACCTTGTTTGAAACCATTAAGGGATGTTTATGCTTTATAAATATAGGGTGGCATAGACCATGCATTGACCAAGTACAACATATGTATAAGTTACCCCAGCTCAAACTCTATTTAGCTTATTCAAGATACATTAAATATGACAATGTCCCATAAATTTGAGACCTACTTCCCCTCAAGGATGATGTTGAGTAGAGGGACCCAATAATTATATATGTGGATGATTTTTCTCACCTTATATAGATGGTTGATCATAATTGAATACCAGTGTTCACCCCCTCACCAAAGGTTTCAATATTATATATTTTGTACATGTCGTCAATCATCTTATTCATATTTCATTGTAATGAGCTTAAACCTTATGATGTGGACTGCACAAAATTAGTATCTTAGAATTCTTACTCTAGCTTGAGATTTGAGGTTGAGGAGACCATTACTGAATTGTGTTCTCTCTTACATGTAGGACTTAATATGAATGTACTTTAGGATTTAGAGGTAATTCAAGGTAGAGGGATCTAAATAATTTGAATACATACATAGAGAATTGATAATGTTTAGTGCTCACTAAATTTAGATTAGACCTTAAAGGGCTCTACATGATAATTTTTGTACATTAATGGCAAGTCAGAGGCTGACATCATGTGAATTATTTACTAGGTCTATGAGTTGATGGGATTGATGTAAATCTTTAAACATTTTTGGATTGTATGTATGGATGATAAATTTTTGAATAAGCCTTAGTTAGATTGGTTGGAGGTGATAGGACATGTCTAGGTATTAAAGATAATGAGTTCCACTCATGTGAGCTAATAAATGTACAGAGTATAGCATGCAGATGCCTATATTTATCCCTCATGGCATCTGAGATGTGTTCATATTTTTCTAAGTGTTTCTTATTTATGATGGGATCATTGAGTACTTTTTATGACTTGACACAATGGGGCCGCCCAGCCCATTGGAGGCTCATATTATGTGAATTATTTACTAGACATGAGTTGATGGGATTGATTTCAATATTTAAACATTTTTAGCTTATATGTATGTATGATATTTGTGAATAATCCTTAGTTGGATTAGTGAGAGGTGATGGGACCTATTTAGGTATCAAATATCATGATTTCTACTCATGTGAGCTAATAAATGTAGAGAGTGCACAACATGCACATGCCTATATTTGGCCCTCATGGCATCTTAGATATGTTCATATTTTTCCAAGTGTTTATTATTATTGATGGGATCATTGAGTGCTTTTGATGACTTTACAAAGTGGGGCCAAGCCCAACCTATTGGTCTTATCTATTTGAATTAGCCACTTAGTGTACAGAAGTACACGTGGCCATCTATTAATGGATCATGACTCTCTAGGTGCTAACATCTCTGATGATTTTGGGATCTAGAATATATGTATGTCTAAAAAATCTAAAAATTCTGTAGGTGTACTAGACCTACATGTGGAAATATTTGATTAGATTGGGCATCATGAGACTCTAACAAATATAATGGTTCTAGGACTTGATAGTTAGATCTCTAACACTTATATGTGTTTACAAGATACACTTGGTGATATCTAATTGGATCGAGCCTCATAGGGATTTGATAGCTCTTTAATACTTTTAGGACCTAACACCTCTATTAGTGGTAACACTTTTGAGTATGTACAAGGTACATGTGGTGATATGTAATTAGATTTGACCTCTTAGGGCATTGTCAACTCTAAAACTTCCAAGACATGATGTATTTTTGATAGCTTTAACTCTTTTAGGTGTATGAGGTACACACGTGGCACAATAAGGTTCAATTATAAGGTTAATTAGGTTCAAAATAATCCATGTATGAACCTATTTTAAATTGTATACATGATGTGATTTGGAGTGAAATTAACCCTAGAATGTTATCATGTATATATACAATAAACCAAAGAGTTGATTCATTCAATCAAGGAGGCATGGGATGCCAATTTGAACCCCTTCTTAATGTAACTATAAGAACATGATATATGATTTGGGATAACATTAAGTATGATTCTAGAACATGAATTTAATGAATTAGTAAACTGGTGCAATTAGGGACATGATTTAGGCAAAATTGAGCCCCTAAACCAAATTTATGGCCCAATCAATTGTATAATCTATGCAATATGTATGACTTAACTGACCCTAATTTAATAAAAAACACAAATGTGGCCAATTTGAACCCATTGAACCTAAATTATAGTCTATGATGTGATTAAAGGGGCTAAATTAGCTCACATTTCATGACATGTTTATCATAAAAACTAATTTTATCACTTGAACATGTACAATTCCCCTAAACCCTAATTTCATGACATACACACATGTACAAACCCATTACACTAAACACCTAACCCCAAATCCTAATTTTATAACAAACACAACCCCTAACTTCCCTAATTTATCACAAATGCATAAATTCATGAATGTGATTTGTGCCAATTTGTGAACCTATTATTCACCTAGTTTTGGAAGGACCTATGATGGGATTTGGGGCATAATTATCTCATTTCATATTAAATATTGAGCCTTATTATATCATAGTCTTATTACTTCATAGTCTTATCAAGAGTCTTATTGCATCATGTATTAGAGATTTATGCATCATATTGAGGATTTATGCATCATATTAAGCCTTATTGCATCATATTGAGCCTTATTGCATCATGTAATAGCCTTATAACATCATATTGGAGATTTATTTCTTCATATGATAGTCTTATTGCATCATATAATATTTTTATTGCATCGTATAATAGTCTAATTTCATCATATTGAGACTTATTGCATCATATTGAGCCTTATTGCAACATTTAATAGTCTTATTGCATCATATTAGGGATTTATGCATCATATTATAGTCTTATTGAGTCTTACTGCATCATATTATGATATTATAGGGGATTTTATGCATTGAATATGAGCCTTTGTGCTTGTTTTTATAGTATATGCCTATACTTTAAGGAATGCATACACTTTATAGTAATGTGTATGCATTATAGCAATACACATGCATTTCTATAAAACATACATATTCCTTGAATTATAGATAAAAACTTACTTTTCAACATTTATTTTTGTCCCAAATTAAGATTGTTGTCCCCACAAACATTCCCTGCACACTCTGCATATTCTCTGCATACATTTTGTAGTATTTTTTTGGACCCTACATTTTGAAATACTTTATTGGGTGATTTTATCAAAATGGACTCCAGTTCACATTCAAGGAAGAGGAAGAAGTTGAAGAACAAAACACTAGAGCAATTATAAGAGTTGAGAGAGAAAAAAAAGGTACAAATCCAAGTATTTCATTCTAGACAAGATACAAACACTAACCCTAATGAGCCAAATGCCTTAGATAATGAGGCAATTGACAATAATGAATTGAATAATAATAAAATTTATAATAATGAATTGAATTATGATGAAATTCATAATAGTGAATTGAATTATGATGAAACTGACAATAATAAATTAGATAATGTTGGAAATTCACATTCAAAGTTTAAAGTTTTTGATTTTATTGATGAAGAGCCTATGTATGATACTTTGCCCACCAATAATGAAGAAATTTTAATAGACACAAATAATGATGAAATTGATCATGAAACAGATTCTACCAATAACAACACCTCCAAGAATTATGTGTAGATAAGAAAAGTACTTAAATGAAGTTGATGAAAATATTTTGAAACTAATGCATAACAAAATGTCTGACCACCATTCAAGAAGACTGGCTCAAGATATTTGGGATAGTTTCATTCATATATTGGATTATGATAGTCAAAGATGTCAATTATTTGTTTTGTTGAGAAATTAGTTAAGATGAGACCTACAATGTACACAGTAGGACTAAGAACATCTAACATAGATGATGAAAATTATGAAATTGTTAAAAATCCACATGGTGCATATCATATTGTCAGCCTGAGATCATGCAACAAAGATTGTAATGCTACCTACGTATAATGACAACTTGTGCAGTAAATGTTAAATGGAGAAAAATGATTTATTTCAAAAATAATCCAAACACTTGATATAAATAGAAAAACATTAATAAAATCAATTTCAAGACGTGAAAGACTTAATGAACCTAATACAAAAGATATCTAGGCATTCTCTGGTAGACTTCCATGAAAGGACAAGGCTATAACTGATGCTTTGAAAGACTTACTTGCATAATTTTGGAAAGATAACACAAGAGTTTCATCTAATGTAAGAGATGTAGTGAAAGGAAGAGATGGTTCTCGTCATCATGAACTGCATCCAAAACATTTCTTGGATATGACTCAAACACAATTATACTTTTTTGAGATGGCCAAACCTTTTTATGTAAAAATAAATCACACACATACCACTTGTTATTGCAGGAAACATGTTGAATTTTTATGCACTATGATGTTTTTCTCCATATTCATTGTACTTTGCATACTAGTAATATTTTACAGGAGTGTGGCATAGAAGTTCCACCAAAATCAGCCAAGGAATTTTTTCTAAATATTTTTTTGTGAAAGACCAGATGGGCAATTCTTTTATAAGAAAACATGTTTGGATGGAAATTGTAGCCTTTGCAGTGGATTACCAAAATTAAAAAAATGTATTCATGAGGAGTGTACAATTGTAATTTGATAGAAATTAGTTGGTTTGAGAAAATATAAATCTATGACTTATCATGTAAAATATGGAAAAGAATCTAAAAGGTGTGAGCTTATTACGAAAGAGATAACCATTTTAGACTTTATGGTCGAATTCATGGAAATTTATGAGTATGCAAAGCACACATATAGAGCTAAATGGATAGATTAACATTTCAAGCTAAGCAAGGACACATTCCCACTTAATTATATTATTTTAGTAGTCAACTTTTTTGAAAATTACACATTCAAACCATAAATGGAAGTTTAATCACAATATTATAAATCAACACAAGTTGCCATATTCATGTATATAGCATTCATGCATGTACCTGATAGTACAGAGGAAGATCAAAAAATATTAAGGTAGTACCATTTCTATATCAATGATGATCGATCACATTGTATAGAGTATGTGAAAGGTTGTTTTGAGAAGTTCTATGGACAGTTGACATAGAGGAACATTACTTTCAATCAGCATTACATTTGGTCAGATAATTGCACATTGCAATTCAAGAATGCACAGATGTTTTATTAGTTGATCAAGATGCACATTACCACTGGTGTAGAACATATTTAGAGTTTCACTGAGGATGGCCATCGAAAAGGGGAGCATGATGATGTTGAAGCATGTGTAAAAAGAGCCATTACAAGGGAGGAGTTAAAATTTGACCATGTTGCTAATTTGATTGATGAAAAAACTATGGTTGAATGATGTAATGAGAACATATGCCATAGTGGTCAAGAAAATTCTACTATTTGTAGACATTTTTGGTTAATAGAGGAAAAATACTTGGCAAACTATGAGGATTGTATGACTCTAACAGGTTCAAGTGAGCTTTACTTCTTTTGTATCTCAAATGTAGGTTTTTGGACTATTCATATGTAATACTTGGCATGATTTCATTCTACATGCATGGACTCTATTTGGAATGAGTGTGAGTCATAAGAGTGGGTGGATGACTGGAGTTCCAAACCTCTAATGCTAATTAACACATATCAGGTTCCACAAATATTTCAACTTACAAATATGACATCATCACATGACTTTGACCACATATCTGACTTTGACCACATATCTGATCTAGTACAACTAGGTAGAAGATTAATCTTTATGTACTATTTATTTTCATTATCTATCTTCATAGTGTCATTAAATTTTTTTTTTGTGATGCAGGCCATGTTTTTGTAGTTATTACACATGAGGATAATGAAGAGAGTAGATATTATTACTTATGTCAATGTGTAGATTGAAAGAAAAAATTGACTTCCCTGATTGTAGATGGAGAAAACATTAATTATCCCACTGGGTCTATGGTAGTCATTGGAACTTGGCTTCGATGATATCCTATAAAAAATTTAAATATATGATTGTTTGAATACTTTGAAACACATAGGAAGATACTGCACTATTCAAATTTGGTTCTTATAATGAATATTCAATTGTAAAAATATCATGGGAGGCCAAGAAACAAGAATCTATGGAAAGTTCACAAGTCATACCATGAAGCTATTATTGATACTATCAATATTAGAGTAGATCCAAGTGGTTTGTTGGATTGAAATGTGCAGGTATGTTGACTTGTAAAATGTAGATGTAATCAATTTTACCAAATGTTTTTGATTTTATAGGTAGCACATGCATAAATTTCATCTTTAATTACTTACTAACATTTTTTTGTAGGTTAGTGGTGCCAAATAAGCTTCCACCTTCATGTGGTTGGCATCGTTAGTAAAAAATTTCATATTCTTAGAGCTCATAGAAGCTTACTAAAAGTACTTGGTGTTTTTGTGCTCCTGAACAATTACTCATGATAAGTCTATTTCTCCTTATAGTCTTCCAAGCACATAAACATCCTTCTTTATAATGATTTACATGGATTCTAGCTAAACCAAATGCATTAAAATTGCCTCAAATGGCATTACATACCAATGTTACACACAAAACAAACACACTTTTCACTGATTTGCATATTTTCATTGGCATGGCATTCCTGAACAATAGGCAAAATGCACTTACGGGTGGAATTGGATGTCACAGTCATTAGAGTATGTGTAATTTACCTATATAGATGTGCTCAAAGTGGTGGATTTTCACCTGTAGATCCTGCAGGCAAAAATGCTTGTTAGAGGTCAACAAGTTGTCTCTTCACTGCCAAAAAGTTACATTTTAAGACCCATTATTGAAACTTCTACCACGGATTGCTCTTAGAGGTGATTCAAACTAGATTCAACGTACAATTAGAGGGCTTTCCCATGCATAGGAAGGATCTTATGGTTCATCCATATGACTTAAAATTTTGGTTTTATGCATGCCCAAAGTTAGGCTAAAAATCAACATCTTTCTTGTATTGGGAAGGGCATTCTTGAGCCTGAAATGGGTGGTGGGTTTATTGACCAGGCCAGATGGGAGGCCAAAAACATGGTCTTGGATATTATTTACCCCTTTGAATGTGTTTGTATTGCCAGTTTTCATCCAACAAGCATCATAAATGGATTTTTTGGACTATAACTTCAACTTTGATAATATTTATTGTTAGTGTTTTCATGCTCTTGAACAATAGTGAAAATACACTTGCAGGTAGAATTGGATGTCACGATCATTGGAACATGTGTAATTTGTCTATATAGACATGCTTAAAGTAATGGATTTGAACCTACATGTCCTAAAGGCAAAAATGCTAGTTGGAGGTTAACAAGCTGTCTCTTTACTACCAAAAAGTTGCATTTAAGGACCCATTATTGTAACTTCTACCATAGATTTCTCTTAGAGGTGCTTAAGATTAGATTTGAGCTATAATTAGAGGGATATCCCATGCATAAGAGGGATCTTATGGTTCATCTATATGACTTAATAGTTTTGGTTTTATGCATGCCTAAAGTTAGGCTAAAAATCAACATTTTTTTTGCATTGGGAAGGGCATTCTTGAGCCCAAAATGGGTGGTGGCTTTGTTGACTAGGTCAGATGGGAGGCCAAGAACCTGGTCCTAAATGTTATCTTCCCCAATAAACATGTTTAAATTTCCATTTTTTAGCTAAAAAGCACCAAAAATGGAGTTCTCAGACCATAGCTTCAACTTTGATAATATTGGTTGTCAGTGTTTCCATACTTCTGAATAGTAGTGAAAATGCACTTGCAAGTGGAATTGGATGTCACAATCATTGTAGCATATGTAATTTGCCTATATAAATGTGTTTAAAGCAATGGATTTTCACTTGCAAATTTTGAAGGCAAAAATGGTAGTTGGAGGTCAATAAGTTGTCTCTTCATTGCCAAAAAGTTGCATTATAGGACCTATTACTACAACTTCTACCATGGATTGTTCTTAATGTTACTTAAAACTATATTCAGGATGAAATTAGAGGAATTTCCCATGCATAGAAAGGATCTTACGGTTCATCCATATGACTTATAGTTTTGGTTTTATGCATGCCTTAAGTTAGGCTAAAAATCAACATCTTTCTTGTATTGGGAAGGGCGATCTTGAGCCGAAAATGGGTGGTGGGTTTGTTGATCGAGCTAGATGGGAGGCCAAGAACCTGGTCCTAGACATTATCCACCCCTCTAGATGTGTTGGTAGTACCATTCTTTATCCAATAAGCACTGGAAATGGAGTTCTCAGACTGTAGCTTCAACTTTGATAACATTTATTATTAGTGTTTTCATGCTCCTAAATACTAGTGAAAATGCACTTGCGAGTAGAATTAGATGTCATGGTCATTGGATCACATGTAATTTTCCTATATAGATGTTTTTAAAGTGATGTATTTACACCTGTGGGTTTCAAAGTCAAAAATGCTAGTTGGAAGTCAAGTTATCTCTTCATTGCTAAAAAGTTATATTTTAGGACCCATTACTGCAACTTCTACCATGGATTTCTCTTAGAGGTGATTCAAACTAGATTTACGTTGAAACTAGAGGGATTTACCATGCATATGAGGGATCTTATGGTTCATCCATATGACTTATAATTTGGTTTTATGCATGCCTGAAGTTAGGTTAAAAATCATCATCTTTCTTGTGTTGAGAAGGGCATTCTTGAGCCTAGAATGCATGGTGGGTTTGTCTACTAGGCCAGATGGGAGGCCAATAACCTGGTCCTAGATGTTATCCACCCCTTCTAATGTGTTATTAGTGCCATTTTGCTAGTTAGAGGCCATTAAAAAGCCAAAAGGGTCTAATATGCCTAATAGTCCAAGTGAACCATATACACATGGCTAGAAGCTAGTGACATTGGAATTGGGTTTCAAGACCTTTGAAAGGTTTGTTTGAAGCTTTTAAAAGTGTTCCAAGGGTCAAAAATCCTTCAGGAGGCTACTAATTAGTTAAGGAGCCTTTTAGGCCCTCTAGGCCTAATTAGGCTAAATTGCATGTTTATAGGTAATGGAGAGTTTCATTTGAGATCACGTGGTTGGTCATTGATTTGGTACAATATGAGCATGGATAAAGGCTAATATATCAATATAAGATCCTTTTAAACCTTATAATGGTTGGTAATTTTTCTCAAATTGTTTAAATCTTGTAGGTGCATTAAAACCCATGTTTTCATTCATATATTGTCTAATAAAGGGATGTGTGGATATAATCACATGATAGGTTGATATGTTGGTGAAATATGGACACAATGATGAGCATATAAATCATAATAATGACCTAGGTGATGTACATAATGTATTAAAATTACACAGTCCCTTAAAAATCTTGCACAATCAACCAAAAAGGTACACAATCCATTGCATTTTGTTGTGTTTGGGTATTGGATGGATTGAACAAGGCTTATAAATAATTTGGATACATAGAGGGAGTGAAAAAATACCTATATGTGGTAGTTAGGTCCTTTTGAACCTTGTTAAACTTAAGAAATGGAATTATATAAGCTATCAAGCCTATATAGAGGAAGATAAACCCTAGATTAGGGTTTTGATGTTTTAGGGAGTTTTAATCATGTAAAAATTCTAAAATTTTATAATAATACCTAATTGGATGTGATAAAACTGAATAAAGAGGTTTTGGATTGAAAGGGGGATGTACAGTATGGTTTTAAGACTCGTGGGTGTGTTTAAGGGCTAATTAGGCTTAATGGAGAGATGGGTTACAAAGGAAGTGTATTATAAGTGTGTAATTAGGGATGAAACTTGACACACACTTATAAGTAGATATAGGGTGGCTATAAATGTGATCACATCTTTAAAAAATTGCCTACTTTGACCAAACAAAGAGGAAATGCACAAAAAAAATCCAGAAGCCTAGGATTGTCCTTATGAGCCTTATATGTGGAATTGAATGTTGAAGTGTGTTTGAGAATTTGTAAGAGGTTAATAAAAATGTGATATGGTCAAATAATACCAAACAAGATAAAATATTGAACCATTGAGACCTACGAGATTAGCCTGACAAGAAGCTAGTGAAAGCAAGAAAGGAAGTTTGGGAATGGAATGAATGGTGTGAGTTTAAAAATGAATGTAAGTGTCATGAGAGAGGAAATGCTATAAATAAGTGCTTCTAAGATACAAATAATAGATATATAGTGAAGGATTCATTTAAGCACAAGAACCTAGAGAAGGATACAATTGGAGATGGAACCTTGAAGGCAAAACAAAGCATTGAATGAGATTTTTGGCAAGACCAAAACTAAGAAGGATAATTTGGATGTTTATGATGAATGATTGATAAATAGTTGTTGCAATAAATAGTGTTAAATGTGACACATATATAGACTATGTGTGAATTCTATTGAAAAATAGTCAAGAACCCTATTTGAAGTTGAATACCAAATTGACATGGAGTTGTTGTGGTTTAAGGATAATGTACAAAGGCTACTAGTTGTTATACTGAATGGTGAGGTTGAGAAGTGAAGTTACTATTTGAGATTTTGGGAAAGTGTGAATTGGCATAAAATAAGTTTGAGAAGCCTAATAAAGGTTATCATAGATAAAGAATGCTTATAGGAGACCTTGTTCAAACATGAAGAGATTTGGTCATTGAAGCCTATTGGAAGCTAGTGTAAGATAACTTAAAAGAGTAAATTGAAGATGAATTATATTATGTGAATGGATGAGTAAAATATCTATATATCCTAAGGGTAGATAATAATAATTCAAGAATCCAAGAGTGAGAAAGTTGACAAGCAAGAGAAGTTAAGGGAGATAGGAAGACATACTACAGGGTTGCATCAAGGTAAAGACAAATCAATGAAGGATGGAATAATTTCAAGGAGTTTAATGACATATTCAAATAAAATTCACCCTATACTAGCTCAAACCAAGGCAAAATGGAAGGAAGCTAAGTTTTGAAACTTGACCAAATAGGCAACATGTCAGCAACTTTTGGCAAAATGGGACTACAAGCCAAAATATGCATGATATAATCACAAAATATGGTGGAGAGACTCATTATAACCTAATATACCTAGCCAACATCTTGTGAAGGTCATGTGACAAGTGAAAGTGCCCATTGTTTATACATAGTCCCCTTCATGTCTCATGATAATCATCATTGGTGTAGGCATGTTTCTTGGAGGTTTAAGGTATATAAATGGGTTCCAAGATTATAAAAGTGTTTGAAAAGAATAATAGGATGGTTTTTATCCTATAAAACACCTTTAAAAAGTGTTCACACTCTGAACTCCATGAAAACCCCGTAGGCAAGCTCAAAACTCCACAAACAGTCTCAAAGGCATAAAGAGCAAAGTTGGATTTTTGATAATTTAAAGGGAAGAATACAAGTTGAATCATGGAAATAACATGTAAACGTGGGGTTTTAGCCTCATATCATATTACATGTGTCCAAGAACTCCAATATGTTTTCACCTGCCTGTAGATGCTCATTTTTGGAGAATGCTTCAAAAGGTCAAAGGTGAATTTTCATTACTTTTGAATGTTATAGCTCAGTAAAAATCTTGGATCACCTTTATTATGTTTGAAATACCTTGATAAATTAGGTGTTAGCTTGTGGAAGAATCAAATTATGATTTTGACCTATTGCTCGAGTCAATTAAGCGTAGAAGCCTAAAAACAAAATTTGGAAGCTTGAGTCTAAATCTTTTTATAAATCAATAAGGGAATTGATTTCTTTTGTGGTTAACATTTAAATATATCTCTTGTGATTATATGGGAAACTCAAATAAAGATAACTCAATTTGTACCCTATTTCACAAGTTGGTGCCCTTTGTATTATCTTATGCCAAAGAAGGTGAATTGAAAAAGGTCTTTGGTTTGAAGTATTTGTATCTATGAAGCATTATTTTGTTTGAAAGGTGATGTAGGTTACGTGATTAGTGATTTGGAAACAATTCATACAATGAGATATAAGATAGGGACTGAAAATTATATTACATAGTCCCTTGAATAATGAAACCCTATATATGCAATCCAACCCTATTTGTAGGGTGCTAAGGAAGATAAACAAGGTGTAGAGGTGTGAGATAAGGTTTGATTGAATGACCATTGACAGGGAATAAAAAGGGTTCAAATTTATATAAGAACCCTCAAAAGTTAGTGAACAAATCTAATAAGAATCATTTCATGAAACAAGACCCCTGTTTGTAGTCAATTGGTGAGTTATAAGTATTTTAAAAGATCAAAAGGATAAGATACTATGGTTATATTGATTTTTACTACACTTCAAAATAGTATCATTTTTTTATGATTCCTTTAGTGAAGTTTGGAATGCCCTTGAAGTGACATAGTTCAAATATACCCTGCAAAGTCTACAAAGGAATGCATAGTCTAACATAAATGAATCTAGACCACTTGAACAGAGGGTTGATAATAGATTTCAAATGATAAGATAGCTAGGTAAGATAAAAATGGACCTATTGAAGGCAATTTGGTCTTTGTAATGTTGTGGGTCTCAAGATATGGAATTCTTTAGCCCCATGGGTTTGTATAGGGCATTTTTTGAAAGATTTAATCATGGGAATTCAATGAAAATTTATAATCTTGCTCCCCTATACATGTAAAAGGTGAATTAAAAGGTTTTAACATGAGATTATATGGATTTGTATGGATTTTAGGACTGAGGGTTGTAATAGGGCTAATTAGGCCTAAATGAGGGTAGGCTAATGAAGAAATTGATAGTTAGAGGTGGAGTTGGGATATGAAATTTTACATAAACATGTAAAAGGATAGAGGGTACCTATAAATTCCCTATCAATCATAACTTTTCTGTACAAGGCAAAATATAGTAAAAAAAGGCTACAAGCCTTGAGAAAACATTATGTCCATAAGGTGTGGAATGAGAGTCAAAGAGTTTTTGAGTTATTAAAGGGGATTATACTAGGTATGTTATGATCATATAAGACCATATCTGACAACAGGTTGAGCTCTTGAAACATAGACCAAGATTTGGTCCTTGAGACCCAAAGAAGGTGCCTAGTAAGAAAATAAAAAGAGATTAAGAGGAAGTTTGTGAATGAGATGAATGGAGTGAGGTAAAGGATGAGTTATGAATGTATGTACAGAGGTCAATGCCATCATGGATGTGATATTAAGAGTACAAGGAATAAGTACTAGGTGTAAGAAGCTATTAATCCCAAAGAGTCAAAAAAGGAGCTAGTTTATGAAAGAAGATTCAAATCAAACCATAACAAGTGAATGTGATCAGTTGGGTTTAGAACTAGCTAATGATATTTTTGTATAATTCTCATCCACACCTATGCATCATCATACAAACACAATTCAAATGCAATCACTAATATTCTTTATTTATTATAAGGGTATATTTCCCTTAATCCCACTCCATGCATAAGACTTAAAAACAAGATAAGTCAGTAGGTGTGTAACAACTACCAATCTAAGACTGATTTAATCACTAGTATAGGATTCAATTAAAAAAATATAGGTTCAACACTCCTTACTTCTTATTTCATTTGCATTCTTATAGAAACAAAGCTTCTTAAGAATAATAAATGTCAATTTTTATAATTGTAGGCTTTATCATACCAATCCGATTTGCAACTTATCCTAACAAGTTATTATCAATCTCATAACATTTGTAATCCTTAAGAATATTTCAAAATCAATGATTCATAATACTCTGAACACAAGTGATTCAAACAAGATTTAGTTCATTGGTTTTCTTAAATATTCATGTACAAAATAAGAATGTCATGTACGAATGCCATATATAGGCATACAATGTCAATAATACATGCATTGCAATATAGGCATACAAAAAATTACATCATGTCTAACAACATAGAATCTAATTTTGGGTGAATACATCATATACGCATGTATAATGCCAAAAATGCATACATTTTCATATAGGCATACAAAAAAGTACATCATCTACAACATCTTAATCATTGAATATTCTCCCTCTCTTTGCCTTATTCGAAGAAGAATCTCCTTGGGATGCCCTACTTGTAGATGGAGATATCCTGAATGCCTTAGATTGCTCCAAGGTTTTACTATGGGTTCTATGCTCATAGATCACTTGCATTCAAACCTGTTCAAATACAAAAATTATTATAAAATTAACAAGTATACATGAAACCAAGTTAAGAAACTCATTTTAAACTATAATAAAAAAATCACTTAAACATGCACTTAGCATAATCTCATGGTCCTCAATTTTTTGTTGATGCTCAATTGGGTCAGTGCTAAGTTCAACTGCACGAATAGGCATGGCAAATGATTAAGAAACATGAGTAACTGTTATAGTAGTCATTTGAATCAGACTATCAAATATCATATGGTAGCCCTGCATACATAATACATTTATGCATAAAAGTTATATTTGCCCACGTATATAGTAAAATTATTAAAATAAAAGTACTAAATTAAAATTCAAAATTATAAGTGAATATACATACCTCAGTGATTGCCTATGTAGATGACATTGTAGTAGCAATGCATGAGTCTGTCTTGACTTGTAATGATGGAAGAGTGTCCACCCTAGTCATCAGCTGAACAAACAACCTAATAATTAATAACTTGGGCAATTCATTGATTAAACAAGTTGATAACAAACTTAGTCTTGTATAAGATATGAAAAAATCTATTGAGGTCATAGGAATCATGAATGTGACAAGTGGATATGTGCAACATGTGACTTGTAACACCACACTAAAGGCAAGAAATATCAATTTTTGAGGGAGAATGACATGACAACAAGGAAGGATTTATGAGTGAATTTTGTGAGATTGAGTCATTGAATGAAATTTAGGTGTTGAAACATCCTTGATACACCTATATACACTGCTTTGGATGCTTGTATATCTTTGTTGAGGTGTATTTTGGATTTTAACTTGATTAAGGTCATTAGGCCTAATTATCTTAAGGTAGTGACTTGGTATGAGCTATGGTGTCTAAGTTGATTTGTTTTTAAATTTTAATCATGTTAACACCTTAAATACCTTACTTATAGACATTCATTAATTTTTAGTCCAACTAAGTATTGGTGTGATAAAAAATCCCTTAGAAACAGTCATTGTGATAAGACAAGTAACCTGTATAGGTGTTTGTTGAGAAGTTTATAAACTAAATGTTAATCACGTTAAGACACCTAGAGTAATAGGTTGATTTTATGGGGGACATATATACAAGCCTTTTAAGAGTGTATTGAACCTTATAAAATAGGTCTCATCAAAATCTAAAGAAACATACAAAAAATAGAACTAAATATTGTAGAGATAAGAGTGAGTGGACAATCTTCTTTACAAGTACATGATTTTGGTTTCCCTATAGGTGACATTAGGTCAACTATCTATCCTTAGATTGCCCTCAATTTTTGCAATGGAAGATCTATATGTAAACATTGCAAGTAGGTTGAGGTCAACAAAGGGTGCTAGAGTCTTATCGACACACGATATTCATTTTAGGGTGACTTTCCTGATGAAAGGTGTTATAGTCTTCTAGAGTTGGCATGTCACTCGAGTGATGAAAGTGCATTGATATAGATATGCCCTCTCCCCCAAATAGATATAATAGTTCTTTGGGCCCCCTAATTAGGTGGTGGTAACAAACTACTCAACCCAATCTATCTATATGGGGTTGAGGTCCTCTATTTGTATATGGTCACAAGGCCTATGCCATATACATATAACCTATAGTTTACATTCAATGCTCTCCCAAAAAACCAATGGGTTCTAATGGCCTACTCTATATAGGTCTACTAATATAGATAGTCATACTAGCTCTTATCAAATGGGATCAAATGACTATCCCCAATTGGGATTGAGTGCTTATCAATCCAAACTGACTATTTTTAATTGAGAGACTATGAAACACAAGAAGCAATAACATTGGCAAAGTGGGATCAAGTGAATTCCAATTGAATATAAAGACTATGAATATTATAGGAGTGAGATAGATGGGGGGATAAATCAACCCACTATTCCCCATCAGGATTAAGGGTTTATCTTCAAGTGGGATTCACCTACCTCTCTATATAAACAAATATTTAGAATCTGGTTCGAAATTGGAATTAACTAGGTAGAATGGGATCAAGAGGCTATGCCATTTAAATTTATAACTCCATAGATAGAGATGAAATTGTTATACTCGATTGGAATTGATGGAAATTAAATTGCTAGCTATGACCATTTTGGATATCGATCATAGAGATTGAACTACTATATGTGATTAGACTAACAAGGAATCAAGTGGTTGGCTATGAGGATAGTATTTAAAAGAAATGAGTGGTGTGCATATTGATGAAGACATGATATGATTGATTAGGATTGATATAAATATTATACCAAACAAATTTTATCAAATGAATTACACACACACACACACACACACATCCAATCCTACCGGTTAGGATTGACCTGCTATGGGAACTACATATAATGGGATATCAAGCAAATGTTCAACTCATTATTTTGGTTATTGAAAACATATTTTGAAATTCAAAATAAAAATAAAAAATCTGAGATGGAGGATGAGTTTCTAACACTATGCCAATCCATGTTAATACATCAAACAATAAAAAGTCCAACAAAATTATATTAGGTACTTTATATTTTCTTACACAAAATCTACCAATGATGCAATTAAGGTGTATGAATGTACATCTATAGTATATAATATTAACTTGAAATTTTACCTCTGTAAATGTATATGGTGTCGTACTAACACAGATAGATGTAGTAGTGGTTGGCCCACTACCTAGCTCAGTAAATTAAAATTGTGATCTTGAAGGCAATGTCTTCTCCTATAACACAAAAAAATACATATTTATTATTCAATTTAAATGTGTAAATTAATTTATACCTTTTTAATTTACAAATATAACTTGAAAATTTAACATTAACTATATATAAAAGATACCTACATGTGTGTAAAGAGTCCCAACATATCCAAACCAAATTTGTGTGCCAACAACTCATCAGTCAAGACCATATCCTCCAAGCCCTCTAAAGCACCACCATCATCATCTGAAGGTCCAGTGCATATAAAACCATAACATTTGCATGGATGGGGTCAAGTACAACCACTCGATTGAGTATCTCAAGTTTTTATCTCTGAAAGCCTACTTGTATGATGAACAAGTGTATCAGTAAGTACACTAAGCATATGCAAAGTTTCTATCTCCATAACCTCCTTCACCATAGAGGGAATCTTTAAATGAAGTGGATTTTGAGTAGGATCCTTGTAGGTTGACTAGGTGCATGACTTGCAGCTGATCACTCCTGCATGGATCCTTTCCCTTGGCCCTAAAACTCACCATAGTCAAAATAGTTTAAATTTTCATTGTAGACAAACTCGTAATAGAGTTTTCTCAAAAATTACAAATGGACTTCATCGTTATTAAAAGGTGGATAGTTAAACACCATCCACCATCACTCCCAAAAATTAGCTTTAATCAAATTATATTTGTTGTCCCCGAAAAATGCCACTCATTTTTGGGACAACCTACAGACCAAAATTTCTCTCTTCTCTTCTCAAAATTTGTTCTGAGCTTTCAAATTCCTCATTTTTAAGCTTTTTCTGTGAAGGGGATTCACAGGTTCAACAGGTAAAAAAAAAATCTTCTATAGGCAAGTTCAGTCAAAAGAACAAGCTTCTAACACTTAGTCGTTTCCAAGATTGGTTCAGCGCCTCAGTTCAATCAAAAGGATTTCAATCAACAAATGATAAAGGACTTAGGCTCAAACCACTGAACTTTGAACCACCTTGGTTCAAAGGTTCAATGGGTTCAATGACCAAGTAGGTTCAATGCGCTTGGTGCAAAAGAACAAAGGACTTTGCCAAATAACGAAGAATGAACCATTGAACCGTTGAACCAAAATTGGTTCAATCGAAAGGTTCAAGGGGCTGCCCCAAAGCGAAAAAGGCAAGTACCCTTGTGGAGGGCAGGAAACATTGGTTTGAAGGTCAAAGAAAAGACAAAATTTCTTTGGATTTATTCAAAGGCCCAAAAGGAACAATTCTTTCAAACTTTTCGTCTGATGGAAACGGCTAAGTCCAAGGGGCTGAAAGAATACTCTTGGGAAGATATTCTCAGAAAAATGTCAAGGCAAAGTTCCTTTGAACTTTTTGTCTGAAGGAATTCACCCAGAGAAAAGTCTGATGAAACAAAGAAGAATAAACGGCTAAGTCACAGAAGCTTTCCTTTAGACTTTTTGTTCGAATAAATTCTTTCAGGCTTTTTGTTCAAAGGAATTCTTTTGGGATTTTTGCCCGATGGAAAAAGCTCAAAAAAAGATGCAGAAAGGAACTTCCATGGACTTATAAAAAAAGGGGCTTCAATGGATGAACCATTGAACTGTTGAACCAAAAGTTTCAACAAGTTCAAGGTTCAAAGGTTCAACCAAAGCTTAGAAAGATAAAGGAAACAGTGTTCGAGCGAGACACAGAATAAGCCAATGAACCGATTGAACTTTGAACCGAAAGAGTTCAAATTTCAATGGTTCAACATGGTTCAAAAGCTCAAAGGTGGCCTCAGTCAAAGGAAAATCCCGACTGAAGAGAAAAGCCCGTGGAAAAATGCCCCATGAAAAAAGACAAAGTAGATCGGAAGCTACCACGTGTCATCTTTTGTAGAACCCCAAAAGGTTTCTATACGTCATGTGTCATGTTATGACTCAGAAGAACATGATAAGTGTTTGCATCCGTGTTCCCCTTTTAGAGTTGCTCAAGCAAAACGTGTCGTGGACCCCATTTTCCATAAGTTTCTAATGAGTTTCATAATAGCAAAACTTGCCACTTGTCAAAGACACAAAAAGGACCCCTCAAAGACATAGGTAAGAAGGGCTATAAAGAGCAAAGAAGTGCTTAAGCAGTGAAGAGAGGAGCGAGACCAAAGGACTATAAATATCTTCAAACAAGTTACTCCAGTAGGTGATACAGTATCTGTGAATTGATCATTAAGAGGCACAAATGACAAACGGCGCAGCCCACGATTTCTCATATGATGTTTAAGCGGCGTGCTCTTCCCCATGATGGGAATGTGCATGGGTCATTTGTTAAAAGGGTGCCAAAAGGCCTCCTTTCTTCCCCTATTTATTGTAATCTCTCATTTGTTGTAAGGGAGACTTCTCATTTTTTTACAAGAACGAAACTCTGTCCATTTTGAAAGAAGAAGACTGAGACTTTGAACTCAGGTTGCAATTTCATTTCCATTGTTATCTAAATGAGAAAGCAAGTTTTTCACAAACTTTGTGTTGTTCTGACTTGTGTCATCTGATGGTGTCCTTATTCATTTAATTTGGTGCGTAAAATTAGTGAAGGTAACAAAGAAGTGTCCTGAAACCAACTATGAGAAGACTTTGTGCTTTCACCATTGATTTCAGTCTGTGTTTTCCTTTCCTTTTTGTGTTGAGGATTCTGGGTTGACTTTGTGCCCCCATTATCCTTTGTGATATACCTTTTGGGTAGTTGAGGTGGAGACTTTGAGCTCTGTTTCATCATGTTATTCCTACGTTCTTTTGATCACTGGTTATTTCACTACCTAAAAGAAACTCCTGATGTTTCTTGTAAGGACACTTCTGAAAGAAGAGAAGTGCCTTCAACGTTTATAGCCCATATTTTCTCCTTTGTCTGTGTGCATCATCTCTAAAAGAAGAGAGATGGATGGTTTTTCCCACCCCTGTATCTTACTTTCTTCTTATTTATTTTGTATATAGCTCCACATATTTAATAGGGAACCTCCCCTTGATGAGAAGAGAGATTTGTCCCATTGTGATGCAGTAAACCTACACATCTAGATGACCAATTTCCCTATGCTATGGTGATAAGAACTATTTTGAACTCTAGTTAGCTGGTCGAAAAAATATTCACCCAATAATTTTTGGTGACTCCGCTGGGGAAGAGCGCACAATTTGAAGTCTCAAACTTCAAACTAAAGTAGATCTTGCTCTTTTCCATTTTTTGTTCTGCAATCTGGCAACTCCACATTATACTAGAGGCCAGAAATCCCAAGGTGTTGTTGACCCTACTTTTGAGTTGGTGCAGTAGAGCAATTTTGAGTTGTTTCCTCCACAACCTCACCTTAGACGAACTAGGAGTCTTCCTCCTAGCCCTACCAGGCCACCAACACAAAGCAGAGCTTCTTTTTCAAATGATTCTTCATCAATTCACAATTTCCTGAAGTAGGTTTCTTACTGAGATGGGCCAGACACATAGACCTTACTGTTGCTTAAAACTTGGCTACTGAGGTAGAAGATGACCTTATCTTGGTAGGAAAGATAAGGAGAGACCCTAATAAAGGTAAATCCTCTTCATCTTTTGAGTATTCACCTATAGTCACCACTGACCTGATGGTACAAAAGCTAGCAAATGAAATGCTAGCTCTCAAAAAGCAAATGGTGCAAGGAATGTCATCTGCTCTTACATTCATAGATATGCCCAGGAGGACATTTTAGAATCAGGCATACCAAGGCAATGTTGTCAGGAATCAGGGATAGCAAAATCACCTTACCCCTCCATAGAGGAACCTCACCCTTGAAGCACCTCCAAATAACTCGATAGTCAGATATCTAGAAGCTGAAGTAGATTTCTCATTCCAGCCTGAGTTAAATCATGAAGATGATGTTAATCTCTTCACTAAGGAAGAAGAAGAATTAGCTGGTGACTCCCATATTGGTTTCCTAAACTATCAAGATGAACCCAGACGTGAAGGCAATGCAGCTGAAGGGTCATATGATGTATTCACCAGGTCCAAGAATCAATCAGCTCAACAAGCTGATAAGGAGAAAGCAGAGGAGCGACCTCAACCAGCAATTTCAATTGCTAAGTGGGGATCCACTCTTCCTTTCCAGCCAAAGGACCCGGTGATTTCAAAAAAGGTTAATACCCTAAATGCCCCTATGCCTTCTACTTTAATTTTGCAGTCCAGTCCTCCCCCTTTCAAAAATCAAAAGGATGAACTCCCATCCTCTTTTCCTAGCTCGTTCCAGACATTTGATATCATTGACCATATAAAGAGAACCAAAATCCAAATGTCTGAATTTGATTTTTTGCAGTCCCATCCTGAGCAATTAGACAGATTGGTTCAATGTGTTGAAAACTAGAACATCCCTATTCAGTGAGCAAATCCCAAAGTGATGCATGATGCTGCCAGGAATGCACCCACCATGAACAATCTTGTCACCGCTCCCCCTGCTACTCCTAGCAGGATTGAAACTTTTTATGTCTCATTACTGATAAATGGACATCAGCTGAATAATTGCATCATTGATTCTGGAGCTTCAAACAATGTCATGCCTACTAGAGTGGTCGAATCCCTTGACCTCACATTGACCAAAACTTTTGGTAGATGCTTCTCCATGGAGAACAAGCAAGTACCTTTGCTATGACAAATCAAAGTTGCCCAATTTGCATTTATTTCCTTTCCAGACAAAAGAATCAAGATGACTGTCTTGGTAGTAGACATCCCAACATCAATGGCATCCTTCTCGGGTAGAATTTTTGTAGGGATGTTGGTGGTGAATTAAGCATGGATTTATCAGAGGCAAGGGTTCCAGTCAAAGGTGTTATGAAGAGGTTGCTCCCTAAGAAGGAAGCGAAATATGTTGTTACCCAGACCTCAGCAACTGAAGCTCAAATTATGTTTGAGTCTTCATGCATGGGTAACTACTTTCTATACATGGATGGAGTTCATGAGACATCTAATGAAGCTCCTGTAGATGACAGCCCAAAAATGCAATCAGCTGGAATAGTAGAGGAATTGGCTGAGCACAAGGTAAGTGTGGAAGTTTCTCCACCCCTGGATGAAGAAGAATCCGAAAGGAAATCAAGATCAAATGAGGTATGGATTCTTGAATTTGATGGCAGTTGTTCTTCCACTGGTTCAAGAGCCGAGGTGGTGTTAATATCTCCTCAAGGAGATATTTTTCCCTCATCTTATAAATTGCAATTCAGCAACATGAATAACACAGTTGAATATGAGTCTCTGTTGCTTGGATTGAGAGCCACTCGAGACAAAGGCATCAAGCTCCTTCATGCTAAAGGAGATGCCGAACTAGTGGTTTGTCAGGTGAGAAGCCTATATCAAACCAAGAATGAAAGATTGCATCATTACCGCAATCTAGTCTAGGACCATCTTGAAGACTTTGATGCTTTCAACATCTCTGCAGTTCCCAAAGAATTCAATGACAAGGTGGATGCATTGGCTATTTTAGCTACTCTCTTGGTTACCCACCTTGATTTCAAAGGAGACAAGTACACAATTGAGTTGGTCTTTCAGCCAAGTGTACTTGACAATGTCAGTCATTGGCAGGTATTTAACAATGACAGCCAAGTCATTGCCTTCTTGGAGCAAAAGATAGCTTTGAATAGCTGCATTTTGAAGGTAGTGAACCTCAAAAATATGAAATAGCTCTTGAATCAAATTCAGGCACAGGTGAGGAGTTCTTGCAACTGAAAGGGAAAAAAATCTCTAAAGGCCTAATTTCCCTTGAAAAGCTATTTGATAAGCATGATAGATTCATCAGACAGCAGCCAATAGATTCAAGCTCATCTCAAGAGTTTGATCAAGTAAATCTAGGAACCAAGGAAGACCCCAAGATGGTGAACATTGGGAAATGTTATACTCTTGTAGAGCATTCCAAGTTCACCTCTTTGCTCAATGAATACATGGATGTCCTAGCGTATTCATACGCTAACCTAAAATCACTTCGGCCTGATAAAATCTGACACAACATCCCTCTCAAGGCTAATTCAACACGTTACAGCCAAAAGACCAGGCATTATAATCCAAAAATATCAAGTACTATTTTATCTAAAATACAAAAAATGCTAAATGCCAGGATAATCTTCCCAATCCATCATTCCACATGGATTGCCAATATAGTGCTTGTAAGAAAGAAAAATGGTGAAATTTGCCTTTGTGTGGATTTTAGGATTTTGAATCAGGCATCCTTGAAGGATAATTATCCTTTGCCAATCATGGATCAAGTGCGACAGATAGTGACAGGGTCAGAGATGTTATCAATGCTAGATGGCTTCTCAGGATATAATCAGGTCAAAGTTGGTGAAGCAAACCAGCATAAGACTACTTTCACCACACCTTGGGGCACATTTGTGTATAAAAGGATGCCTTTTGGTTTGATAAATGCTGGCGCCACCTTCCAAAGAGCAATGGACCTTGCCTTCAAGGATGAGATGGATAACTTCATCATAGTTTATCTTGATGACTTGACTGTCTTCTCTAAGCATCGCCCAAATCATGTGAACCATTTGCAACAAGTGTTGAAACGCTGCTGCCATAATGGCATTTACTTAAACCCCAAGAAGTTAATTTTTTGAGTAACAGAGGGGAAACTTCTTAGACACGTGTCCAAAAGAAGCATAAAGATTGACTCAGACAGAGTCAAGTCTACCTAAGAACTTTACTTGCCCACAAGCAAGACTGTTGTTCACTCTTTCTTTGGAAAGGTGAATTTCTTATGGAGATTCATCCCCAAATTTACTGAGAAGACCAGGCACATTGTAAACATGATGAAGGGAAAGGCCATCTTTAGCTGGATAGAAGAAGCCCAGTTGGCTTTTGAGGATATCAAGACTGCCATTGCCCATGCTCCAATTCTGGCTTGTCCAAACTATAGCAAAGAGTTCACCATTTATAGCTATGCTTCAGAACATACGCTTTCAGCAATTCTGGTTCAACTAAATAAATAAGGCATGGAATTTCCCATTTCCTTCATGAGCTATCCTCTCAAAGTTCATGAGCTGAAGTACTCAAATATGGAGAAGCATGCTTTCATAGTGGTGAAGGCCGTGAAACATTTTCATTTCTACATCCTTAATTCACGAGTTACTGCCTTGGTCCCTGACACCACAGTGAAATCTATACTGACTCAATAAGAGTTTGGGATGAAAAGAGGCAATTGGGTTGCAAAGATCCAAGAGTTTGATCTGATCATCAAGCCAACAAAGCTAGTACGTGGAAAGAGGCTATGCCAACTAATTGTTGATAACAAGCCAAGAGGAACAGAGCACGAAGAACCAGAAGTGGATGAGGATGACACCCCAATAGTCCTCTTTGTCTCTACCATGAATGAGTGGTACTCAGGTATTGCTCATTTCCTCACTTATGGTGAATTTCCCACAAACCTATCTTATAAATAAAGGAGAACCATCAAGCTGAAAGCTACTAATTTTGTCCTCTAGGACAACGGCCTGTACAAGAGGAGCCTTGATGGAACGTTCCTTCACTGTGTGGGCAAGGAGCAGCAAAGTTGACTTCTGAAGTCCTTCCATAATTTGGCCTATGGAGGACATTTTTCTGCCCCTGTGACTGCCCATAAGATCCTACGAGCTAGGTATTATTGGCCAACTCTCTTTCAAGATGCATACAAGTGGATCAGGAGATGTGAACTGTGCCAGCAGTTTGTTAGAAGGCCCAAGCTAGCTTCTCTACCTCTCGAACCAGTGGTCATTGAGGAGCCTTTCCAATAATGGGGAATTGACTTTATTGGTGTCGTAAACCCATCGTCAAGTGCTGGACATGATTATGTCCTTACAGTAACAGACTACTTCACTAAATGGGTGGAAGCAGTTCCAACCAAGCATGTTACTTCAGAAGTAGTATGTAATGTCCTCAAAGACAACATCATGTCCAAGTTTGGGGTCCCAGTCAAAATTGTCACTGACAATGTGGCCTATTTCACTTCTCAAGAGATTACTCAATTATGCTTCTGCTATGGAATTACACTCTCCCACTCCTCTGATTACTTTCCACAAGGGAATGGATAGGCTGAGTCAAGCAATAAAAATTTGGTGACTATCATCAAGAAGCTGGTGGATGACAACCAAAGGACTTGGCATAAGGCATTGGTTGATGCTCTATGGGCAGACAGAATTACACCAAAGAGAGAAATTGGTATGTCTCCCTTCTAACTTTTGTATGGTGTCAATGCTGAAATACCAATCACCTTGGAATTGCCAGCATTGAAATTGGCCAAGGTGATTGAAGATCAAACGTATGAGATCTCACTTGAGAAGAGGATCATGTGCATTCCTGAGCTAAATGAGTAGAGAACTGCAGTGGTGGGCAGGATTAACGCCCATCAAAGTCTGGTGAAGAAGCTCTTTGACCAGAAAGCAAAGAATCGTGATTTCCAGATTGGAGATCAAGTCCTGATGTGGGACAATAGGAGAGAACCAAAGGGGATGCACAAAAAGTTTGATTCCCTATGGAGGGGCCCTTTTACTATTCATCAACTCAATGGTAAAAACAATTTCCTATTGAAGTATCAAGATGGAACTCTCTTCTCTCTGCCTCACAATGGGCAACATCTGAAGCACTTCAACTCTTGAAGTATCGGATGAGTCCCTCTGTACATATGTATATTTGTATAGTCTTTTGCTTTGTTTTGTTTGTTTCATTTTCATTTTTGAACCTTTCTTCTTAGGTAGCGCAACTCCATAGCCCAATGGCACACTTCAAGGCATTGGAGATTTTGGTTTCTACTCCCCTCACCTATGTTTCAAGTTTCCAACTGAAGGTAGTTCCCGAACTGGAGCCATCTGTTGTCCCCAAAAAATGCCACTCATTTTTGGGACAACCTACAAACCAAAATTTCTCTATTACCTTCTCAAAAGTTGTTCTGAGCTTTCAAATTCCTCATTTTTAAGCTTTTTCCATAAATGGGATTCATAGGTTCAACAGGTAAAAAAAAAAGCTTCTGCAGGCAAGTTTAGTCAAAAGAACAAGCTTATAACACTTAGTCATTTCCAGGATTGGTTCAACTCCTTGATTCAATCAAAAGGATTTCAATTGGCAAATGATAAAGGACTTAGGCTCGAACCATTAAACTTTGAACCACCTTGGTTCAAAGGTTCAATGGGTTCAACGACCAAGTAGGTTCAACGTGCTTGGTGCAAAAGAACAAAGGACTTTGCCAAATAACAAAGTATGAACCATTGAACCAAAGTTGGTTCAATCGGTTGGTTCAATCGAAAGGTTCAAGGGGCTGGCCCAAAGCAAAAAAGGCAAGTGCCCTTGCGGAGGGCAGGCAGCATTGGTTCGAAGGTCAAAGAAAAGACAGAATTCCTTTGGATTTGTTCAAAGGCCCAAAAGGAACAATTCTTTCAGACTTTTTGTTCGATGGAAACGGCTAAGTCCAAGGGGTCGAAAGAATTCTCTCAGGAAGATTTTCTCAGAAAAATGTCAAGGCAAAGTTCCTTCAGACTTTTTGTTTGAAGGAATTCACCCAGAGAAAAGTCTGATGAAACAAAGAAGAACAAACGGCTAAGTCACAGAAGCTTTCCTTTGGACTTTTTGTCCGAAGGAATTATTTCAGGCTTTTTGCCCGACAGAAAAAGCCTAAACAAAGATGCAGAAAGGAACTTCCATGGACTTAGACAAAAAGGGGCTTCAATGGATGAACCATTGAACCGTTGAACCAAAAGGTTCAACGGGTTCAAGGTTCAAAGGTTCAACTAAATCTTAGAAAGATAAAGGAAGTAGTGTTCGAGCGAGACACAGAATAAGCCAATGAACCAATTAAACTTTGAACCGAAAGAGTTCAAAGTTCAATGGTTCAACATGGTTCAAAAGCTCAAAGGCAGCCTCAGTCAAAGGAAAAGCTCGACTGAAGAGAAAAGCCCGTGGAAAAATGCCCCATGAAAAAAGACAAAGCAGATTGGAAGCCGCCACGTGTCATCTTCTACAGAACCCCCAAAGGTTTCTATACGTCATGTGTCATGTTATGACTCAGCAGAATGTGACAAGTGTTTACATCTGTGTTCCCCATTTGGATTTGCTCGGGCAAAACGTGTCGTGGACCCCATTTTCCATAAGTTTCTAATGAGTTTCATAACAACAGAACTTGCCACTTGTCAAAGACACAGAAAGGACCCCCCAAAGACATAGGCAAGAAGGGATATAAAGAGCAAAGAAGCGCTTAAGTAGTGAAGAGAGGAGCGAGACCAAAGGACTAGAAATATCTTTAAAGGAGTTACTCCAGTAGGTGATACAGTATCTGTGAATTGATCATTAGGAGGTGCAAACGACAAACGGTGTGGCCCACGATTTCTCATATGATGTTTAAGCGGCGTGCTCTTCCCCATGATGGGAATGCGCATAGGTCATTTGTGAAAAGGGTGCCAAAAGGCCTCCTTTCTTCCCCTATTTATTGTAATCTCTCATTTGTTGTAAGGGAGACTTCTCATTTTTTTTACAAGAACAAAACTCTGCCCATTTTGAAAGAAGAAGACTGAGACTTTGAGCTCAGGTTGTAATTTCATTTCCATTGTTATCTGAATGAGAAAGCAGGTTTTTCATAGACTTTGTGATGTTCTGACTTGTGTCATCTGAAGGTGTCCTTATTCATTTAATTTGGTGCACAAAATTAGTGAAGGTAACAAAGAAGTGTCCTGAAACCAACTGTGAGAAGACTTTGTGCTTTCATCATTGATTTCAGTCTATGTTTTCCTTTCCTTTTTGTGTTGAGGATTTTGGGGTGACTTTGTGCCCCCATTATCCTTTGTGATATACCCTTTGGGCAGTTGAGGTGGATACTTTGAGCTCTGTTTCATCCTGTTGTTCCTACGTTCTTTTGATCACTGGTTATTTCACTACCTGAAAGAAACTCTTGATGTTTCCTGTAAGGACACTCTGAAAGAAGAGAAGTGCCTTCAGCGTTTATAGCCCAGATTTTCTCCTTTGTATGTGTGCATCATCTCTGAAAGAAGAGAGATGGATGGTTTGTCCCACCCCTATGTCTTACTTTTTGATTATTTATTTTGTATATATCTCTGCATATTTAATAGGGAACCTCCCCTTGATGAGAGGAGAGATTTGTCCCCTTGTGATGTAGTAAACCTGCACATCTGGATGACCAATGTCCCTATGTTGTGGTGATAGGAAATATTTTGAACGCCATTTAGCTGGTCGATAAAATATTCACCCAACAATATTGGCATAGATGGATTGGGAAATATTTGGTCAATACAGTAAATGTTGCATTGGTGGTTGAGTTGATAAATAAGGCAAAAAATTATTCTTTTGTTATTTATTTCTTCTTCACCTCATATGTTGATAATTTGTCAACATAGTAAGCCCTACAACTATCCCTATATGAGCTCCATCTATCAATTTAACTCGTTATTAAGTCCACTTTACCTAATACTAAATCTAGGGTATTAGTCAAATAGGTGCAATGGGTGTTCGTGAAAGTGGGCCCCCTTATTCTCCTAATTATCTACTCAATTTCAATTTTTTTCTCTACTATGTGAGCAGTTATATCCTCTTGACTGCCTGGGGGATCTAGTGGAACTATAGGAGAGTTAGGTAGAGGGTTAGGAGGGTTGGGTAGAGGGTTAGGAAAAGGATTAGGCAGAGGGTTAGGTAGATCATGTCGACCTATTAGATAGGAATTACAAATTAAACTATGCAAAACATTCACAAAAAATTCAAAAAAAATGATTTAATCTACAAAACTTACCCTCTCTTCATGATGGCATCATCGATCTCACAAATATTGGAGAAAAAACAATGATTTCCATGCGAGCTGGAGGGCAAAATGCAAGATGGAAGGCAAAACACGAATGCCAAGAAAAAAAACACAAACACCAAGAAGCAAAAGTGAAATGAGCAATTTGAGTTTTTTTTAAATTTTAATGTTCAGGTAATGTGTACGCATTCCTTTTAATTATAAGAACACATATGCATTCCTATAATGCATACACATTCCTATAATTAAAAGGAACATGTATGCATTCCTTTTTTAAAAAAATATATGCATTATGAATCAAGTATCTCTAACCATAATGCGTATGTGTTATATCAATAATGCATGCAGGTTATGTAATAACACATACATGTTGGATATATCCATGAAATTATCCCACAACTCTATGCACATACCCTGAACCATTCACTAAGATAAACTATAAACATAAGATAAAATTATTAAAATAAGTATACATGGTCATTCTCAATCTTTATACATGTTACACAAAAAATACATATATGTGTACACATTTCTTATATAAAAAATACATACATGTTATGGATCGAATATCTTTAACCATAATGTGTATGTGTTATATCAATAATGTGTATAAGTTATGTAATAATACATATGCATTGTTTAATATATCCATGAAATTGTCTCCCAACTTCGTGCACATACTCTGAAGCATTCACTAAAATAAACAATAAAAAAGTATACATGAACATTCTCAATCTTTATTATGATTTAACCACAATGAATATGGCCTCCACATTTTCTTTCATTTTTAGTATTCTTTAAAAAAAGGGAATTTTTGAGATAATTTTATGTGGAAAAATACTTCTTGATATTAATCATTGAAAATGGAAATTTTTTTAATCACTCACCCTCAATGAACTATGAGGAAACAATATTCACTATGGAGGAAGGGTTATTTTTTTAATCATTAGCAAATATTGAGTAAAGGGAAGTAATATTTTTTTTTAAAAATAAATATAAATATTAATTATATATATGAGTGAAGAGGATATGATATTTAATAATAAGACTTGTATAAAATTGAATATTTAGGACTCTTCGATGGAGGAGTCCACTTCAAGATCTCACCAACCCTTCGAGTGCACTTTTTATGCCAGCATTTCCAATTCTTTTTTTTATGACTTTTTTTCAGGCTATTCTTTCTTAAACTTAAGCCGATCATCCTTGATGTGGGTACCTCTAAGGAGACCGCTTGAAAAGGTAAATTCATTATGTCAGATGAGATGAAAAGGAACAAAGTGCAGCTTGAGATGTTCAACTCCAAGGTCCAAGAGGTAGGGATGGCCCTCACCAAACTTATACAGGACTAGAATACTCTGCATAGATAGGCCAAGTCCACAATGTAGTGTTTCATTCAATCTACCTAACTTGCCATGACCCCTATCTTTCAACTGCCCAAGATCTTGAGATCCCCCCCCCTCTAAGTTCCCCTATGGTGATCCCCCCAAAGCAGACTCCCTTGTAAATCAAAAGACAGAAATGACCCCATATGATTTTTTTGGAGAAGTTGTTGAAGGACCTAGGAACCACACTCGAGCTAAATTTTAAAATTTAAGTAGGGCATCCTAGTGAACAATCTTAAAGATGTTGTAGACCCATCAGAGGGACATCCCTCCTAATCTTTTTGTTTGGTTCTCTACTTTCCTTGCTTTTGGTTTAGTTTAATAATTTTTTGATGTTTTAGTTGGGTGGCCTTTACTTGGTTTGTTAAAGCTCTCTGTATTACACTTTGATGGTTCTAAGATCCTTGTTAAACCTAATTTTTACCCTATCAAATAAATAATAATAATAAATATATATTACAATAATTAAAAAATACTTCCCCTTTATTTTAATATGTGATTCAAGAATGAGAAGGTATGAATATATTATCATTTTACCTCTCTATTTTTTTAACAAATATAATATAATTAATGTAATTATTATATTAATAAAATATATAAAAATAATTTGAGAGTAGTTGAATATAATGATATTATTTGAGATCTTAAAAGACCAAATTATATATATTTTTTTTAAATTATAATAAAATGGTAAAAGTTGTGACAATAAAACATGACTTCATTCCAGCTAAATATACTTCCAATAATATTATTCTCCCCTCATATTCTCAAATAGTTTTAAATAAAATAAAATTGTAATAGATGGGATATAGGTATACCTTTTCATTGGGTTATATTATTTGGCATATAAAAGAGATAGCACCAAAATTTATTGATATTGATTTTTATTATACGCTCACAACAATAATGTGGTATGATAGTTGATTTTGTTGTTAATTTAATCATTAGAATGGAGAGTATGAATTTATGAATAAAGAATATTTAATAATATTATTTAGTGAGAGTGATAAGGAATTAAGATATATTATAAGAAAGAATGCAATAATTTTTATTTATAATTTTAATGAGGAAAGGGATTAAAATTGATTATTTATATTTTATCAATAAATGTAAAGTTGATGTTGCTTCAAATATTAATGATATTTATTTTTTGGGATTATATGTAAATATTTTTATAGAAATTAGAGTTATGAAATAAAGAGGCATAATATTAACTGGAGTTACGAACTAATTTGAGATACAAATAGGAGGTTTAAATATCTCTTATAAATCAATAACATCACTATCATCACCAATATCAATCGCGTCATCAACATCACCACTATTATCAACAATCACAATCAACCTAACATATCAAATAAATTTAAACTTAAATAAAATTAAACACAACTAAATTATTTAATTAATATACTCATATTTCATCAACAACATTAATAATATATTATTTTATTACTATACTCTTAAATAAATTTGAATACTAAATAATTTATTCAATGAAAAACTTCTACTTTATTCACTTTTACCATGACTTTTACTCATATCTATTGTTTATTTTTCATTTTTTATAAGCATAAAACAATGGGCAAAAATTGAGAAAATTATCACCATGCTTACTAACTACAACCATTCCACAATACATTACCAGAGAAAATTGAATGAAAGCTAAACTTCATTTTTTATTTTTTATTGATCCTAAGTTTATTATTAAATGTTAGCACCATGATGCATATGGTGAGCCATTTTTGTCTCTTCAAATTTTTTTAACATTATTTAATTTATTTTAATAAGCATATTGTATATATATATGGGGATGGGGCCCACTTCAAATTGGTATTAAAAAACATGTAATTTTTTTAAAAAAAATTGGTTGCTTAATTAAATACATAAAACGATAAAGGGCTCTTAAATTTTTGAAAGGTGGTTATTCTACTAAATAAAGGTTTTTAACTCATTTCCAAAAATGTTATTACAATTTAGATATGTGTGTTGATATGAATTTATCTAATCATTTAAATGTAATGATGATTTAATGATGATGTAATTATATGAATGGTTTTGGTTAGGATTTTAAAAATACGAAATATATTTTTGATATTATTTTAATTATGCGCTTTTATTTTTAAACTTATGAAATGAGTTGATGTTATGAGATTAAAATAGAGAATACTCTGTTTATTCAATCATTTTTAATTTATCAAACATTTTAAAATATATAAAAAATATATAAATCAAAAAAAATAAAATCTATAATAAAAATAGTGCTCACAATAATATGGTTGATAAAAATTTATGAATGTTTAATGATCAAATGAATCTAGTCATTTATCTATTCATAAATGACTTGAACTCAAATATTGATTAAATTTGAGTATATGATAGACTTTCAATAGATAAAAATGAGAAAGGTGAAAAAAATAAATATACCCATCATCTTTAAAAGGTGGCACAAGTACACATGTCAGTATTATATAGATGATTCTAATAGGTATGGTGGTGGATTATAATATCCATGAGATATTAACAATGAATACATGGCATTCTTTAATTAGCCTTTGTGGTGGTGATTCAACGGTAAAGAAGGTGGGCTTTACCCAGTAGGTCCCATGTTCGAGTCTCCCTTGCCATTGGTAGTTAACTTTTCAAGTGGCATTGCTCCCCACGGGTCTTCAAAGGTTCCCCCTATAAAAAATAGTCAAAAAAGAACCGCTTACCAATATCAAGACATTCTTTAATTGTCATTAATAATATTTAATCTTAAATTTGACATCCATTTAATTATCATATGAGATTTGTTCTTCTTGTTTGGAGAAGTCAATCTAAAAATCATAATATCTTAATCATATAGTGGAGTTTGGAGTACATTTTTTTTTTTTCATTTTTTTCGATACTAACATAGTGGTATAGTTAGATTGAATGCATTTGTCACTACTTAATGGAAAGCTCATATATAAAGTAATGGAATCATTAATCAGTTGATGAGACAGAAAAGGGTTGGTTAAGTGATTTAGTTATGTTCACTTTCAAATGGATTTGACTTTCACTTGACATTAGAGGCTAGTTGTGATTGTTTGTATTGATTTAGTGGTCGTCAAGGATATGGTCCCTACTATATTCTATATCTAATTCATAGCTCCACTCAAAAGAAATAATTAATTATCGAAAGGGTTGTAGTTTGACTGGGGAAGATGATGGTTGTTTATATCCATCCACCAGGTTACAAATCCTTCTAAGTATCCGATACAAAGAGCCAAGTGGTTAAGGCCAGGATCATGTCCTAAGTGATTTTGATGACATGGATGGCCTTTAATTGTCGTTGCTTAGCCAAATGAGCTCACTGATTTAGATATGCGCTTACTCATCATTATAATCTAAATTGAAAGACCGACATTCTATGTAATTTAGTGATTCCATATAAACACTATCTACAAAAACATACACAAAAAAGAAAAAAAAAAATCAAAACAAAAATAATGAAATCAATTAATATAATATATAATAAATTTAAAATAGATATTTTGAAATTGATCCCTATCAACGATTTTTTTTTGACAATTGTTATAAAAAAATATTAATACTAATTTAAAATTAATAAAAATATATTCAATGGATCAATTTTTTTAAAAAACAATATTTTAATACTATTAAAAGAGAAATGCATACTCTTATGCTTACACCAGCGAATATAAGCAATGAATATGTCCCATCATATCCATATCACTTAGTGGAATAAAACAACAAAACTACAAATGGAGTTCTAAGACAAAAAGAATTAAGTGTTAAATATCTTCCCTTTATTATTGTTTGACATTGGAATTATTGACCTTAATATTTTATTTATGTATTTAATGATAGTTATATTGTTTGTGACTCTAATACAGAGAAGCATATTGCTTGCGTGTAAGCCGTGGAAAATCATTTAGGATATTTGTCTTATTCTCATGGATTTATTATATTGTGACCTTATTTAAACCTAACCTTGATGTGTTTTTCTTTTGGGGCCTTCCTTTTATCTATAGTTTAAAAATATTATTTGGTATTTCAAGTGTTTAGGTTGGTTCCTTAGTATAAAAGGAAAAACAATTAATAAAATCATTTACAAACAATGTGTAAGAGTTTATAACTATAACATGGTTTAATTGGTTTGCAATGAATTGTTTTGATTAACAAAATCTTAAATATGCATCATATAATGTTAGATTTATCTAAGACAAGTTCATGCATCAACTTATTTTAATGTCAATTTGTTGAAGACTCTTTCTATTTATGTATTCATAGATTGGTGCTCCTTTTGCACCTCATCGTTCGTGCAATATCCTTTCTATTCAATACACTTTATGTTTTGTATTGACCAAACTTCTGCCATCGACCTCTATCAAGACCTAGTAGGTGTTTTATCTTATTTTAGATTAATGTGTCCAAATAAGATATAACTTTTGAACTATTCATATGGTACACTTTATGATTATAATATACAAATTTGAATGCTAAAATATAATATACTTGAATTATTACAATAGGCGATTGATAATAAATTGTGAATGTCAAACCTATAAAAAGAATATGGATAGAATAGAAAGGTGTGCAAGAAGCATATATGTACTCACAAGTCATTTGAGGTAGGGATAGGTTAATATTGGCATTTCCAAGTTTCTACTACCATATTTTAGTGTCTAAAAATGTCCCCCTTATTCTAGTATTGAAATTAAAATGATGCTAGAGTAAAAAGATAAATAAATGTACCTTAATATGTAAACACACTTTGTCTTTGGAAGAAGGCTCCAAGTATGCAATTTGATCCATAAAAACCTACAATGAACATGTAATAATTAATGCCCATATATTAAATGAACTAGATAAATGAAAAAAATTAAATTTAAATAACAAGGAAGAATACACCTATAAGTGAATGAAATATGTTTTGCTCTCTAGAACTTTAGAGATGTCCTTCATTTTGAAGTATTACAGATTGAGGGTGGTCATGTTCCAAAGGAGAAATGTCATGAAATGATTATGTACTAGGGAAATGGCCATGAAGAGGGAGTAGTACTAGGTCATTGGGCAATGCAGAATTATTAGGATAGATATATTATTTACAAAATGACAAAGAGTACTCTTTAGTGCAAGCCAAAATTATTCTCACAATTTAAGTTGAAATGATCAAAGCAATACAAATAAATAATCCATGATATAGTTGTTAAGCTCACATTCATGATGTTCATTCATATTCCTACAGGACTCTTGAGTTATTCATTGCAAGACAAAAACATTCTTACAAATACTCCTAGGAATTATAAAATATTATATACAATAATATTACATCCCCCCTTTAATTTTCAAGTGTTGTTATGAGCCCAAACATTACTCTGAACTTCTCAATTTTTTCTTGTGCAAGCGATTTTGTTAGGATGTCTCCTAGTTGCTTTGTTGTAGGGTAGTGTTACAACTTGACACAGCCATCTTTCACACAATGTTGAATAAAATAAAATTTAGTATTGATATGCTCGATTTAGTAGTGAAAGACTGGATTCTTTTCTATTTGAATTGTGAAAGTGTTATCAATCATGAGAATTGTTGATCAGACCTGTTATTCTAACAAATTTGAAAGAACCCTTATGAGCCATAAAATCTCTCAGGTTGCCTCTGAAGTAGAAATATACTCTATTTTGCAGAATTAATTATCAGCATTGATTTCTTCTTAGATTTCTAACTAGCAATTGTTATTACCAAATTCATAAAAAAACCTGTAATGGATTTTCCTTCTTCATAATCATCAACATAGTCAAAAACTGAATATCCAACCATTTGAAGTCTTGAAGTATTTTAGCCCAAGATTTTGTGTTCCTTTGAGATATTTAAGGACTCTTTTGTTACTACCCAATGACTATCTCTGGGTTATTGCATTAATATTGAAATAACACCAACAAAAAAAGATATATTCGATCTTATTTTGGTCACATAAATCATACTTATAATGAGTTATCTATATTTAGTGGCATTGACCAAATTTATTATATCTTCTGATGTCAATTTTAGATTATGTTCCATGGGTGTGTTGAGAGGATTACAATGTTCCATTCCAAACTTGATCAAAATGTCACCAATGTACTTCTATTGCATGATGAATATGTTCTTTAGTTCTTAAATTACTTCAATACCCAAATCAATCATTTCAAATCTTTTCATCAACTATGATTTAAACTTTGTTGTGTATTGTTTATTATTCCCTGTGATGAGAAAATCATCAACATACACTACAAATACAATTATTTTTTCAACTATATTGGCAAAAGAGTATCAGCTTATAACTCAAAATGTTTGAAGTTCGCATTCATGAGGTGTTCAGCTAGTTTATCATACCATGCTCAAGGGGCTTGTTTTAAACCATGTAATATTTTTCAAGTTTTCACACCTTGTGTTCTTGACTGTTACTGCAAAACCTTTGGGTTGTGTCATGTACATTGTTTCCTTAATGTCACCATTCATAAATGTAGTTTTGATGTCCTTCTGGTGAACTTTCCTTTCATTATGAGATACTAGAGCCAACATGGTTCGAATGGTAATCCATTTTTTTGTAGGTGAAAATGCTTCATTGCAACCAATTCATTCCTTTTGAGTATATATTTTTGTGAGAAGCCTAGATTTATGTTTATCAAGTGAACCATCAACTTTATATTTGTTGTAGCAGACTCATTTTCAACCAATTAGTTTGCAATTGTATGGAGGATCAACTAATTTCCAAGTCCAATTTTTTACCAATGCACTGCACTCATCTTTCATTTATTTTCTCCAAGGTTCAATCTTCTCAGCTTGTTTGAAATAAGTTGGTTCTGAATCAAATTTAGCATTGAATTATTCTTCTTAAGAATCATTCAAGTTGAGATTCTCAATCTTATCTTAAATTTATTCAAGGAACTTATCTATTTGTGATGCAGCTACATTGCAATTATGGTGCCTATTTTCCTAACTTCATCATGGCTGATATCATTCAATGTCTGGGTGGCCCACTTAGGCATATTTTTTCATGGATTAGGTGCTTCAATTCCATCTTTTGGCCTCTGTTCTTGTGGCCCCTATTCATTGTCTGATGAAGTTGAACTTTCTCCTTTAGGAGGAGTTTCATTCTCATGTATAGGAGACAATAAAGAATTAATTGCTTCTCAATTGTATGCCCCTAGTCACTATTTGGAACATCCAAATCATTGACTTTGTAAACATCAAACTTTGCATATTTATCATGTTGACTCAATTGTCAATCAATGTTGACTTTATCCTTTGTAGTTTCTAAAAAGAAAACTTCACTTGTGATGAAAAAAACTTCTTAATTTTCTCATAATATAGCCTATATACCTTAAAGGATTCAAAATATCCCAAATGGATGCATTTGTGACCCCTATGGTCCAACCTATTCCTATTATATTTTGAAATCAATGCATAACGAGTGGATCTAAAAACCCAAATATGCCACACTAAAGGAAGATGACCACACCACATCTCATATGGAGTCTTGAATTAAAGGGTTGTTAATGGTGATCTATTATGGAGGTATACTATTGTTTTAGCTAATTTGGCCCAAAAGTGCATATTTACCCCTTTGAAGTACACATAGCACAAACCATATTCATTATCGTCTTATTCATCCTCTTTACAACTAAATTTTTTTGTTGGGTGTGAGGGACTATGAAATCATTTTTGATCCCATTTTTCTCAAGATAGGATACAAACTTATAAATATATTCACCACCACTATCAATCTTGAGTGTTTCAATGTAGGTTTGAGATTTATGTCCAATAATCATTTGAAACTTTTTGTATGTCTCAGATGCTTCAAATTTATGTTTGAGAAGGTATATCCAAGTCATTCTACTGTAGTGATCAATGAACAACATGAATTACTTATGACCACCAGGTGAGAGAATTGAAAGAGAACACAAATCTAAGTGAACCAATTGTAGCTTTTTTTATCTTTCCATTGACTTTGGAAATGTTTTTCTTGTTTGATTGGCCAAAATGTAGGCTTCACACTTTTTGTCAATTTCTTCAGTCAAGTTATGTGAACCAATAAAACCATTCTTTTACAATACAAGAATGTTGTTATAATAAGTATGTTTGAATATAACATGCCACAACATGTTCGGACACATTCCATCTTCAATAAGATGGGCATAATTCCTTGAAATTGATGACTCACCCTTGAGTTTGACCAATTTTCCATCCTCATATCCAATCAAAATGACTACATTATCACATTTTCTTATGATAGTGATGACACCATTGTCGAATAAGATGGAATGGCCTTGTTACTAAATGAGCACAAGAGAAAACAAGTTTCTCTTCAATTAAGGAAGGTATAGAATATTTTAGAGTTTGAAATCTAGAAGCTCTGGACACTTGAGTTGGATCATACCTCTTCCATATAGTTGCAGACTTGATCTATCTATGAGGAATATTAGACCACAACTTTATTCATAAAAATCCTTGAAGAAGTATTTTCAGAAAGTCATATGTAAAGTGGCACCAGTATCAATAACCCAAACATCAAACCATGACAAACTATTTGAGGCATTATTTACTTCATCATCTTATTTGGAAAGCAAACATTTACAAGTGAATTGAGTAGAGTTTGACTCTTTTATTTGTTTCTTTGAATTTTAATCTTTCTTCTTATGGTATGATTAAATTTTATCCCATGGAATCCTACACTCATGGATTTCGTGGCTTCCTTTTCTGTCAAATTGTTCATAGTAGAGGTGTTACTTTTCATTTTATTTTTGATTTTGACCACCTTGATTGTCATTTTTTTTGCCTTTTCCCATGTTTTTATTCTTGTAATTAATATTTACTTCACTTTTAAAATATGTGGTATTGTTGGATGTTTTAGAATAATTGCACTTGGCATAGCACACACTTTCTCTTGTGGACTCAATTTTCCTTCCAAAGGCCTTTTCTATTTCTACCATCTTTTCAACCAATTGATCAAATGTGAGAGTCTTCAATTGATTACCTGCTTTTAGAGACTCCAAGTAGGTTGAATAGTTTTGAAGAATTGATTTTATGAATGCATTCATATGGATGTCAATTTTGACACCTATGGCTTCCACGTCATGCTTGATTGCATGTATTTTTGAAGCCAATCTCATTACATCACCATGTTTCAACTTGAGGTTTAAAAAAATTATAATTGAATGAATTAAAACTCCATGTGTTAATATTATATTTATTTTAATTTTTGAAATGCTTTTTATGGAGTACCACACTCCATAATATGATGAAACACATCTCCATCGACTAAGGCCCTCATCAAGGCCAATGCTTTATGGTTTTTCTACCTCCATGTTTGAATCTCTTTTGCATTCCCTCTTAGCTAAAATAGATATGTATCTCCATCACAAATACCAAACCAAATTTCATTGAAGATGAGTGTGTTCTCCACTTGTCAAGACCATTCTAACTAGTTTTATTTACTAGTCAATGTTGTGCCAACAAATGATTTAATTGAATGCATTATTTTTATTAGGTTGTGGAGCTAAAAGCTTCACTGATGCAAACAAGGGAGGAGGTTGCTGAGTGTCACAAACACTGGCGTTGGTCAGGCCAACCGACGTCGGTCATTGGTCGACCGACGTCAGTCACCTCCAGGCAAATAGGGACCGATGTCGATCGCCTGTGCGGTTTAGAATTGCTAGTTCACGGACAATTAGTTAACGAACCAGGCATTTGCATGTTGAGGGCTAATTATAGTCTCGAGCTACGGATCTAATTATTGTAATTAGGTGTCTAATTATTGTTTGCATGAGATCTATATAATAGACTCATGGGCTGTATTGTAAACTAGTGCTAGAGAGTAAGAGAGCAAAATTAAGCTCCTTCAGATTGAAGAGAGCATGGTGTGTTCCTCCTAGTACCACAGTGTGTGGGCGCTGGTTTGGAGAATCAGAAGGGTTCATGTATGTATGATCTTGGTTGGTAGGTGTGCAAGGCCACATTTGGAGATCTACATGGTAAGTAAGATCATTGATCTGCAAGTGTATGTGTGTGCAAGGTCTAGGTTTGCAGGTGTGCAGAACCAGATTGATCTGCAGGTGGCAGCAGGATCAAAGTGACAGTAACACAACAGGGAGCAAGATCAGGTAGGATCTACTTGGATTACAGTGTGTACTCAAAAAGAGAGCAAAGAGGAAGGCAAGGAAGATCCTTCCAAAGTAAGATCATTTGAGTTGCAGGTTGTTGCAGGTTCAGGGGAGATCTACTTGGAGTGTGTTGTGCACTCGGTTGAGTATGTGTATATACTCGGTGTACCGGCAGTAGTGGATACTGCCTGGTTGGAGGTGAACACCAACTATGTGTTTGAGTTGTGTGTTGGGACCGTAAGAGAGAGAGAACTCTTGATTGAGAATTACTGTACACTTGAGGTGTGGGAAGCCTCTGAGAGGTGTGGAGAAGAAGTGGCATCTTCTTTATTGTATTTTCTTTCTGGATGAGTATTAATACAAGATTGTGTAGTCTCTCATATTCTGTGTTGTTTCTGAATTCTAGTTACTATTTACTTCTGGTTAATTTCGCATATTTTAAGTTGCTTGTACATGGTAATCAATTGAGGCTTCCGGGTCCTCACAGTTGCTATCAGAGCATGTTTGTTGTTCTAGATTCCTGACAATTTTTGTTTTAAGTTTTGTGTTTAGGCCCCAAATTGGTTCCTTATCACTCCAAATTTTCCCCTTTTTTATATACCATAAGAACAATATACTAAACCTCTCTATATACCCACCCTTCCTATATACCCATCAGTATGTGGAAGAAGCTTGCCCTTTATTTATACTCAATAGTACTTGAAAGAGTCATTAAGGCATGTGAGTGCAAAGTGGTACATAGTACCTATGTGGTAATGAAAAGGATTTTCCCTATCATTAGCATTGACTTAATAAGAAAACCTCATTCTTGGTGATATACTCAATTTTTTTGTTTCTAGATTTCTTCCTTTTGATAGAAACGGATGGTTAAAGAGTAGCTTTCCTGATTTCTCATTTATTTAAAAAATTTGGTTGTTTTTTCCAAATTTTCATAAAGTATCTTGTATTGGAAATGAAAAATAATCCTTGCAATATAAATTTAAATGCTTCAAAATTTTGAAAAAATACTTAAAATGGAATTTGATTTTTTTTTAAATCTTAAAATGTACATTAGTCTCCTCAAATTTATCTTAAATGCACAAAAAATTCCAATATTAGAATGTATGACCTCCAAAATAAAATAAATAACTATCTTCTTATTTGGTGCCTTAGTAATGAAGAGAGAATGTGTTATGTTGAAGATTTCTAAAATGCCTTTATGCCCTCCCAAAAAATTACCACACATTCAATTAGTAGTCTAACACATAGTATAGTTGGAAAAACACACCAAGGTAGTCACAAGAGTCCAAAATAGAACATAGTCACTAAGGACTTGAACAATAGACAAGTGTGACTTAATTACATAATATACAATGAAATAATCATGCATGTAAAGAATTGGAGAAGTCATAAA